>JADKYC010000031.1:0-338595 GCA_019843955.1 Xylaria sp. 218_066 | reverse complement strand
TTATATTAAAAAGTTAATAACTTATTAATTTAACTTATTTATTTATTATTATAGTTAATTATGTTTAATAGTTATATTTTTTATTTCGGTAAAAAAACGGTTTACTATTTTATTAAAAAGTCCAGTTATAAAATGCGGATAATAATTATTTAATATTATAAGTTATTTATTTTATTAAATTGCTATTTTTCTAAATTCTTTAGTTTAAGCTATAAAATAATCTATTTATATATTAATATAATATAAGAAAATATATATATTTATAATATATTATTAAAAAGCTACTATTATTATAATTTTAGCTTTTATTTTAGCAAATAAAGCAGCAGGTTTTTTTACTATATTGTTAAAAGTTTTTTTGTTTATTATTTTATTTCCTTATAGCTATACTTTTTTATTTTTTTAAAAATAAAAATAAAAAAGAATATAGGTTTGTTATTTTTAATAAATAAAGCTTTATAATCTTAAACAAAAAAATTAATAGTATTATAAAATATTTTAATATTATTTTAGAACTATTTTTTATTAAAGCTAAGATCTTTAATTTGCTTTTTATATTTTTAAGATAAACTAATTACTATAACCTTTTTATTGTTATATTTTAAAGTAGCAATATTAAAACTACTAAAAAAGCTATTTATAACATAAAATAAGCTAGCTTTTTATTTTACATTAAAATTAAGGATTTTATTTTTATAGATAATAAGCAACTGTAAGTCTTTTAAAAATATTTATATTTATTTACGTACTTTTTATTTAAAGGCCGCTTTTTTTTTAAGTATTCGTATTATTTTATTAGTTTAAGTTTAATTTAATGTTAGTTTTATATATTAATAAAAAATATTATAAAGTAGTCTTAATACCCTATAAATAAAAAAATAATTTATAAATTGTTGCACTTAGTATATATATAAAGGCAAAGCTCCAATAATAAGTGCTATATTTATACAAAAAAATCTACAGATAAAGTAAAAAAAAAGGAAAAAGAAAAACAGCTATCTAAGGTAGTGTTTTTATATATGTAAGTAGTGGGGCAGATCCTAGTAAATGGGGTTCCCAATCAGGTAATCAGGTAAGTGGCTAGTGTAGCGCACAGCCATTAATCTATTAATTTAGCCACCTATATTACAGGGTCCACTTTGCAGGCTCCAGGCTCCACCACGTAACTTAAAATATAAAAAGCTGTTTAATAAAGAAAAAAATAACTTTTAAATCATAAAAACGTTATTAGTTTTACGCTAGCACTAAAAAATAAGCTTTATTTATAATAATAATAATAACATTTTATTTATATAAAAATAACGTTAGCAAATAAGCTTAAATTATAATAATTACTATAAATAAAGTTAATAAATTTACGTTATTATTTAATTTATTTATTAAACTATACTACTATAAATAAAACTTTAGCTTTAATTTTATATAACGTTGCTTTAAAAATCTTGCTAATATTATATAACGTTATTTTAAAAACGCTTATAAACGTTATTACTTTAATAACATATTTTAATAAACTTTAACATATTTAATGATAATATTTATATATATATATATAAAATAAGCTAAAAAGCTACCTAGCCGGCGGGCTTTAAATATACGCGTTAATAATAAGATATTAAAATATTAGCAGCAAAATTTTTGCAATAAGTTTTTTAACGTTAATAATAAGATTTAAAAATATTTAAAAGTATAAACGCAATTATAATGTTATAAATATTGTAATAAATAAAAATATATAATAGAATATATATTTTTTAACATTTTTAACCGTTATATTTACTTTATATTTAATTTAACACTTTTTAAAATTAAAATCTTAAAATATGTAATAACTTTTAAACCAATTGTTTTTTATATCTACTATAGTTTTTTTAACTAAATGTTATATTTTTGCTAACAATGTTTTGTTAGTTAAACAATATAATAATGGCGCATATAATAACGAGCACATTATTTCTTTTTTTTAAAAATGGGCAAATATTAAAGTAGCTAGCTAGCTTAACGTTTATAGATGTGACAATTAGTATTCTGGACCCACATCCCACAGAGCCAACCTCCGCAAAAGGAACACAGAATAACCAAGGTGGAAGCTTGGTATCCTAAGTGGGCTTATATGGAGCCGGCCTGCAGGACTTGCCAGGACTTGTGGGGACCCAACCCACCACTGGCCACTGCACCGTAACTATAGACTCCGTTTAAAAACACTGTTTATAGACCTCGTTTATAAACAGCATCCTTTAGTAATAGTTCTAGTAAACAACAATGAATGATTTTTAGATGTAAATTCCTGCTTTTAATAAAGATAAAACAAATTTTTTAAAAAAACTATTAGCTTTATAGCTTAAAATATAAGTTTAAACATTATTTATAAATAGTTTAAATAGTAGATTATTAATTTTATAACTTTTAATTTAATTATGTTAAAAATAAATTTTAACTATTATAGCTTTTATAATAACCGTTTATTATAATGTTATAATAATAAATAATTAATATAATTTAATAGCTATTAAGTATAATTTTATAATAATAAATAGTTGTTATAATTTAAAAGCTATTTATTATAACTTAATACTTATTAATTATAAGTTAATTAAAAATATAATAAATATACAACTTAAATTAAACGGCTAGCTAAAAAAAAAAAAACTTTTTAATTAATAAAGTTATAACTTATTTTTAAGCTATTAAGCGCTTAAATTAATATATATAATTAGCTAATAAAATAAAACCGTTTTATTTTTTTAGTAAAAAAAGGGATATTGTTATATTAAGAGCTAAAAAATAGCAGTTTATAGCTAGTTCTCTTATTAGCTTATAATTGCACGTAAAATAAATAGTTTTCTTAAACAGCTAAATAAATAAAAAATAATTAAGCCTTTTTTACTAACTTTAAAATCTACTTATTAAACATAAAACGTATTACCGACGAGATTATATTCTAGTATTACTAAAAAAAAAGCGGCATATTAAACACGCAACAAAAAGATCGCGCAAAAAAGTTAACAATGTTAAAAAGTTAACGTTAAAACTTTAATATTTAATATAAGGACTAAAGCTTTAATATACTAGTTTAATATTAATATAAATAATAATATAAATTTTAAAATATTATTTTAATATTATTAAATTAATATATAAACTATTAAAAATAAAAATAAAAATAAAAAGGTTTTTTTATTATAAAAGTTATATTTAAAAGTTAACAAAAAATATTTAAACAATAATAATAATCTTTTTATTTTTTTTAACTTTTAATTTAACTTTTAATTTAACTTATTATTATTAATTAAATACGTGATAATTTAATAAATACTAATTTAATATTAATGTTTCCTAATTTAATATATACTAATTTAATATTTAGTATTTAGTATATACTAATTAGTATACTAATTTCCAACCCTGTGAAAGGTATAAGCTCCGATGATAAACAGCAAACCAAAATGGCGATGTTTCTACTAAAGAGAGGTACTGACCCGAACTGTGCGAATGAAAACGACGTGCCAGCTGTCCATCTTGCTGTAGAGCATAGGAAAAATGACTTGCTGGCCGCTCTGCTTGAAAGAGATGCCAAAGCTTCTGTAGTCACGAAGGAGCCACTGAAGGAGTCTTCATTGCATGTGGCAGCGCGTTCAGGCCTCGTCAAGGCGGTAGAGCTGTTACTTAATGCCAAGGCAGACGTCAACTACCTTAGCTCGAAGCAAAGAACTCCTTTGTTTGACACGCTCGAGAGAGATGGCCATCAAGAAATGGAGAAGGTTATAGGAATGATGACAGAGCCGGTAACGAGGACCGGCGAGTATTACATATAGCGGCGGAGAAGGGGCTCATCACGCCATTGCGCATGTTTTCTTTCTTGGCAAAGGATGGGAACCCTGTAGACAAGAATGGCGAGCGGCCTTTGGAGTCTGCAGTGCGTAACGGCCACGAGGAGGCTATCAAGTTTCTATAGGCTTTATAAGAGTTGAGCGCAACGGGAGTATGTATAGATGCGCGGCAACATTCCTAACTTAGTTTCACCCTTCATATTGACGGGATATGTAATACTACGAATTTGTTTCCATTAACATGTAAGGGGGGCGTACAAACTTCTTTTTCGCATAGTACACATTAAAATGTCGGGAGACTGCTTTCCCCGCCATAACTATACCCCGTCCTAGATACTTGCTTTCTTTATTTGGTTTCATTTCGTACAAGGCATCCTTGGCGACAGGCTTGGGACAGCCTTTGTCGCACTGCTTCTATTCGTCAAGAGGTATATAATATTTCAGCCGAAGTTTAAATTCACAGATCGGATAGATCAGTAGACCTTTCAGAAACTAACGCGCCTCATGACCGAATATCAACGCGAACGTCCATTTTTGGCATATGTTCCTTCTTTAGACGACCATCGTCAAAGATCTGTTTCAGTTCTCTCCTTTTCTGGTGTGTCGTGAGGTCCTTTTATATAAAAAATAAACGTCTCTCTCAGTCGTTCTAGCGTCGAAGGGGCATACCTCGACCAGATAGATGTAGACCTTTACTTCATTCTCCTTATTTAGGGTCCGGAGACCGCTCTCGCTAAGCCAGTGGTCAATCGGAGCTAGCTTGCCGCTAGAGTAAAGGTGAAGCTCTCTAAGTCGTTTTCTAGCGCTAGGTTTGAAACCAGATATAGATAGGTCCACGAATCTCCAGTTTAGAATCTCGACTTGAAACTCTTCGACGTATTGAGCGATCATGTGTTTATCGTGGGGGCTATACAACCTATTCAACACCTTAAGCTTCACAATCTCCTCTATGTGCTTATCTTTGAGCCAGTCAAGGACGTTGAATATCTCTCTGTGGATATCACTAGCTCTATCCCAGCCATTTGTATTATGGCCAAGAGGAGGGAATGCTGCGTATCTGATAACTCGTTCGTATTCTAATACGATATCCCATCTTTCCCCCAGTGTGTATTTCAGGGGTCCGACAAATTCTTCGAGGTTGTGTGAGGTGGACCTAAGCCAAGAAATGTCAAAGCAAGTCTCGCCAACTTCTCTCATATGTCAGTATTCATTTAGAGGGGCGGTTTCGGGTTGACATGCCTTGTTCTATTTCAAGGATTGTCAGTCTAGTTTAGGCCAAAGAATAAATAGCATTATACTTACCATCAGAACTTCGGAACATCCGGCCTAAGTATCCATTCTTCTTACAGTGCGGATGGCCTCGTGAACCAAAATGTCCCTAATCTTTAGGCGAGCTTCAGACTTGTTCTTTCTCCAAACAGATTGCCCCTCGATCACCTTCCAGTTGTTATGCCATAAAGCAAACACTCTTCTTCAACGTTGATCTTTTCTTTCTCGTCTTCCTTCTTCTCGCTCTTTCTCTGCAATATTTTATCAACTACCAGCTCTCTTACACTAGCGGGTTCTTCTTTCACCAAACTCTCTACGAAGTTGTCACGCTCGTGTATAACCGCGAGGTGAAGCAACTCGGAGCTCGTGCTTTTGTTTCTGAAACGGTCCCAACATTTCTTGATCCGGGGTAGGTTCCAGGCCTCCCACTGACCTTCTATGATGATATTCCTCGGAATACTAAGATCCAGAAGGTTTTCAGCTCCAGTTAATAGACTCTGCTGCATGCTCGAGTTCTTTTGCTTAATGGCAAGTGTAATGAGATTCCTAGCAACCTTATCGTTCTGAAGCGTGCTTCGCAATGCTGACTTAACAGACTCGAGGTTCCCGATATCCATGGCGTTAACCTTAATTACCCTCTCCAGCGCCTTTTCATCAATTTGATATCCAATCATCTCGAAGAAAGTTGTCGCAAGTTCGAGATTATTAGTTTCAATCGCCTTCATGATATCCTCCTTGGTCCTGAACTCAGGCCGATACTTGATGAATATTCTTACGGCACGACGTGACCATTCTGCGTTTTTTGTTCCGTAACAATCCCGAACCGCCTTATTGAACAACTCGCGAGTTGCCAGCCTTCCGCTTCGCCCTCCATAATCGTCGAAGGCCAAAAGTGTTTCTAGCATGTTCACGTAGCGATCGTGACTCCCGATGTTGAACATAATGTTTGTGGTGACATTTTGTAGGACGGGTGGAGTAAGGATCGGCGACTGAAGGATATCCACAAGGTATGCCGCTGGATGTTCTGGTAATTTTATACCAGCACCTCGCCACGCCAGGATCTGTCGCTCCTTAGGAACTTTCCTGAAGTCAGCCTTGAGGAACCGCACGGCTTCATTGATCATAAGGTGCAGGATCTCGCAGTAGCCTAGTTCGATGGCCTTCTGAAAAGGGAGGTTAGATTCCTGAAAGTGATCCTTCGTGCAATTTAGGTTGAGGTGGTGTGCAGGAAGCTTCTCGAAGGAGAGGAATGGGATTGTTTTCAACACCGCCATCACAATAATTAATGAGTAGGCCTCGGTAGTTTGACGTGGCCTAAGAAGGACGCTTTCGTCAGCAAACCCTTCCGCTGCAGCATGCCGGATTTCTTCCTTGTATCCGCGGCTCGAAGCCTGTTCGATTGTAAAAATCAAGAGCTTCCAAAGAATGCAGTAGTCGAGGTTTTCCGCTGCATCCAGTATGTTGTATATTGTCATTGCTTCTTCCTTTATACGCTCATCCTGGCAAGCTTGATCCTCAATTCGCTCTCTTAAGTGGTTGTATAGAAGGCTGTGGAGCTTTTCACTAACTGTATGGGCTGATTCGGAGTCTACTGATAGCCTGGGAGCTCGAACGCAAAATGGCAAAGGGCCTGTGATAGCGCCTTTCCGAGAGGGTATAAGCCAAGTCGCTAAGATCAATAGACACGGCGAGGTTCTGAAGATGCGCGTCTAAGGCCTCGGCGTAGCTTTTAAGCGACAGCTGATCGTTGGCTGAAAATACTAATATGTTCGGTGTGATTGTTATTGTCATCGTCGTAACTGTCAAAGAAATCTGCCGCCACTTGTTTGCAGGAAGAAGTATGGCTTAATATCACTCTTGATCGATCTGATGATGAGTTCCGAGCTATTTTCGCGACCTCTATCAAGTGATAGACGCTACGCCATTGACTTCGATCTGATCGCCAGCGAGAGCGTCCGTGCCGTCGAGCCCCTCCAAAAAGAAACCGCTGACTCCTTCGGCCTTGACGTATCCATCTGCCAACGCGTCGAAACTCTTGACCTATCCTAAGCTGGGCTGGGTTACGTGCATCATGCCTACCTCTTGGTTATGTTTCGGGGTAAGCCACATATTCGCTCCCCCTACGAGTATGCCGTCGGCCTGATGGTTATCGAGATAACGGCAGGATACGTGTCAAGCGAGACAAGACCAGCTGAGCAGGGCGTATCAACTGCCATACTGAATCCATGTGCGTTTAGAAAACGACTAACTCGGTTACTGAAGAGAGCAGTAGCAAGCAATCTCGAGGCGCCCGTACGCAACCTCGAGAATCGAGAATCCGGCTCTGCTGTGTGGGTCCATGGTAATACACTCAGCTCGGCTGAGATTAAAGAACTGGTGGTCAAAATTGGCCTTATCGTAGTGGCAATGGCCCCCTCGTTCGAGGAGCTCCCAAAGCGCCGTGGGCGATGTCGGAGGCTGTCATCCCATTGTCCACAACCGCGATGGGTGGATGGTTGTCTGGATAGAACGAACAGCGTATAGCTCTTGTCGCTGGAGCACTTGCGCACTTAACTCCTTCGCTAAAAGCCCAGGCATAAAAATAATTAGCTAAAAAATTGGATGTATAAATAAATGCAATATAACCTGGCTTTATTTCGCTGCGAAACTTTTGTCCAAACAACTGTACGTCACCGATTTCGGATTGGCTTAAATCGGCCGTTGTGGCGGCTCCAGTATCGATTTCGATCAATAAATCACTTATTTGATAACAGGCATCACTAGTTAATCCTCGGTTCTCTATACCCTATACCCTGCCACCTTCGCATCCCCATTGAAATTGCCAACAAGAGTGGTGTAGCAGCACTTGGACCTCGTTGACGATACCCAGACTTTAAACCGGCCCAATCGTATACGCCAACGCCGACAGTCGCACAGTTTACCCCGCATGAGCCAAGGACCCAAGGACTGTCGATGGTTAGACGCAAGTATGATAGACTCGACGACCAAAACGAGAATGAAACTTTAAGCCGCGGTAGCCTCGATTACCTGGGGCCCCTTGCCGGCAATGCTGGGCACGAAGTCGATCTCCGCGCCGTGGAGAACAGCGGCCAAACTGCTTATGCTATCGCACCCAGTCCCGGCACCGGCACCCCGAACGCTCCGTGGCAACCTGGAACTGCGCGGTCGAACCGGCTATCCAGAAATGTGGTCGGATGGAAGGACTTACCCAAGAAGGATCAGCTACTTGTCATTACACTTGCTCGGCTCAGCGAGCCTCTGACACAGACCTCGCTGCAGGTATGTATACATGCATGCATGTCCTGGCCAACAAAACTGCGATGTCTCTGGCCTTCAGATCTCGTCACTCACGGCTTGTGCAGGCATACATGTTTTATCAACTACGATGGTGTGAGTAATTCTCACCTGTATCAGGAATATGAACGACTGACCTTTGCTCACTACAGTCGACCCTACTCTCCCCGATGCCGTCATCTCTGGTCAAGCGGGCATATTGCACGCTAGCTTCACAGCTACTCAGTTCTTTACCGCTATGTTATGGGGCCGCATAGCCGATTCAAAGCTGGCTGGCCGCAAGACCGTCATCTTGATTGGCCTATTTGGTACCCGTCAGTCTGTCACTTGCATCTTATCAACCAGCACACCACGATACTTACGAGCATCGTCTAGTGATATCGTGCCTCGGTTTCGGGTTTTCTACAACCTTTTATCAGGCCCTGTTTTTCAGGTCTCTCGGTGGTATCACGAATGGCAACATCGGCGTCTTGAGGACTATGTAGGTGTCTTTCGCCAATGCATGTTCTTGCTAACCCAACCATGTATAGGATCAGTGAGACCATCCAGGAGAAGAGGTAAGCCAGCTTGACTCAGCCGTGAACGCGGCAGTTATCTGACTCATCCGTAGATTTCAATCTAGGGCCTTTCTGATTCTGCCCATGACTTTCAACATCGGGGTCATTATAGGTCCCATCCTTGGAGGTCTCCTTTCCGATCCGGCCGGATCATTCCCTGGTGCCTTTGGAAATATCGAGTTCTTCAAGAAGTTCCCATATGCTACGCCTAATATCATCAGCGCCATGTTCCTGGGTACTGCGTTTTTGCTATGTTGGTTAATGCTCGAAGAGGTAAGGTCTCTTTTATAATCTAGCTCCACGAAATTGGCACTCATGTTCCAGACCCACGATATTCTCCGCGATAGTCGCGACGTGGGCATCATCCTAGGTCGCAAACTGAAACGATGGTTCCGACGAAGCAAAAACTCACCGACCTACACCTTGCTTCATTCTCGTGACACGAGCATTGGGGGCGCCTCCATGGCTGATTACGAGCTCCCCCCTAACACCCCGCGTAGCTCAGCCGAAGCAGCACCGAAGCAGGCAATCGCCCGCCCGCGGTACACGAACCGGCTATCGTTCCGGCGCATCTTCTCGCGCAATGTGTCCTTCACTCTCATTTCGCATTTCTTTTTGGCGTTTCATGTTGGCACATTCAATTCACTCTGGTTCATCTTCCTCTCTACACCGGTGTATAATCCAGCTGACCCGGACCCGCCGGGCTTTACGCCACGCCTTCCCTTCCGGTTTACGGGCGGCCTCGGTCTTCCGCCCCGGTCCGTAGGACTCGCAATGGCGCTCCTGGGTGTGATAGGGATTTTGATGCAGCTGTTCCTGTACCCACGGCTGTCAGCGCGGCTTGGGACGTTGCGATCGTGGCGCACGTTCCTCGCCTTCTTTCCCTTTACGTATCTTGTCCTGCCGTTTCTGTCCGTCGTACCTAGCTCGACTGGGCCCCCAAGTCAGAAGACGGGACTGGCGATCTGGACCGCCATTGGCGCCGTGCGTGAGTCATTGGGAAACCATTTCTTCTTATTCTGGCCGAATCGAGAGTACAAGCATTCCCTTTTTGGGCCAAAGCGTGCGTGCGTGTCTAGAATCTTTGAAACTGATACGGAGAATTGTAGTGTTCGTGCAAGTTTCGGCTCGCACATTTGCCTTGCCCGCACAGACCATTCTGTTGAACAACTGCACGCCACATCCAAGTGTACTAGGCACAGTTCACGGGCTAGGGCAGAGCACGAGTAGCCTCGCAAGGACAATCGGACCTATTGCTGGCGGATGGCTTTATGGGCTGGGGCTAAACCACGGCTTCGTCGCGGGAGTGTTTTGGGGCCTGGCAGGCATTGCGGTTGCTGGAGTGGTGGTTAGTTTTTGGGTGAATGAGGGCGATGGTCATGAGATATGGCTAGAAGGCGACTACGAAGACGGCGAAGACAACCGGGAGCAACAAACACGCCCATAAGCAGCACCGAGTCCGATCGGAGGATAAAGTTCAGGCCAGATCGGGTGCCTCGAGACCCTCTGGGCTGGTCTTGCTTGGATACACATAGACTAAGTATTTAACCTAGACACATACACATAGATAGATGCGAATATAAGACGAATAGACGAGGGTGGCTCAGTGGAGGAGGCATGGGATACACTGTACGGGGCTTGAAAGTGGGCCTCACAGGCTTCCAATGTTTACCAAGGTAGTACCTACCTAGGTACCTTAGGTAGGTAGGTAGCTTGTACCGGTCGGTATGTACTGTACCTCGCCATATCCATGCAATCCCTGCCGCAACACGCCGTTGCATGCCAATCTGCACTACCCAGATCAGGACCACTAGCCAATCTCGCCAATTACCGAGTTACCTACTGCGTGGGCTTATCCTGGTTGGGTTGCAGAAGCGGTAACCTTATTTTGTTGGTGTCAGGAGAAAGAGAGCGAGGGAGATACTCAGACACAAGTCTATCTCAACGAACGGTGCCGAACAACCAACCTCTTTCCCAACATCGCGAATGCTTCTTCAGTCCAACAGCTTATATATACCCACGCATGCAACCTGCTAGTGCTCCATGAATAGATCCTAGAGCCTGCGTTGCGCCCGAGAGAACCGAACAAGCCGCCTTGCGCGTGCCAGTTCCCTCGAGTCCGCACCACCTCACCACCTCACCACCTCACCACCACACCACCACCACTGCTGTCATCGATAACCCGTCTGGCCCGTCTCGCTCGACGGAGCCACGCACGCTCGTGACACGTTTTCAATCGCTCGTCGTTCTCGTCGTTCTTGTCGTCGCCCTCTCTTCGCACGGTATGTATTGACATATTGAGCACCAACACTACTTACCGACGACGATTCGCCAACTATTCTCTAACCGGCACCGCACTCACACCCCACCGTCGACGACGGCCCCTCTGTCGGCATCGCCTCGGGAACGATGCCCCCCATCGACCGCGATGATTCCGTTTCGCCCATGACGATGAACAATGGGATCTCCCCCCCATTGCCGGCCCACCTCGACCAGCTAGTCTCCGTTCCGCGCCCGTCCGCCAGCTCAGGCTCCGCGCGTGAGCGTGACGCTATTCCGGTCCGCGACCTGCCTATTTCCCACTCTCAGATTCTCGAGCTAGCCGAGCAGCTGAAGCTCGGGGGGTTGCACGACTATTCCAACGAAGGCGAGTCCGAAACACACGACCAATCTCAACCGCCCCACCACCATGTCTCCAATCCAGCTACGCCGGACCGCCTATCTCCTGTTCAACTGCATTCCCCGAGGCAAAACAACCTCGTACCTCGAATGCAAGACCAGGACGAAAATGTCACCGACGAGCCCGTCTCGCCTGGCCGGCGAAGCGTGCATTTCATAGGCACCGACACGGTACTTGAGGCACCTCGCTTGCCACACTCCCGGCAAGCCTCGTGGGACGATGCAGATATAGCGAACCGCTCGCGTAGCGAGAGATGGATGTCCAGATTGAAGTCGACACTCGGCACCACGGCCGGCATCCAGCCGCCAAGAGCACCGGGCCTAGTGGAGCTGGGGGCCGCCTCGGCCGGCAACTCGCCTGTATTAAACAGGCCTTATCATATGGCTGACACCCTGGATGAAGAACAGGGCAGCGATGCTGATGTGGAGGAGAGCGGCGACGAGGCGCAGCAGAGAGAAGTCCCGAAGATGAAGAAGAGAAAAAGAATGAAGCGGCGCCTTAAGCAGCTCGATGTCTTTACCGCGCCCAATACGCCCCGTCAGCCGGATGAATTCGGCTCGCCGAGCATGGGTGACCGTTTCCAGACCCTGGTGAGGCGATCCACGATGCCTGATACTGCCGAGCACCGAGCTGGCTTATCCGAGGGCGAGGGTCGAGACCAGCTAGCACGGAGGAGGCCCGCTTGGCGACGTGGCAATTCCTGGATAGGTACCCAACGAAATGGCAATGCTACCGCGGAAGAAGCCGAGGGTCTTCAGGTTCGAACCCCCGGCCACCGCCGGCGAATCTCTGAGATGTTCGGCGCCGGTGCTGCATCTGACGGCGAGGCCCTCGGTCCACCGAGGAGGCCCTTCTTGAGCTCCGAGAGAGCGGCCACCTTCGGTGCCCAGAGGTGGAAACAGGTTAAGCATACACTGAAGATGTTGGGTAAGAAAAAAACGGACCAGTTTGACTTCTACAAGTCGGCCGAGCTCATTTCGGAGCTACGTGCTGTTACTCCAGCTGTCGTGATTCTTGCTAGCATGCTGCAGCGGGACGAACATGGTAATAAGCGTATCCCGGTTCTCCTCGAGCAGCTGAAGATACGCGTTACCGATAGCTTTCCCGAGGATAGCACGAGTGAGAGACATTCTCTGTTTACTATTTCTCTGGAGTATGGCAACGGAAATAGCCGGATGACTTGGACAGTTACTCGTAGCGTTCGGGAAATCTGGAACATGCACTGGAAGTATCGACTCTCGCTCAAGAATGATCGATCATTGCCGACCGGTCCAAACCAGCGTGGCCGCCCCAAGCAACCTGCCTTCCCCAGAAAGGCGTTTCCATACCTTAGATCGTACCAGAACCGGGATGAGTCCGACGAGGATGAGAGGACACAAGGTGCCAGAGCAGACGACACTGCGGCCGAATTAACCGCTGGAGAGGGAACTGCAGCAGAAGCCACAGCGAGTGACATCGATAGGCGGCCTAACACAAGCAGAAAGAAGTCTCGTATGAATACCTTTCTACCACGTCGACAATCTTCTGGTCTGGGAGAGGGCCGGGAAGGGTCTGGGCTCAACCCTCAGAATGCGGCTGCTTCACAAAGACGGTTCATCGAGAAGCAACGCAGAACATTGGAGAAATATCTCCAAGACATGATACACTGGCTTATGTTTCGACCAGACAGCAATCGCCTCTGCAAATTTTTGGAGCTCTCTGCTCTTGGTGTCCGATTGGCGGCAGAAGGCAACTTTCATGGGAAAGAGTGTTATTTGCACATCCAGTCTACGAAGGGCATCGATTTCAGACGAGTGCTGACTCCTCAAAAGGTGATAGCGAGGCATTCTCGAAAATGGTTTCTGGTTCGCCAGAATTACATTGCCGTCGTCGAGTCTCCAGCTACTATGAACATATATGATGTTTATTTGGTTGATCCTCTCTTTCGAGTAGAGTCCAAGAAGAGCAAGTTGAGACGCTTTGGCAAGATCATTAAAGGAAACACAGAAAAGGAGAAGGGTAAAGAGATTGCTCATTATGTCGACGAAGATGTACCCGAAAAACACCATTCACTCAAACTATTCACCGCAGAGAGAAAGATCAAATTATTCTCCCGCAACCAGACTATTTTGCGGCAATTCGAGCAATCAGTACTGGATATGTTGAAGCAAACTGAGTGGCATCAACCTCACCGGTTTGGCAGTTTTGCCCCGGTGAGGAGAAACGCGTTTGCCCAGTGGCTGGTTGATGGACGAGACTATATGTGGAATGTCTCACGTGCCATCAGTATGGCCCAGGACGTCATCTATATTCACGACTGGTGGCTGAGCCCAGAACTTTATATGCGTCGACCGGCCTGTATTAGTCAGAAATGGCGGCTCGATCGCCTGCTCCAGAGAAAAGCTAGGGAAGGAGTCAAGGTGTTTGTCATTGTCTACCGTAATGTCGAACAAGCCATTCCGATAGACTCGGAGTACACCAAATTTTCCCTCCTAAACCTGCATGACAATATTATGGTGTTGAGGTCACCTAACCAACTGAAGAAGAACCAATTCTTCTATGCCCATCACGAGAAGCTGTGTATTGTAGATCATGATGTGGCTTTCATTGGTGGCATTGACTTGTGCTTTGGTCGATGGGACAACCCGCAGCACCCGATTAATGACGATCGGCCTACAGGCATGGAACCTGATGATGATGTTCCCCGTGATGGTGAGCATTGCCAGCTTTTCCCGGGCAAGGACTACTCCAATCCTAGAGTGTTGGACTTCTTCAAGCTAGATGAACCTTACGCCGAGATGTACGACAGGAGCAGAATACCACGAATGCCTTGGCATGATATCTCAATGCAGGTCACTGGGCAACCAGCAAGAGACCTCACGCGCCATTTTGTGCAACGGTGGAATTATCTTCGACGTGAGCGAAAACCTACACGCCCTACGCCCTTCCTACTACCCCCCCCAGACGCCAATGAATCCGACCTCGCTGGGCTTGGCTTGTCCGGTACCTGTGAGGTCCAAATGCTACGCTCAGCAGGTGACTGGTCTCTCGGCTTCCCTAAAGACCTTAGAGAACACAGTATTCAGACCGCCTATGTAAAGCTTATCGAGGAGTCTGAGCACTTTGTATATATGGAGAACCAATTTTTCGTCACAAGCACCGAGACGTTGAATACAAAGGTTGTTAACCGTATCGGAGATGCCCTCGTCGAGCGCATACTAAGAGCGCACCGAAACGACGAGGAATGGCGATGTTGCATTCTGATTCCACTCATGCCTGGTTTCCAAAACACCGTGGACCAGGCCGAGGGAAGCAGTGTCAGATTGATCATGCAGTTTCAGTATCGAAGTATATGCCGAGGTCCGCATTCCATATTCGGCCGTCTGGAAGCGGCGGGTATCAACCCTGAGGACTATATCTCCTTTTTCAGTCTGCGGACTTGGGGTCACATAGGCAAGAAGAATGCGCTGGTCACAGAGCAACTTTATATCCATGCGAAGACTATCGTCGTGGATGACCGAGTTGCTTTAATTGGATCCGCAAATATCAACGAGAGATCTATGTTGGGCAACCGAGACTCTGAGACAGCCTGCATTGTGCGGGATACAGATATGATGTGGTCTACAATGGGTGGTGAACCCTACCGCGTTGGGCGCTTTGCTCACACCCTTCGAATGAGGCTCATGCGAGAGCATCTTGGCTTAGATGTAGATGCCATCACTGAAGAGGACAGAGGTGCGGATTTGAGCGCTGCGACTCAATTTGAGGCCGAGATGGATCAAATGTATGATGACGACTACGAATATCCGAACGCCGAAAGCTCGGCCCAGGCCCAAGCTCAATCTAGCGCGCAATATTCACAACCAAGCCTTTATCCTACCAGAAGCTTCAACCATGATACTCAAGCTGCCGCAAATCTAAGACCTTCCTCGTCATCTTCGTCCTCTCGCTCTGCCTCTTCAAAAGACAAAACTCCCAAACAGGACCCTTGCAACCGACAGGCTAGTCACAATAAAGACGTGGAAGGCTATGGGGTAGATCACTGGAAAGAGGCACAGGAAAAAGGGCAAGACCTAGGGCGCGACTCAGCCGTTCTCAACGGTCGTGAGGTCGTCCTCTACCGGTCTGGCCAGCCGGCCGACCCCCCCGCCAACCCCGCGCTTGAAAGCTCAAAGAGGACAATGGCTTCGAAAGCAGGAGACAAAACCTCTGGTAAAGGGAACGATGAGCTCCCACCTGCTACTTCTGGTGGATCGAGCCAGTTGCCAACTGGCGCACAGCATGTTGTTCTTCCAGCCGTTGATGATGCAGACATAGGAGGGCCGGCCGTTCATCTCGACGATTCTGGCCGGCTGAGCTCCGAGTCTTCAAATCCACTCCTTACCGATATCATAGCAGCAAAAATCGACAAGAATTGTATGCGCGATCCGATCAGTCCCACATTTTGGGATGAAATATGGACCAGGGTCGCAAGGAATAATACTGTTCTCTACCGCCGGGTATTTCGATGCATGCCAGATAGCGAAGTATCCACGTGGAAGGACTATCATGAATTTGACGAATACGCTCAAAGGTTTGCAGATAGCATGTTTGGTGACAAGGGCGAACATGATGGGGCGAAGCCCCAGATGGCCGAGATTAGCGGGGCCGCGGCTAGTATTGCTGCGCCGGCTATTGCATCAGCCGGTCCGGCTATCTTGGAGAAAATGCACACTGAGAAGGCAGCGACAGGATATGAGAGTGACCCCAAAGCTCGTGGTGCTAATGGCGGTTTAGAGACAGTAGATGAGAAAATGGCCCTTTTTGGCTCAGATCAGCCAGGAGATTCGGGACAGGGCAACCTTAATACCGAAACGGAGAAGGCCACTGCTAAGCGGTCGCTGGAGACGTCTTCTCCCATCCACCCCCCCGGAAATGTTCCTTTCCCAACTTTGGATGGGCAACCGGACGGCATGCATCTAGAAACGCAGAATGACAGGAAGCAAGACCGACGAACAACCTTTTCAGCCTCGGAAAAGTCAGCGCCGGTGTCGAATGGTGAGAGCACTATATATAACCAAAACTCGACGAAGCGTCGCCGACGAGCCACTACTAAGGGCAGTCGACGTGGGCCGACCTTCCCATACGATGTGTTGAGTCGTGAGGATGCAGAGGAATGCTGCAGTATGATACAAGGTCACCTCGTTCAATTCCCTTACGATTGGCTGGAAGCCGAAGAGAAGGATAACCATTGGCTGTATCAGGCGGACTTGCTGGCGCCAAAGGAAATCTAGTAAGTTTAGCTCGGGGCTGTAGTGCTGGCCTTGTTCAACAAAAAGGAGCTTTGGCTGACGATGACACAGCAACTGATTAACCAATTCGCATTTGGCTCAAGTCACCCGGGATGGGACACGACGGGTGCACAAGATGCTTCTTGTCTGGGACCTGCCAAAAAGCCAACTGGTTCACGCAGTGGCAACGAAACTATTTTCTCTAATTATACTTCGATTAAGGGGGGTTTGTGTCTAAAAAATAGATTTGCATAATGCGTCTACTTGCATAGCTTGGGTGTTGGCTATCCTCGAATTTTACGATACTGTATGCTTTTCCAGCCGTCTTTTGTAAACTACGCCATCTGCCCTGTTGAACTCTATGTGATAGACAATTTACGTGCGTTCGGCTTAGTATGTTGCGTGGAGCGGGTGGTCTATTTGCTAATGGCTTCAACTATCGGGTACCGCAACTCCCACCGAGACACTGGCTGTGGTTGCATATGTGAGCAAGTACTCAATCCGCGGTGTCATACACCAACAGAGAAATGAGGCTTATGGTGTCTGAGCTGTGTGTTTAGTGTATTTCCAGACGCTTTGGCGTTGACTACCTGGTCATAGCGATGTGCAGGACAAATAGGTAATTAGTTTATATGAGTACTCATGAACATGAAAACAGGTATTTGTGCTAGGACATTAAAATATACTGACAGCCATAGAGAGGCGCCCTCGGGGTATCATGCGCTGTAGCTCGAATTTCCACCCAGCATTCCACAAGCGAAGCGAAATGTAAAAGATACATATGTATATTTATTTACAAAAAGCTTCATTCAGAATTTACCCTCCCTTTCCCGGTCGGCCCTAGTGCTCCGATTATGCCATGCGAACGACAAAGAAAATGAAAAGAAAGAAAAAAGAAAGAAAAGGAAAGCGTGTAGATGTGTCCGTGAGTATGTCACATGTAATTACTGGTTCCACGGGGTTTGCATCTGTAAGATCTGAAAAGCTTTCCCGTCGGCCGTGGGACAGCGAAGGACATGTAGAACGATTATGAGTAAGTGGTCCGGATTGCATCCTTATCTTAAGAATGCTCAGGGTGGTATGTTCTAGGTCATAGATGTGACAAGTTGCCTGCCTAAATAACGCCTGCTAGATAGAAAACGCTGTCGTGATGCTTGCTATGAATGAAATAGATGTCCTGAGAAGAAGTAAATGGAAGAAGAGCAACGACGTTAAGGAATGGGTATTACGCGTCATTGTACCTGTTGTCACGCTTTGGGGCCTGCTGCGGCGTAGTGCCGCCACCGACGTTCATTATTCGCTGAGACCTTCCCTCAACGCCTCGTGATCTATGGCATCAGGTGTCGTCTTGGTAGGCGGGGTCTTCTTCTTCGCTGCCACGGAGAGGAATTCGGAAAACCCGGGAACGGCGCCCGGTTGGTTGATACCGGGTGAGCGGCTCAGGTTCTTCGTAGCATCCTTCTCTTTGATATTCTGCGCGGAGACGCTCCGCCGGGCACCGTCAGCAGCAGTACCAGTCCCAGAAGCGCCTCCGCCCCAAAACGGCCGCCAACCCACCCATTTCCCCAACCTGGATGACTCAGATGCGTGTTGTTGTGAAGACGCATTCGACTGGTGAGATTGCAGGCTGCCGACCGGAGACGGCCCGAAGCTATCTCGCAGTAGAACACTGCTTCTCTTGGCGCTGTCCCGCGATAGCAGCGGTCGCGCGGTGACGATACTACTTCCCGTCACGGACGAGGCAGACCCGAGTTGACGTATCGATAGCTGGCTTGGCCTCGATTTCAATGTGTGAATGTCGAGACCACCGGAAAGCGACACGATGGACTCGCGGGACAAGACCCGATGAAGACGCACGGCGACGGGTGGGCCGTCGGAGTCTGTTGTTTCGCCGTGGTCCAAGGAGCTGTCGTCGTAGATCACGCTGAGTCCTCGGGAAGAAGCTTCATCATCGGCAACCGAGTTGTCTATCGGCGGCAGTGGCTCCACTGGGACCTCGGTTCCGTCCGATGACTCTTCCACAATGGGATGCGCAATACTCGCAGGGGCCGGGCCGAAGGGGAAACAGGTCGGCACGTGGAAGCTCCGCGTAGACATGCTCGATGGTCCTCTCTTGTGCATGGGTTGCCAGCTTGGCGACATGGGGTCGATGCTCGATGTAGGCGATCCCGGGAATGACCCCGTCGGAAGAACATCGAAGATAGAATTCCTGTTGTTGGAACGGGGTGAACTGGGGGCGGATGACAGGGTGAAGTCGGATTGCTGCCCCGAAAACGACGACCAGCGGTTGGAGCGCACCGAGTTCTTGCGCGAATGCGGGACCGACGAATACCTCGCCAGTCCGCCTGGCGGTGTGCTTGGCTGGGCGACGACAGGGTGCGCAAGAGCACCAGGTGTGAGTCCCAGACGCTTCTTCTTGGGCTTCCTAGCGTCTTGCTTGGCTGCCGAGACATGATAATGATGATGTATGTGTAGCTCCTGCGACAGCCTGGTCGGTGACATAGGTTCGCGAAGCGGTGATAGCTCGTGCTCGTGTTTGTGCTCGAGCTCAAGTTCGGCCCTCAACGTTGGCGTCGTGCCGCCCTCGCGGTCTCCGAGGGGTTGGTGGTACTCCAGTTGGTCCCGGAGCGCCTGTATCTCGTCGTTGGAGTTCATCAGCATCTCGCGCAGCTCGGCGATACCGTATTGCAGATTCGCATTGTCCTGGAGCAGATCGCGCACGAAATGCCCCACGACATGGCTCCCTCCTCCGTTCACCTGGTTCAGCGACTTGGCCGCGGCAGCCCCCTTCAGCCGCCCAGCCGCCGTGTTGAGCTCCTTCTCTACCTCGCGCTGCCTCTCGATCCGGCCCATCATCTCGACGTGGCGTTCCCGCTCCTCCCTTGCTTCTTTCTCGATGCGCTCGAGCTGTTCCTGGAGGTCGTTGATGCCCCTCTCGGCTCGCTTCCACCTCGAGACGGCGTCCCTGGCTTCCTCGCGCGACAGCGACAAATTGCCTTGTAGTTCGGCCTGCTCTTCTTCGAGGGACGCGACCTGTCGCTCCAGGGCCTCGGCGCGGGCCGTCTCGGCCTCCAGCCGGCGAATGGTCTGCTGCGATGAAAGCAATGTAGCCTCGAGCAATTTGACATGGGCCTCGGAATCGGTGACGGCCGTGTTGAGGGCTTCGAGTTGATCTACGAGATTCTTATTCTCCTCGTTCATCTTGGCATTCGCGGCCTCGAGTTCCTTGTTGTCGCTCTCGAGCTGCTCGATGCGGGCGATTAACTCGTCCCGGTCACGTTCCGTATTCGCCAAGTTTGCGAGAAGCGCCTGCAATGCCAGCGTTAGAGGACTTTGACACACCCATTGTCTATGCCGTACTGCCGGTGTCTATGAGATTACGGTGCTGGGGGCAGAGGAATGTGGGCTGATGACCAGCGACTGACACGCCTAGATTTGTTCGCATTCCGCAACAAGTCGCGTCGTGGTAGCGGTATGACACATGTGGGGGGGGGGGGGGAAGAAACGAGCAAAACACTGCGATGCGTGTGCGTAGGACAGGCAGACAGTCATTGACACTGTAACACGCTTCAACGGCAAATGAGAGGCATTGGGGGGGGGGGAGAGGAGGGGGGATCATGGCGGATAAGGAGAGAGGGCGGGGATTCACATGACGTACTTGACCCATGCGGGCGGCCTGATGAACGTCTTTTTCGACATTATCGAGGATGGCGTTGTTATGTCTTAGGAAAACACACTCGAGGGAGCCACAGCAGCACTTCAACGGAGAGGTCTCAGAGGATGATGATGTGGCGAGCTGAGCAGCGGGAATGGTGTCGCTCTCGTCGTCAGCCGGCAGCTGGGGATCAGCCATGGTGCTGTTGGTGGAGGAGATGGGATGTGGCGAGTGCGGATGGACGAGGTGAAGCGGGCGACGGGCATGCTGGCTGGAAGGTTGTTGTGTCGTGGTGGACTTATCGCATCGTGTCTGGGGCCGAGGGCGTCAGGGTCGAGGCGTCAGGGTCAGGGTTAGGGGAGTTGGGTTGGGTGGGTGGATGGACGGACAAATGATGATTAATTAACCAATTAATTGATTCTTGAGTCGGTTGGTTGGTTGGTTGGAACGAGCGAGAAATGAATGAATGAATGAGATGAATGAGATGAGAGGCGTCTTAGGCGAATTGCTGGCTCGTTTCGATCGGAGAGACGCAACCCTCTCTCTTCTGCTCTGTCTCAGAAAAAAATCCGTCTCTTCCCCCGTGAAGCCTTGAATCGCGGACAGAAATTGTGTTGCTCGTGCAATTGCGGCACAGCCTACGAGGTAGGTATTTGGGGTACTTCAGGGATCGCGCGTCAAGCATCGGTGGAGTCGTGGCCTGGTCTAGCACTGTAGAGACACTAGAAGGACTAATCATAATCAATCATTGATTGCGTATAAAGAAAACAACCACCAGTTATCCGGGTGAGAAGTCACTTCACATTGTCTCGGACAACAATAAGACGAGGAACGAATATTCTTAGAAGGGATAAATGATGAAGAAATCTCCCCCGCCCTCCAAAAAAAAAAGAGGGAGGAAATAAAAAGAGGTGGCTCAAGAAAACGTGGGCCCTGTGTGGATTGAGATGCACTGCGGGTTTGTTGTCACTTGGACAGGTCACCAAGCGCAGGCGTTCGCATCCACTCCTGTCCAACATCCTGTCCACTCCCCTGGCTCGCCTGGCTAGCTGCTTTCGATAGCCCCCCTCTCAGCCAGCCCCGCGTCCACAAAAGAACCCTGTACTTATGTTGTCCTACGGTGCATGCATATCTATAGTACAACATAGTACATATGTGTCAAGCCACGGGTCGACAACATGGCATTGGACAGACACGACAGACGACGCCCGAGACGGCGGGATGACGACAGTTCCTCAAATAATAGGTATCTCTTCGGCCTTAATCATCCTTCTCACCGCTACTGCCCAATCCGGGCCTTGGAGATGCCACGAGCACCGGTACACGTTTTTCCAACACCAACATCTATAAACTAACCACTAGTACCGTACAAGAACCGCTCCATTATGACTGACTGGCATGGCATAAGCTCGCTATCGCCCGCCCGCCCCTTTTTCGTTTGTGTATGGCCAATCAAGCCACAAGTGACACAGACAAGATGTCCAGCCCATCCTGGACTTGGCCCTTTGATGGCATGGCCCCTTCTCTCATCAACTCGGCCGACTTTGTCATGGCGGGGTCCCGCCCCATGCTCGCTACCGCCACGATGGTGTCGCCCTTGCAGTAGTATGCAACGAACTTGCTCTCTGCCGGGTTGCCTTGGAGCACCACATCATCCCAGCCGTTGACGGTGTTGCCACAATAGCGCAACTGACCTGTCAGGGCACTCCAAAACACGGGTATGAAGGACTCGGGCTTCGCAGACGGGTTGGTGATGTGCTTCGCAGCGCTGCGGCCTTGGTTCTGCGCCACGTTCCAGTGCTCGATCCTCGTGTGATTGCCTTGACCACCCGGGCCGTGGTACGGGTAGGTTGCGATGTCGCCGATGGCATAGACGTCCTTGAGTCCAGCGACGAGGAAGTTCTCGTCTGTCTTGAGTGAGCCATCCTGTTCAAGCCGTACGACCTTGTTGTCTTTGAGGAACTCGGTCGCCGGGGCCACGCCAACGCCGAGGACGACGAGATCTGCATCAAGTTTGGTGCCGTCTTTCAGCACCACCGAGCCAACCTTGGAGGGATCAGACGCCGAAGGCTCGGCCTTGTCGACACTCGCCGACATGTAGAACTTGATACCTTTCCCTTCGAGGCCCTTTTGCAAGCCCGCGCCGACTTCCTTACCCAGTACCCTCTCCAGCGGGACACTTTCCATGCCGATGACAGACACGTCGTTGTCCGCAGCTGTGGCATTGGCAAGCTCCATACCAATGAAGCTGCTCCCGACAACGACAATCTTTTTGCCTTTCTCTCCAATAGCATCAACGATCTTCTTGGTGTCCTGTAAAGTTCGCAGGACGAATATGTTTCCGAGAACCTTGAAGCCCTGCAGGGGAAGATAACGGGGCGTGCCGCCAGTAGCGAGGATTAGTTTACCGTACGGATGCTTCGTTCCGCTCTTAGTTGTAACAGACTTGCTGCTGAAATCGACGTCGGTAACTTCGTCCTCGACGAAATCGATGGATCCGGATTGGAAGAATTCGGCGTCCCTCCACTGTGCCTTGTTCACATCAGTTAATAAAGCCTTCGAGAGTTTGGTCCGATCAATGGGCAGGTAGCCCTCGCTGGTTACGACAGTGATGGGACCCGAGAAGCCGCCTTCTCTCAGAGCCTCAACAGCACCAATAGCACCGCTGCCGCCACCTACAACGACAACCCTGTCGGCACCGGAGGTGCTAACACCGCCGCGACATCTAATGTTGGGCTTTCGTCGTCCGGATTTGATGGTAGCTTCTTCGCCCTTGACGTAGATGGCACCACCCCGCTCGACGACCTCGAAGGCGGCGAGCGCATCCAGGGCTGGTGCATCCTCTACATCGCCAGTTTTGGCATTGAAACATGCTGTCGAGATAGAGTTGTCAGCGAAAACAGCGCCCCTTACATGGGCCCCTCACCAATGTCGGGGGGCTGGTGTGCGGATGTGGGGAGGATGCGGGGAGGATGCGAACGACGGCTTCAGGCCTACCTCCATGCCACGGGCAAACTATGCGCCCGGACTTGGTTAGAACCCCGTTGACGAGGGGAGCACCGTAATGTGTGCACTTGGGGCCGAGGGCCTGGATCTGGCCACCGCCGGCATTAAGGAGCAGGACCTTGGCACCCTCGATGCCTTCGACCTCGACCTCCTTCTTCTCGCCGGGCTGTAACGACAGCGACGACACGCCTTTGAGCTTGTATTCGGACATGGCTCTGCGTGATAGAGCGACAGCAAACGGTCTTGGATCTTTTTTGGGGCTCGTGAATCGGGGCCTGGGATGCACAAAGACACGGGGTGCTCTGAGGTGTGAAAGGGTAACTCGAGCTAGATTCATGGAATATAGCCTTCGTGAAAGTCTTCGCGGAGGCAGGGGAGAAGGGGGGGGGGGGAGATCAATCAGTATGATGGCTAGGTGTGGGCGAATAGTAATGCGAGTTGAAATGAGGGGAATCAGGACCGGCTCGTCCGTTGGATGCTGTATAAGCAAGCACGCAAGCAAGCGTAGGCAGGTCTTCGCATCATGATGGTGGTTGTAAGTCGAGCTGGTAATCCAGGGCCTGTGAGTGGTCGAAGCTGTATGTTCCCGCTTCGTGACATCACTGATTCGCCCGACTGGATAAAAAGCACCCGTGCAGGGACCGGGGTGCCTGAACGACGCTAAGCGACCTGTCTAACGGAGCTCGCGGAGGGGGTCAGATAAGGTACAACAGTACCGCCGCCAGACAGCCGCCGGAACGGTACTTAGGTAGTAATAATTGACCATAGCACGCTAGCTCTGTTTTAATGTACCTATCTGTCTAAAGTACTGTCTACGGTGGGGTACCGTAGGATACGGGGCACCGGGAACACACTAACGGCGGCTTAGATCGCGGAGTACATCTACTTATAAGTATAGGCAGGTTTAGCGCCAGACTACGCACGATAGGTAGTACTGTCTCGACTGTATCATCCAGAGGGAATGCCGGGAGCGATGATATCGGAATTACTACGATTCTCTACACCCTTCAACTTGATCCAAACCCGAAGAATGGCTCGGTCCCGGACGCCTGCCAGGCATGATGAGCCTCCAGGTCCGCATCCTCCGTACCGAAGTCTGTTGCTCCCATCCATCCCAATCCAACAGCAGGGACCGGCTCTTCACCCGTCTGTAAAATCGAACGGCTGTCAATACCCAAGTACCTGGATGCCGACAGGTGGCTGAAGTGGACTAGAACTTACCAAGTCTTGCCCCGTCATGTCGAAAACATCCATGGGCAGCGGCGTCGAGGGAAAAGACGCGGGCTCAAAGGGCGGCTGCGGCTGCGGTGCCTCGCGCGCTGTTGATGTCCGTGTCTCTTCGAGAACGGACTCGGCCATGCTTTCAATCTGCAGTAGCACGTGGCGAAGCTGCTTGAACTTCTCGAGACCCTTATAGTCGAAATACTTCTGCAGCTGTAACATGGATAGCTTAGCTAGTTTCTGGTCGTTCTCTGCCAGCTCGCTCGTCGGGTGATAGATGAGGTTGACGAATAGAAAGGTCATGGCCGAGAAGTAGGCACAGGCGCTGAGCCTAGTAACCCATCAGGCGTTAGCATAGAATTACGCAAACATGAGAAAGCAGGTGGAGGAAGCCCTTACCAGACACTACATCCACCAAACGAGCTAGAGTGAGAAAAGTTAACAAAAGTAAACAGACATGAAATTTATCGAGGTGTTATCCACTGTTTTGCTGCTTCTTCTTCTTCTTCTTCTTCTTCTTTTAGGCTAGGGGCAAAGGAATAGAAGACTCACTGATAAGAGAGAATGTCGAGGATTGCTCGGCTAGCAGTGACACAGTTCTCCCAGATAGCAGGAGTTGACAAAGCACTGCCATCCATGCACACACTACCTCGAGGATTAAATGTACGTAAGAGATCACTGCCGAGACCTCCCAGAGCTTTCAGCCAGGGCGAGTTGTGTGCGTACAGCCCATGTGTCATGGTCAAGCACATCAGGTACGTTTGATAGAGCACCGTCATATGTATGAGTGGTCCTGATACAAGGTTCACAGCCATATTCTCGAGCTGGAGGGGGACCGGTATCGATTGCTTCCAGCGTTTCAGGAGTCTATCGATCTGTAATACCGCTTGCCCACGAGCCTCGTCCGAGAGCTTCCTGGATCTATTGCTGAGGAGAGTATCGTAGATTCTCCCTTCAAGATGCGCGAGTTGGACCTTGGCACGGAAAAGATGCAACTGCGATAACCCGTCTGCGCTGTATAGAAGGTTTTCGCAGTCGTCGCCGCTTGATGACCCCGGTAAATCGATATCGATATCACTATCCAGCTGTAGTGATGGGGTAATAGTGCGGAGGCTGACATCCTGAGTTTTGTTAGCCAGTACTGTCACGGTGTATAATACCATGGTCTTTTACCTTGTCGAGCATATAGCAAAGCCAGAAAATATTGGTCCTTTGACGAGCCTCTTGCGGCGACAACTCCGAGCCTGCGCTTCTGGATTCTAACCGTAGACAATGCGCTAGTCTCATGGCAGCGCTGATCAACACCGAAGACGCGGTCTGGTCTGGATGCGTTTGATATATAACTGTAGGTAATACGTTATCAGCCGAGGGGTTTTCAAACGGGATGCATATGAATCGTTCCAAGATGGGGCTTGAGTGCAAAAGCACAATCAGGCTTGGAATTACGACATGTACGGGAGTTCAAACCATGAAAATGGGGGTGAGTCAATTTCTATGCCTAGCTAAGTCGTCTCCAGATACGGCATTAGAGGGGAACTACTTACTTACAAGGCCGAGTAGCGCTTGCAACCCGAGGGTATCCTGGTCTCTGGTCATGAGCTCGTCGAGCATCATCTGGGCGTTATCAACACAGGCTTTAATCTTAGCCTCGTTGAACCTCGAACGGACATCTCCGTGCTCGGTAAGCTGAATTCGATAGCCCATGGCGAGCACAACATTGATGACGCCAGCGTAGATTCTGCACCTCTCTCCACATGGTTTATAGTAATCGTTCAACAAGCGCATCTACAGAACCCAGAGTTGTCAGTGATGGGTGGACTCGAGAAGGAGGTCGGTAGTTTGACGACTTCCGCAGGAGCGGAAAAGTATAGACCCTCAGCTAGGTCGAGCTTGAGCACAAATCCGGCCGGGGTGCGAGGTGAACACATGGGCATCACTCACGAATGACTGCTGGTTGAACAGAGGAATGAGGGAGTTGTATTCTCGGAAATATAATTCGATGATAGGCATGGCCTCTGTCAGCGGCGGCACGGGAGGGCCATCACGATCCTTGGGGCCGACCCGATGCGCCGATTCAGGGCCCAATGGGATCTCGACTACTCTCTCGTCTGATGCATCTTGTTCAAAAAGATGGTCCAAAGTGACTGTGCTGTCGGTACTTCGCAAGGCATCTAACTTAGCCTCGATCCGTGCAAGGCGAGCGTCTAAACCGCTGTCCTTCTGAGCCCTGTGTGACAATCATGAGCGACGGGGTTGGCTACGAAGACCTCAATAGGCTCGATAGGCCCGCTTACTCAGCTGCATCTGCTTCTACGGTGGCTATCGACGGTTGCTTATGGTTGGGACCGGGTCTCTTCCGTATCGTCGTAGTTTTGCAGGAGACCTTGTACAGCGAGCAGTTCGAGCACGTAGGCTTCAGAGCATCGCAGCGGATTTTCTTCTTGAAGCAAAGGTCGCAAGCCTACTTGAAAAATGAGTCGCAATACCAGAGAAAAGGAGCGGGTAACTCACTTTGCGCCGGGAGCTGGTTTCCATCTGGGCCGCGGATGGTACGACGCCTACTTCTACTGTCGGCACGATGAGATACTTCTACGAGCTCTCAGATACAATCCCAACATGGCATATAGATCTTGAACACAGATGAGCAGCAACCTGAGCTACTCGAGCAGCTCGGGTCAGCATCATTCATTCGGCTGGTTGCTGGATTACAAATACACTTAAATCGGGAGACGTGCACGGGCCACACCCGAGCACGAGCGCTTCTAAGCAACTAACCTAGTAGCTGGTCATATTATGAGATAGCTGAGGCTGGTTTGTATATACCTATACAAGGTAGCAACGAAGTGTACTAGTTCTCCGATACAAAAGTGGTAGCTCAGGCGATGCAAATGTTCTTGTTCCTTTTGGAACATGGTATCAATTCTTGAACTATGAGACCCCTATCCGACTCTATAGGAATGAATGCGCATACCTATTGCAAGGCCTAACCACCATTCTGAGCCAGGTGGATTCTCACCAGGCCAGTGTACTGCTGAATACAGTCCACAACGATCCCCAGATTACTCAATATATATACAAATATAGTTGTCTTCCTTTAAATACGTGACGCTGGCAAGACGCTGCTGCTTGGCGCCCAAGGCCACATCACGAAGCCCGAAGCCTTCAGCTGTCCCCTTGGTTCCATTCATATGATGAACTAATCGATCTCCACGTCAATCTCTAGATCCAAAGACGCAATAATATCATCGTCAACCAGAGGTCGATGGATCTGAGGTATTCCCTTCTTATCCTTTCCGGCCTGGTGGTTTTGAACCTGCAGCTTCTGTATATGAGGAAGCAGTGGTGCCTTTCCGGCCGAACTCGTCTTGGGGGTTCCATTCGCGGGCGTCCCGTCGGCAGGTGTCGAGATTTCACTGCCATCAGCTGGGGAAGCGATCCGCTCCGACTCGTTTGTCCGAGCCTCCATCTTCCGTATTTTTGCTCGCTCCATAATCTGCGCTTTGCGAACAGCTTCCGCATTGTCCCGACGTCTTTGCATGTTAAGTTGGGCAAGCCGATCCTGCTGTGATGGGGTCGAGGGGGGCGCCGACTTCTTGCTGGGCAACAAGCTCGTCCTAAAAGCCAGTTTTGGTACCTCCAATTTGTCCAGTTGGCCCTGTAACTCGGCAATCCGAGCCTCATCGCCCCGTTCTTTGGCCTCCTCCAACTTGTTGACCAGGCGGTTGCGCTCGGACGAATCGTATTTCTTCTTCAAATTCTGCATGCGTGCGAGTCTATCACTGACCTCCTTTTCGGTCCATGTCCGATTTCGTAGGGTGTTGATGTCGTCAATCTTGGCATCGACCTGGGTCCTTTTAGGGAAGGGTACTCCGTCATCCTGGCAAACCCTCTGGAGGCGCTGGAGTTCGGACTAGGTATTGTTAGACGGCGGCAAAGAGGAGACGGAGCTACTTACCTCGCTGAAGGGTGAGTCAGAGCAAGAGATGAAAGGATATTCTCTCACGGTTTTGCCAAAAGCAATTCTGACATACTGATCCGTGACAAAGCTTTGCTGATTCATCTTCTGCATAGCATACGGCCTGCCCTGTGTGAACCCTAGACCACAGCATGAGCCAGAGAAATCACTGCACCAAAGTAGTCATACATACCTTTGATCACACCCATCTGATACTCTGTCTCGCCTGTATCGTGGTTTGGTCCGACCGCAACGCGGCAGTAGCAACCGGCGATAGCGTTGTCAAATCCCGGGTAGAAACAGACTTCAGCGAAGCGACTCCGGCTAAGGCGGACCCGTTCGAAGTCGCGTAAGTCGGCAGGAGGAGCGTCTTTCTTCTCCGGTGTTGCAGACCTGGAAGTCCTGCGACCATAGTTGTCAGCCCATTCAACGTCGCTGAGGGGATCGTCGTCGTCATGTGTGCTGTCGCGTGCGGACGGCTTGCCCTTGTTGCGCTCGCGATCCTCCTCTCTACGACGTTGGCGGTCCGACTTCTCGGCTCGAGCGCGGCGAAGGGACGCGATACCGGCACTAGTCTCTCCGACCTTGGAGCCACCAATCTTGGTGCGTTGTCGCGACGTCTTTCGCTGGCCATCCTCCAGGTCGGCGGTACTGGCCTTGCGCTTCTTGGCAGACTGGCTATTCTCTTGCTTATTGACCTGCAAGAGCCGGCGAAGGAGCGTGTTTTGACGCTCGCGGTCGATCTCTTCTTGACGTTTCGCAATCAGTTGTTCTCGCTCCAGTTCAGGCATGGCTAGGATTTCCTCCTTCTCGGCTTCGCTGGCATAGATACCCTCAACTGGGTATTTGAGCTCTCCTTCATCCTCTATCTTGCTATCGGCGGCGTGATTGACTGGCAGTGAATCGGATTCCGAGTCGGACTCGTCCATGGGGGCCGACTCATCGGATGCGGGCGAGGCAGGAATTGACGACCTGGAACCGGGGGTCGAGTACATGTTAGTTGCTATTCTTGCGCTGATGTCAAGTGGCGAAACACGAATCAATAGAAAGAGGCACTGTTTAGGATGATGGCAGCAACGGAGAGCTGTAAGAGTTGTGGTAGTGGTGACGGTAGTGTCAGAGGAAAGTGGCCAACACGGTGTTAGCTTGCAAGAGGTTTCGAGGCAAACAAAGGGGCATCGGGCTATGTAGGTATTGGTTGTAGTATGAAGGCAGGTGCTTAGGTAGGTAGGGGGAGGGGGTAGATGGTAAAGAGGTGGCGCTCTTGAGAGACAAGGCGATTTCTTCCCAGCCCTTGTTTGTTGTTCTATCCCGTAATAGTAGCTGAGCACCCGGTAACCGGCAACGAGGTTCCTCACTCGAAGCTAGCCCCATTGTTCTAATAAAATAACACAGCACGACTTACGCCTCGCCTTCCTCCTCTTCATCGCTATCGTCCTGTCTCCGCCTCCGCGGCTTGGCTGCCGGCGTGCCGTCACCCTGATTTGCTTCCGGCTCAGGGGACTCGGACGGCGGGCGGCTCGGGCCCTCATTTTCTACATCATCGTCGGACGCGTCGTCGCCGCCGACGAGGGCTAGAAACTCGTCATCGACGTCGGCCATGATGCTAACCTCGTATGGGTTATGGACGGCCCGCGCAGGTAAGGCTACACACAATGCGCGTGTCGGGAGTGGTGGGAGAGCGGGCTGGCTTCAACTTGTCGGGCGCGAATTACTCTCGATTGGACAATGGAAATTCAGACAAAGGATTCAAACTCGAGATGGTGTTACGAGGGCTACAGAATGAAGCGAAACTCAAAGGCGGGTTTGACTCGACAACGAGAGCGGGTGATGGATGGATGGTGTATTGTTCAGGCTGGACAAGAGACGTTGTGCCAGCAGCTTTGAGTCTTGCCCATTCATCTCATTCGCCCATTGGCTGACGTAGGCTTTACGCGCTAGTACTCTACAGGTAGATTATGGGGAAGTTGTTCTTCCGGAGCAATCTAAGTCCGGGCTATAGCCAATCACATCCATTGCGCATTTTCCATTGCACTTCGGAACCCCTAAGGTTCACTGTGCTGCCCACCTAAGTAGAAATCGGCTCATTCCGAGCTGCATCACCACATCCACATCCACATCCACAGCTACCACTGTGATATGCCCTTCTCTCTTCTTTTGTTCTCTCTCTTCTGCGTGCGCTCCAGGTAGTCGGTTGGTTATACACACAAGTATGCCACCATCTAAGCATCTGCCGCGAGTGTTGCGCACGCTGCACCCGCTGCGCCCGCGCGTGCCGTCGCCCGCCCGCGACGGCGATGCCATTCTATCCGCAGCCGCTCTTGCGCCGAGCCGGAGATGCATCGCCGCCACCGCCCCCCCGAACAACGCCGTTCCGTCGACATCCTCGACATCCTCGACTTCCTCGACCCCCAAACGAAAACCTCTGACGAAAAAACAGCGTGATTTTCTCTCTTCCGCAGTGAGCTCGCTACCGGCCTGCGCGCCCTTGTCGTATCATGGCCAATCCGTGTGCTGACGCCTGCGTCTCCCTCGTAGCTCCGCGTCAATCAGACCGGCGAACTGGCCGCGACCCTCATCTATACCGCCCAGACCCCGCCGCTCGTCAACGCCCACCCGCACCTCCGACCGCTGATGGCCCACATGTACGAACAGGAGGCCGGCCATTTAAGGACCTTCAACTCGCTGATTACGAAGCATCGCGTGCGTCCCACCGCCTTATACCCCCTGTGGTCTGTCGCGGCCACCGCCCTCGGCTGGTCTACCGCCCTCATGGGCCGCGAGGCCGCCATGGCCTGCACCGAGGCCGTCGAGACCGAGATTGGAGAGCACTATAACAACCAGATCCGGACCTTGCTCGAGATATTCGAGCAATGGGTGGCCGAGGGCTACGAGGTCGGCGACGAGTTGCGAGACCTCCTCGGCACCCTGAGGCGGATACGGGACGAGGAACTGGAGCACCTAGACCACGCAGTCGAGCACGATGCCAAGGAAGCACGGCCCTACTGGCTACTGACCAGCATAATCCGCGCCGGATGTCGAGGAGCCATCTGGACTAGCGAGAGGGTGTAATATCACCATGACCTTCGCAGTGGGGGGTGGATGGCTTTTTTCTTCCGCCTTTGTCGGTACTACTGCCTTTGACCACTCATCGGGTGTGAAATTGGCCACGGACTCGGCTTAGTAGAGAGTGCTTCGTAAATAATTTGTAACATATCATGTAAGAAAAATTAAACTTGAACGACAAGGACGCGTGCAGGTATCAAGAAGCCGAATAACAAAGTGTGTTTGCGAGGGGGAAGTTCTGATTATCTCATGTTCGTTGGTTGGTTGGGCCACCAATTGCACAGATGAGTGTGGAGGAGGTGCGGGGATTCTGTTCCCCGGAGGAGTCACCCGGCGGACGGGCGGGATAAGAGTTGCGCATCATCAGAGAACAGCTCTACTGTACTCTACTGTACTCTACTGTACTCTACTGTACTCTGCTCTACTGTATCCTATCTACATTAGTACATACAGTCCCAGGTCGCAGCCGCGGACATCTGAATGCGATGCAAACGGCCACCCCCGTCGTCATCGCCGTCATCGCCGTCACCATTGCCTTACTAGGTTCAGGGGTGTCGTCGGTAGTCTACACTTGACGATACCGGGTTTCGGGATATTGCCCATTTAGGGGAGCACGACTTCACAGACCCGGCCAAGACAAAAACTAGGCATGCCCAACGGCTTGTCGGCTCGAGAAAGTGGCGTCAGCTTACTGCCGTGACCCAAGTTTCAAGATATAAATTCTCTGGCTCGTCAACCGCTACCTCTCACGCCGACTCATAGGCGCAGAGCCAAGAAGAACGGGAGGAATCAGGATGGCTCTCCCGTTTGCTCCGCCCGCTTCGCTAGACGCTTCGTTCACAATGTCGCGTCCGACCGAGGCAGACATCAACGCCTTGGCCAAGATATACTTCGACTCGTTCGCAACGGACCCGGGCAACACGTACTGGTGGTCAGAGGACCGCGACGCCATGTCTGAGTGGCTTCACGAGCGCATCCGGCGGAAGATGTCGGATCGAAGCGTTCGCCACTTCCAGATCCTCGACGATCAGAAAGAGGTCGTCGCATTCGCCCGCTGGGATATCCCCAAGGGTTACGAGGCCCAATTCGGCGACTGGGTTGGCATCGACGACGCTCTCGATGTCTCGCGAGCCGTGGGTGAGCATGTCACGGACGAGGCCGCTGCGACCGCTGCTCCCGTCGAGGAGGCGACGCCCGCAGCTGCGAAGACAATCTCAATACCTAGGGGCGCAGACCCGGAGCTTTGTCGGACTTTCTTTGCCATGTTGGCGGCCTTGTCGAAGAAGTGGGATGCCGAGAAGATGTTAGGTACGACGCCCACCCTTTGTTATCTTGCTTTTCACCTTCCCCCCTACGGCTCTTTTCTTTCTTTCTTTTCTTTCTGTCGTTCTTTCCTTTCTGTCTTTCTTTACTTTCCTTCCTTCTCCGTGGGATGCATCGAAACGATCATCCCACCATAATAGAGATGCCCCTTACCTTTCTGATTACGCCACAACGCACCACTGGCCCTTGTTTGCCAACAGAAACTGATCGTGACAGGCCTCTCTCTCCTTTGCACCGCGCCCAAGTATTTTCGCCGCGGCGCCGGTAAGGCACTGTTGGTCCCGATGCTGGCGATCGCGGATGCCGTGGGTTTGCAGTCGTACGTGGAGGCCACGGCGGCCGGGCGGCCTCTCTACGAGAAGCTAGGGTTTCGGACGGTGGAAACCAAGGTGCTCGACGCCAGCGCTGCCACGGGTGGGAGAGTCAAGGGGGCGAGCGCGATCTCGATCATGATCCGGGAGCCTCGATCGCGGTAGAGTGAGTGGGCTATCGTTGTGGGCACTCGCCGCGATGATAGCGAGCATACACGCTCGTCGCTCGTCAATCAAATCGCATCGCATCGCATCGCGTCGCATCTGCTGACAACAAGGCTTTACTTTACTTTACGTTCTGCCTTCGCGCCGCACTCATGACCTAGCGTGATGCCCATATGCATCGCTTATTCCTGTATTGTAGCTCACTCGATCCTGCTCCTCGCTAGCCATTTGATAAGAGAGACATTTCAAAGAACCATGCAGGCGCCATGCTCGCGTGGCCCACTCACTCTACATGTCTGGACCAAGTCATTTCTTGTTCATGATGCAATCCGGTGAAATCGTCAGGATGCCATGTGTCGCCGTACCTTTGGTCAGCATTGGCTTTCCCGGTGCGGGATAGTTTCTATAATCAGTCGTCTTCTCCGAACCGATGCCCGGCGGGTGAATAATCATGTGGCACAAACGCGCAACCACGAGGTCGAATGTCGCTTCGTCCCAAGCTACCCCAACGCGATGATCTATCCCCAACTCGTCGGGTCGTGGCCGTCATGCAGGTGCAGTGGTGCCAGTGGTGCGCTGGAATCCTACTAGCGAATGCAAGAATGCCATCCTTGGCCATGCTGCCCCCAGCTATTGAATTCTGGACCGGGCAAAGTCCTGCCCATTATTCAATCTCGCATGAAACTACCGAGTCCGGGAAGCATCTGGGTTCTGCTCTGGGCGCCCCAAGCACAATGCCGTAACCCTTCCTATTCTAGCCGAAATCGCCAGGCACGGGCGGAGTACCTATATTGAAATCTCTCGGCAGAATGCAATAGAGATTGATGTTGTTTGGTTTCCCGGCAGCGTCGCATAGGGACTGGCCACCATGGTAAGTCTACTACGTCAGTGTGTTCTCGACCGACAACCAGCAGCAGTATTGTTGTTACTGATCGGTGGCTGACAATGGAGCGAGACAAGCTTTTGTCAAATGCGCATCCCTTTGGGTTGGCTGCATCCCTTGTCAGCATGACCCGCGCGCAGTCCGCATATCCATGTGCCGATGTCGAGGCTTGGAGCAAACAAGCTTTTCGACCTGGCGTGGGATCGCATTGAAGGCGAAACGAGGCGTGACAATTAGCCTCGTGGTTATGGCATCGTGCAGGTACACGGCGCCCTTCTTGGTTGTGCTCTGGACCGTGCTATAATAAGAGGCCGGGCCGACCAAGAAAGGGATGAACACAAAGACTATGCAATGCGCCTTACCTACTCATTGTCTCATACTGCGAATTTTGTTGTTCACGACGCCGCCGGACCGGGTACTTGTCAGTATTCTTCTTGACCATTTATCCATCATCCAAACCGCCTCTTCTATCACGATGCTTTTCACCGCGACGCACTTCTGTCGCATATGGATATGTGTCGCGTCACTGACGCAGAGTACGCCTCTCCTTCCTCCCTCCCTCCCTCCCTCCTCATTCTTGGCGAAAGACGTATTACTAATTTCGCTTGATATAGGTATCTCCCTTGCCAGTCCAATCAAGCAGAACGATGAACACCCAAGTGTTCGACGTGATGGGCGTGGGTTCGGTGGGGGTATGGTAAGGACATTCCGGGACTATTTTCTTATTTTGACAACTTTCAGAGCATGAGATGTCCTTCTTGAAGCCCTCCCCAAAACACGCTCCAAACGGCGATACTGACTCTGAGTGTTCTAGTGGCTCCGTATCATGCCACTTGGAGCCTCCATCACCTACGGCTTCACGTCCAGCGACGGAAATGGATACCGTAAAGTTCTTCGCGATCAGATCGTCAACTACGGCAATCTTGTGAACATGGTAGGAAGTCGTCGGAACGGCACGATGGAGGACAATGATGTCGAGGGCTGGCCGGGCGACATCATAGACCAAGTGCATACCAAAGCCAACGTAGCTGTGCCTAAGGTAAGCATTCCAGAGAATGACTTACTTCCCTTGTTGGCACATCCCGCCCACGACATGAATTACTGACTGGTCGTAGTATAAACCGAACCTTGTTCTGATTAATGTTGGTACCAACGATTGCACCGGTAATGTCGACCTCTCGAACGCCGGGAAGCGCAGTGAGTGAGCCCTCGATGAGTTCTTCCCCAACAGGACTCCTCTTGGAGTTGATTTTTTTTCTGTTGTGAACTGAACCTACCCGACAGCTTGTTAGAAACATATGAACATCTACTGACATACACGTTACAGTGTCGAGCCTGCTAGATGATGTCTATAAAGGTTCGTCTCGCGCCACTATCATCTTGTCAACACTCCTGGTGAGGTCAGATGCGAATAATCAGAAATGCGTCGAGAATCTCAATAGCCAATTCAAGACCGTGGCAGCTGCCCAGAGGGCAAAGGGCCGTAGAATTGTGCTTGTCGACATGCAGCCTCCTGCTGGGCCAACGACTGCCCAGCTGGTTGACGGCACGCACCCGACTGATGCGGGATATGCTAAGATGGCGACCATATGGTTCAAGGGGATTAAAGAGGCCGACGATGCTGGATTTCTTTTGACTAAAGAAGCAATTCCCGGGAATGCTGATGGCGTTCCTGATCGAGGTGTTTACAGCTGATCCTGCGGTAGAGGATGATATCTGTTGTATATAATTTGCGTTTGAGCGTTCGATTGATGTAACTTAGCGATTGTATTAGGATTTGTAACGAGAATGCCTTTTATTTCCTTGAAGATTCCGTAATGAGATTATATTGGCGTGTAAGGGTTGGGACCGGCCTGGTCAATTTCCCTTGCAAGTAAATGGTAGCGAGATGCGTTCTGGATGCCGAGAATGCCTGACGCCCTACCGCCACCATAGTAGTTGAAGGATTTAGATCACAGAGCAGTGAGTTTTATTCTTCATGAAAAGAGCCTCCGGCAATTACCGCCTAAGGTATATATGATGATAAGATACACCTCTTTGTATATATATAACGACCAAAACTCAAATTAGAACAAGCCAAGGAGTAATTTCAAAGGCCATCTTCTACAGCGGCGGGATTTTCCAGATGAAAATCGGAATAAAATGCTTTTCACTATATTGCCCGTATAGGGAATCGGAGCATTGCTGAAGAAGGTTTACACTAGCAACTTACGCGCGTTGTACTGTTCTCCAATCAGCGTATTTAGACAGCTGTTGTCATTTCACATCCCTTATTGAACAAGCACTCGTCAAGAGCCCATGATTATTATACGATGAACATCCTATCTCAGCTGGCAGGCATCGTATGTCGGACTATGCGAAAAGGGTCTGTGCGGTTCAACAGACAAAAAGGCGTGCCCTGTTGTTGCTACGCTAAGGTGCTAATATATCTACGCACTTCTTGCAAAACAATAAGAAGAAAAGGTGCCGATTAACATTATTTGACCGTTGCACGCTAACTTTTTGACTCAGTCCTAACATTGCTGTAGTTATTTACTACCGGGCTAATGCGGATTCACTTGACTATTTTAGTTGATCCAAGAGGCTGGGAAAGCGTACTTGCTATTCCCCGCTACATAACGTCTTGTGGCCTGGTCTCGAGGCCCATCGTGGCGAGTATGAGTAGGGTCCCCTGCCTCTGCCCTGCAGTGTGGGGCTGCTACTGTACCTAGTATTAAACTAGCTAGGACTGACTGGAATTCTTGACGTTACATGGTGCGAACTTTGTTGCCGGCATGGATCCCCATTGCCTACTTAGGCAACTGGCTACTCGCGCGATAGAACTGCACTAGCGCACGCATTGGTGACTCGGGAGCTGTGATCTAAAGTTCAAAAGATCTCATCGACGTCGCGTTGAGAGTACAGCGGGTCCCGCCTATTGGACTTGTTACTAATTTTGACTCGGGAGCAAGACTTGAACTTGCAAGAGTGGGAGTCTGGGGTATTCCCTGAATAATACATGTTCGGATGATTACTCGAGAACGGGAGAGATGCTATTGTTCCAACGTGTACATTCATAAAAGTCTGGGAATCCCATGAAGAACGAGGGGCCAGTACTTTGTACGTTTGTCTTGACTGGTTACCAGATGTTCTCATCCCATCCCCTCCTTACAGCTTATAAGCGTTGCGATGGCTCATTAACATCCTTATATTATTATATATTGAGAGTAGGTTATTGTTATGACGCATGGAAGGAAGGTATGGTGCTTCCTAGACTTAGAAGTGGCTGGTTGAATGTACAGTATCCATGACCTTGATCTGCCTCATTTCGTATTATCCGTGATGGCGCCGAATGATGCTGAGGGGTGGTGGGGACCGCGATGATTTCGGTGGGCTAGCAGCATGTGGGACGAAGTGTAGTACCCAGGAACCGAAAACATGAATCTCTGGTCCAAAAAGCTGGGTTCCCAGGCTGTCTATTCCTCCACTTCTTCATTCTATGTCGCGTGAGCGCGAACTGGGCCCACGTGCCTCGCGGGTGTTTCTAGCTAGGTATGTTGTTGGCTGGGTTCTGGAACACTCAAATTGTCCCAGTACCGCTTCCGCGCTCTCGTTGCTACCGGGTTGTTCCGAAACCGTTCTTGGAAGAAGTTGAAGATAGCGAACTCATCCCTAGACATAACATATCCAAGCTCGTCAGCCAGGACTCTACCCCAAATGTCAGCCAGCGCCGACTCCAGCCTGTTGCGGATAGTTCCATGGCTCGCAGCTTCTGGAATGTCTCGCGCAACCTCCAACGCTAGCATCACATCGTTGCTGATGCCATTTTGCTTGGTGTGCTTCCCTATATGTTTTACTGGTTGGTGGTGTGGTGGCTTCTGAGGTAAATTCATGATATCGAGTGTTGATGGCGATGATCCCATAAGAAAGGTCAAGCCCATACCCGGTATTTCTGTTTTCCCGCCGAGGAAAGAAACTCAAGACCGAGCTGTTTATATGGCCAGCAGGAACTGTGAAACGGTTGCAGGGAACACCGAGTGAGGGCTTCGGGATAGGAATGAATGATCAAGGTATCACAAGACAGAAGTGCGTATCCCACTAAGATGTTGGAGCATGTGTGTTGTTTAAAGAAAGAGAAAACGAAATTTCAAGAAGTTTGTTTCAAAAAGTCTGTTAACGATAGACATGTAGTGCATAAACGAGTGTGAAATGAACCTAGGCCCGGGGAAGAAACTCATCATGGTTGACGAGGTGCAGCTGTCGCTTTAATAAGCCCGGATGACTTCTGGATTGCAGATAGTCATCTACTACACACACTAGGCAGGTTGGCAGTAATCAGTAATCTAAAGGCGCCGTTGGGCTGTGCTGACTTCCTATAGCTTAGTATTGACTCAGAGGCGACTCGTGTATCATGTTTCGAAAATCCGTGTATTGCTCCACTTTATCGTCAGCTGCCCTTTACATCAGTCAGTACCAATCCTTAGTTTTAATGAACTAGATTAGGTCTGCTCGATAGTACAAAGGGTAGCCCAAGTCTGTATGGAAAGTTGAAGCTATCGTTGGGGCTCGGTAGAGCAATTTACTAGGCTGTCGGGTGCGAAGAGCCCGATCGTAATCTGGTACCCAGAAGAACGGTGAGACTACTATAACACGACAATCCATGACCCTGGCGCCAGTACGAAGCCGGCAGATCTGGTGATGAATAGCTTCTAGGCGGATTGGATACTGATATACTAATTAGTATAGTTAGCGAATGTTTATTCCCTTCTTCCTCCTCTTCTGGGACGGGCGGCCAGGTGAAAACAACACCCTTGCGAAGATAGCTTGAAACAGCGACACCACTGACGCAACTTTAGAAGTAACGTGCCCTCCAGTTCCAGATTCCCGGAACCGGGCCCTAAGTTTGGAATCCGCAAATGGTCCGACACAACGGCACCTTCAACAGTGCGAGTCAGGTCGTGTGGCTCTACTGTCATGAGTAATTATAAGAATCATGCTACCCACGGGAGGCTGAGATATACATTTCTAAGAAATTTGCCAAAGCTAGCTCTACAGAAAGCCGGTCATGGAAACATGGAATGCCGTCGTGGTCTGTTAATATGTACAGGTACGCCATTCAGTATTTGAGAGTCTGGGTCTAATCGAAGTAAACAATACAGTGATTGCCATATGATCACGGTGTGGTGGAATATGGACGGAGTGCTAAGTTTGACCAAGTGCAGCCATCTTTGTTGGGACTGGGTAGAAAGTAGTTGTCTTCGTAGCCGCAGAAAGGGATTTTCTGGTGTCCTGGCACTTCATGACACATGTGATACGATGTAACTGAGTCATGATAGTGACCAATGTGGCTATTGTTATGACAAGTGTAGAAATGAACACGCGCGGGGTAGGCACTTATTAGAAACCAAAGCAGCAGATCTTGATTCTGACATTGTACTAACTAGCTAGGAGGCACTTACTATCTGTCCATGTACCTAGTGAATCCCGATCGTTTGGTAGGCCTATATCAAGCTATATATTCAAGCTATTCATTCAAGCTATTTATAGTCGACATTAGTATACGACGAAGAAGTGCGGTTCGCGTATGCCAAGACTCAACCGTCAAACCTTATTTCTCCCTTGAATAATACGAGCTAATTATTACTAGAAAAGTGCGAGCACGAATCATGTCGGCTTATTCTTCCATTGTCCTACGTATGTTTATGTGTTTTAGGTGGAGGGCATAGCGGACATCTTTCCCGGCGAACTAAGTTAAAGGATTAAGATCATAAACGATGAGTTAAAGCCGTCTTTCAAAGCATTCAAGCGAAGAGACATTTTTGGGAGTATTTTGAAGGCCGCCAAGAAAAAACAAGTAGATCGTCATTTCTACTGTACCCAGAACAGAATGATCTCTTGTTGGCTTCGTAGAACTGGCGAGAGCGGGAGAACAGCGATGTTGCCCCCAAGCTAATTCGCTTGCAACTAGCCTCTCTGAAAACAATTTCCGGCGATAACGGTAACATTGATAACGGTTATATTTTGTTCCCATGGCCTTAGCCTGGCCTCAAAGACCCGTTTACTAGATGTCCAATATTGAAATGCACATCGGCTTTGCCTTTTGATTGTTGGATGTTGGTTGAATACAGAATTGTAAACGTGGAACCTTTGCCGTATACAAAATTAGCTTATTGTGATGGATTTGTTCGGCTTTCCCTTGATTACGTATCTATTGAGGCACTCAAGCGATATCGTCTATTCATTCTATTATTAAATCTAGTTTTATCATCTTACCAATGTGATTTGTCTTCCTATTGGAAGGAACAGAAATTGGACCATTTTAGTAAAATATTCTCTACTATCGATATCGAGATACACTTGCTGGTCTTGTTTTGATAGTGATATTTCTACTTCACTTAAATGCTGCGTTGTATTGATCGAGATAATAACATGAGCTACATAGAAGCGTTTCTTCAGGTAAGAAAAAGTTAATGAAGGTTTTACGCAACGGCTTCAGGACCCCCCCGGGAGCCCCCTCCTGGCGTCCTATCACTCTGATTCCGCAAGAATACATCGACGTGTAATCCTCCTGATCTCGTTTTAACCGAGGGTAGTCAGCATACTAGTTTGGAGTAGCTCTTCTCGTTAATTCCGTGAGCGAGTCAATCAGAAGCGAGAGAGAGGGTCTAGCTGTCAAATTTGCTTGACACCAATGGACCAAGGCTGCAATGTCAGGATCGACGTTCTAGTGCTGTGTGATTGTGAGGTCTGCGCCATGGGTAAAGAAGGTTCGCCTAGAACTGCTTATCGTAATTGCAGCATCACCTGGATTCGGCAACATAACAAAGTTGTGTTGGATCAGGCACAGACAAGAATAGAGACGAGATTATGGGCGTTCGAGTCTAAGCTTTAAGAGAGTCAAGTAGTTTGGCTTAACGAAATCGATGAGTTTAAGAATTGATGCCCACCACTGGATCAAGTAAGCCACCATATGCTAGTGGAATTCGGAACCCATCTTGTCATTTGAAACACAACAAATCACCGTTGCGTGCTTTGTTCTTCTATTCGTTTTTTGAACATCGGTTGGTATCGCCATTTTATGCGCAATGTGATTTCGTCTGGCAATACATCCATCTGTTCCTTTCTATCTCAAATCTGGTTCCAGTGTGATGTTGAAACGCACAAAAACTCGGAAGAGAATTTGCTAAAATGAAATCCTGGGTTGCTGAAACTACAATACGCGTAACCGAAGCCGGCACTAGAGAGATCGACGTGTCTATCAATTGCAAGGCGCTTGAGCGCTGTATCGCATTTCTGGGGGAGTGGATACAATCCACCAATCAGAGCACGTTTCCTTTCCCAATTGGGAAGATCTTCTAGCAATAAGATGCCAGGCCAAGCTTGTCCCGTATGGCTTAGCCGGCTTGGCCGTGTTTCCATCTAGTTTTATGTATGTACGTAGTATCAATCAGGGATTGAAAAGACCATAAGACGCATCAGAACTTCCACAGCCAGAGGTCTTAACATTCTTTTCACTCTTGTTGTTTCCCATTCCCTGGCGGCTTGTTTTATTTCCATTTTTGTTAGATCTGATTCCTTTTGTTTCTCTCTGATTGTTATTCATTCTCGTCTTCATTTGTTCTAATTCCTAAAGAGTGCTTGCACTAGGCCTGGCGCCAAAATAACTTGTTCCAAACTTTCTGCCAAGTTGGAACCACAATGAAGTAAAATCCCCATGAATTTCAATACGTAGAAGGGCTTGGCTAATACTGAGGTAGGGTGACATTCCATCAGCGACGGCGAGCGCCTGGTTTTCAATTTGTTGCTCGAGCGGACGAGAAACAGAAGCCGGACATACCAGCCGGAGGCACGCCGGCCGAAGATGAGTCGTCAGCCGATGAAGTGTCTGATGACGAGTTATCGGATAATGAATTCTCCGATCATGAAATAGACGACGGCGAATCATCAGACGAGGAGACCGACGACGAACCCGATGATGGGGGAGGGATCTCACCCCCCAAGAATAGCACGCCTCCTTCGACACCAGTTCTCTCGGGAACGGCGATGTCGTCCATGTCAACGGTTCCGGCTCCTACTAAACAGACAGCAACGATTAGCCCAACAGATTTACCACCCGCTTCCACTCTTTCATCTTCCCAGAGCATACCGGCGATGCCAACAAGCACGTTACCGCCTCCATCCTCGAGTCTCATATCTTCAGCCATTCCAATAGTGTCTTCAAGCCCTGCATCCGTTCCGAACCCAGATGGTCTAACTACTCCGACGACCCTGTCTCCTCAAAGTACAAGTAGTTCAGTACTTGACGTACCGCAGTCTGGCAATGCTATCAATCTACCTGACGAAACTGAAGGCAGTAGTACATCGAATAATACACAGAAAACCGGTCAAATTGCGGGGGGAACAGTCGGTTAGTGTTCTTTTCAAAGACAGGTTACAAAGCTTGTCAATATATCACAGACGTTCAATGGATTATTGACAATAGGTGACAGGAGGCATAGCATTTGTGGGTCTGATCCTCATTGCTATATGGATGTGGCGTCGCCGAAGAAATCGAGACAACCGTCCATCTCGAATGCTAACAGACGACACACGATATTTGAATCCACAGCCAGGAGCACCCGAGAAATCGAGGTCTCCGTCCAGCATCATGAATCAATTGATGACGGCGGCTTATGCGGCTGAGGAAGGGAGAGATTACCGCGATAGTGATCAGATCTTCGACAACTACGCAAATGAGAAGCAGAGGTTCACTGCTCATGACAATGAGAGTACAGAGCGGCTCACAGTTCCCCCGGCCGCGCAATTACGACACCAATCAATCGCTGCCCGGACAGAAACGACGGACAGAACAGAGAGCACCTGGAAAACATGGGGCGTATTGGCGGGAACCTCACGAGTGTCCCCGCCGAGGAATTGGTGGGTTGATCGATACTTTCGGACATGAATTGGGTATACAAACGACTGTTTAATTCCGATATGAAGGAAACAAAGACAAAAGATACAAAATATCGTGCGAATAAGTAACTTACTTGTGTAACATTTCCTAAGCCTCTAACTAGATCTAATGTTAACATCATCCGGACCTTTAGAGAACTTGCAAAAAAAAAAAAAAAGGTAACCAGGACTTTCACACGACTGAGACGGTCGCTATTATATATGAAAGGAGAGCTAGAGGATGGTGTCAGAAAAGTTCCTTAAAGGATATGTCTTCGGCAATAGCATTGGGTTTTATGTTTGACCATTCAATAGTAGTTGACAAGAAGCTTTTGCTATCCAAAACTAACCCTGTTTGAACCACCCTAAAGACATTAATCTCATCCCCGTCTACGACCTTCAAGGTTAGATAGATAGGCAAGAGGATAGAACACAAGCACCCTCATTGAGTGCTAAATCTAGTAGTCCGCATTGTTTTGAATGCCCCTTTGGCACTGCCCGAGCACAGGTTAGGACTCGATTCCGTAAGCTTTCAACGCCGTCCCGCCCCAAATTTTCTTCTGCTGATTTTGATCGAAGTCAGCCATCCAGCACAAGCGCTCAACTATCTTCTTCCATTTTCCCCAAGCGCCATCACCGACACCGATCGTGCAGATGGGCCAATCGCTAGCGAACATGATGCGATCTGGGCCAAAGGCCGTGATGAGGACGGTCAGCCACGGCACGAGTGCTTCAAATATATCCTCGGGGGTTCGCTGCTTCAGCGACTCGGGCATCTCAGAGAAGCCACCTGATAGTTTCATGTACGTGTGGCTAGCCTTGCTGAGCGCGAACATAGAAACGCGCCATGCGATGAAGGACGGACTTGTAAACGTGTTACAGACCTCCAGATCAGGCTTGCACATATGATCTGCATGAAAAATACGCGCTTAGTTGGGCTGCTCGCTGTAAATAACCAGAAAAGTTGGCCTCGACTCACTGATGATGAGAACGACTCTTTCCTCTTCCGGGACGTCTTCATGCGCGCGGTCAATCATCTCGAGAACCTCTTCAAGCTGCCCCCTACCGCGTCGGTGTTGGTCGACACCCAGCTCGAACACGAGACCCTTGCGACCGAGCAGCTTCAAGCTCTCAATGAAGCCGTCCTGCAACATGGTGCCTTTGGGCTTATCCTGGACCAGATACCTGAACCCCCTGACCTTGGGCCAGCTCTCGCCGGCCTCCTTCTCCACAAGCTCGATGTACCTTTCCATAGCCGCGGGACCGCTCGGTAGAGGGGCCCAGGGGATATACGCGGCACACAGAGACGCATCTTCGTTGGAATGTCCCTCGCCAGCCCTCGGCTGGCCGGTGACGATGCGCCTCAGCCACGAGACTTCGGTCAGCGGGCCCTCCCAGCCGCTGCCGTCGTTGACGCCGGCGTCGAGGTCATTTTTGCGGTCTGTCTCAATGAAGATGAAGCCTTTGAGCGGGGAGTTCGCCGAGGCGGTCTTGTACTCTTGGACCGACTGCTGTCTTGCTAGTGGGTGTTCGGGCGAGCACCAAGCCAGGGTGGGGATCTCAGACTCGGGGTATAGGTGAACGTGGGCATCAATAATGGGGATGTCCGTAGCCGTAGCCGCAGCCATATCGGTGGGATGGTCTGGTCTGCAGGGTGTTTGTTGGGCGACTCAATAGTAATAATAATAACAATAATAATAGACGACGGTTTGGGTGGTTAAGTAGTTGTGTTTTTCAAGTCATCGGTTTCATTCACCTATTACCTATTACTACCTACCACATATGTAGGTATGTATTGCCTAACCTGCTGTTGTACATACCAAAGGAAACGCGGCAGTACTGCCATGTGTATATGTATGTATGTAGCTACCCCGCGCAGTGTGTTGTTCCACCCACTTAATATCAGATCCCGGTTGCGGAGGGATCAACGGTGTATGTGTTTTGTGACCGACAGACATGCTTGGCAATGACAAGTAACAGTACCGTATCTGGATATGTACGTGTAGGCATTTCGGGTTACCTACTGTGTATATATAGATATATTAATATTACATTGATCCATTGATCCATTGATCCATTGATCTCTGAATCCTTCCTCCTTGCTCTCACCCTCTTTCTTGTTTATTTCTCTTTCTCTTACCAATGGGAAAAGAAGTGTAGTCACTTCGGTGATGCGTGTCGCTGGGCACAGAGACTGGCTGTGTTTGAGGAAAGTCATTCGCGGCATCAATTAAGCCGTGCTGATAAAAGACGGCGTAGGGAGTAAACAACGTTGGTAAGGGATGTAGTCAAATCTACTCTTTGGTTGTTATTCTCTATCGAAACCCATGATAGCCACCGATAAACCCAGGCCCGGCTGTGCGGTCGTGTCATGTGGCTTGCCACCCTATCAAGACTTTGTTGCACTTACTAACACCAACATGGACCATGACATACCCTGGATAGTATTCCTGGCATAGCATTCGAGCCAAGGCAGCGGGATGGAGGGTGCTGATGTTGCGTACCGACGTGTACCGATGTAGCACTGATGCCAAACGATTCGCTTCGCTTTGTTCCGCTTTCTTGGCCTAGCATGTTATTCTACCCCAATCATTCACCGTATTCCCCGAGCCTCACTCGGGAGGCGTATAAGGATGAATCAACATGTCGCTGAACTTCTCTAGCCTCTCTTTACCTCGGACCTCTTCCGTCAACAGTGGCATTCGGACCACGTTGAACTCGTCGTATAACTCTTCGATCTGGTCCAGGTACTTCTTTTGCATCTTCCGTCTCGCGTTGCACTGCTCGCAGTTGCTTCCCTGCTTGGGGAATAGCAGCTGGTTGACAACGATGCAGTGTGTGTCGATGCCGTATCCACCTAGCTCCTGGATCATCCGTTCCGTCTCATACAAGCTGAGGAACTCGGCTATACACACACACACGAACGTAGTAAGGTTCTCGTCCTTGAACTGCGCGTTGACCTCGGAGATGGTCTGGCGCAACCCTTCCAGTTTTTCCATCATCTCGTTGAGGTTCTGCCCATTGGGCAATTGGCCTTGCGAGCCGAGGAAACCATTTAGTAGAGGGCCGTACTGGTTGGATAGTTGGGATACCTTGGCCAAAGCCTTTTCGAGGACTGAGGGAAACTGGAGGAAGCGCAGCGTGTGACCAGTGGGCGCCGTATCGAAGATGATGACCTCGTAGGATAGAGACTTGACTTGCTTCAGGACTTCGGCAAAGGACATAGCCTCGTCTATACCAGGTATCTGGCGAGGGCGCGATTGTCAGCCACTCAAAAGCATCTTAACCTCTCGTAATCATATCCTAGCACTTACAGCAAAGGCCAGGTCTTGCATCATGCCCCCCATACCACCCATGGCGTCGGCCTCCTCTCCCTGGCCTGCTAACAGATCTTGAATGCTGCCATTAGGGTCGATTTCCATAGCGCTGAGATTTGTAAAGCCATCGACGAGACGCGCCTCCTTGCCGAACTTTTGCGAGAAAGCATCGGACAAGTTGTGTGCCGGGTCGGTGGAGATGAGTAGAACGGAACGGCGGACTTTTGCAAGTTGGATGGCCAGGGAACACGACGTCGTTGTCTTGCCTACACCACCCTTTCCGCCGACGAAGATCCAACGCAGCGTCTTCTGATCGAGTATAGACTGCAGCGTTGGCTCGAAGACGTCATCGTCAGCGGAAAGCACAGCTGTGGACATGGTGGGCGGGCGTAGAATAGGAAGGGTGATGGTAGAGGTAGAGGTTAGAAGTAGAGGTAGAGGTACCGGAGAGACTGGGGCATCAGACGTCGCGACAATAAACGTGACGATGCACTGGAACACGTAGAACCTACGAGACGAATGGAATCATCAAGCTGCTTCCAAATGCCCCGCGGACGCCCAGGAACGGTGGCGGGGCTGTCATCGGCCTGAAATGGTCCGTGCCAACCGACCCCAGCCGACGGATCTATCTATCTACGTACCTACCTAGGTATCTCATTAGCGGTAGTCTAGGTAGCCTGACAACTCGCGACAGAGCTTTATACTAACTAGAGGCCCCTTTTATTGAAGGGCAAGGAAGCCTCCATTTTTTGCATTCATCATCGATCATAGGTAATAGGAAACAATTGACGGGATAGAGAATAAAGCGGTGCTAGTTCAGCGGCAGCATTAGTGTAAAAAAACACCTTAAGAACCGGAATAAGCATCGACGAACTTATACTAACAATAGTAATAAACATAGTGTATTAAAAAACAAAACCGTGAAGCCTGATGAATTTTCCCCTGAAAGATATTTCGACTGAAACAACCGCCTTCATGTCACGACCATCAATCGGGGATGAGGTTACTTCTGTCCACATCGACGTAACACCTCTTCCCAGCCTCAAAGCCCAAACATAACTTTGAGCTGTCCTTGAGGCTCACAATCATCGTTCGACGTAATCAATAGGATTTACGTGTGGGAGAATATTCACGACAGAGCGGACCATTAGTAGGCACATAGATACACGTTGATTCTTCATATCGGCTCTAAAGTACGAATACGACGCATGAGGGCATGTATGTCAAGCCACCCTAAAATTAGACAGGCATCTACGACAGCTTGAAAACGTCAGAAAAAGCGGTCAACAATGGATGTAACTGATGACGATTTAAACCAAGCCACCACTCAATGAAGCAAGAGGGGCGAATTCCAAGTACATGTAAAGGAGTCCGGACTCTTTACTGTCTGGGCGGATGCAACTGGAGACTGGCTCGACTGGGTCGCCTGCTAGAACAGGTAGAGGCAACACGGATCGTCACAGGCAGGTACTTCTCTTCATAAGAGGAGGTAGGCTGCTAAAAATAGAGACCTCTGGCGTCTGCCCCTCACTGTCTGGTACAATAGAGCTTTCAATGGAGTGGGGGCGGGGTAGCACTCTCACACCGATCCGACTTATCTTGCTCAGGAGAGCTCCACTAAGCAGCAACACTTCCAGCTTTCAAGGTTCTCTCTACCCGTCGCCCGGCGGCTCCCGAGGACGGTATAAGACGATACCTTATATATATGTATGTCTCATTGCGAACCAGCACTAGTAGACCGCGGCAGGCTGCCTTGTACTAGCAGCAGTAGCAGCAGCAACAGCATGAACAACCCGAAGGCTTACATGATCATCTCAGCCCCGTGTCTTTGTATTTACTACTGTGTCTCCTTTCCACATCGCATCTGATTGAGCCTACATAATCCGGAACAATTCAAAACCAAACCCACGAGGCTGGAAGATCCGACAGTAGAGAAGCATCTGACTTTCTAAGCGGTGCAAACATCCCATCCCCAAACCAAACAACCGCAATCTGTCTGTACCTGCACTCCGCACAGCGCCACGCCGAGGCCATGGCGGAAGAGAAGGATCCCATCACCTGCCACGTGCTCGACACGTCGGTAGGCAAGCCGGCAAAGGGAATTCGCATCAAGTTAGAGGGCGGCCACGCCCCCCTCAAGACCTTCGAGTCGCAGACCGACGACGATGGCCGTATCAAGACATGGCTACCATATAGCAGCGCACGCGAGGCCGGCGACGTTCCCACTTACGCGCTCGAAGATGTGCTGTCCGAGGTTGACGAAAAGTCGACGTGGACCCTGCGCTTCGATACCGGCTCTTACTTCGGCGACGGGAACACTTTCTTCCCCGAGGTCGTCGTCACCTTTGTCGTCAATAAGGGTCAGCACTACCATGTCCCACTCCTGCTTGCACCCTATTCTTACACGACGTACCGAGGGAGCTGAGTGTACGGGTTGGGCTGCGAAGATCAACCATGGGCATCGGGAAACGAGAACGTGGGTGGCGAGGACTGAGTCACGCATACAACTACCCGGATTCTGCGATTCGTGGGGCCAGGCTGCTCCGTGTCCATGGCCTTTCTAGGAAGAAACTCGTCTGTGAAATCTGACTGAGCATACATTTCACGCTATAACTCTGCCCAGTAATTAGGCAGCCCGGTCTTAATCACACCTCGGAGCGTCTATCGAAAAGAAATTGAAATCGAAAGATGATCTGCAGGTGGCCGAGTGCGCCAACAGCCCCTCTATGTCAATATTCAAATGCTACTCTTTCTTATTCCAGACGCACAAACAGTGAGATATCCGGTCTTCGTCGATACCTAGTCTAGTGTAATTTTGTGCTCTATATACGCCCTAACTTATTGTGAGGATATGCCATGGCTTATAGCCTGACGACATTTCGAGAGCGCTCTTGAGAAATATTTCGTCTATCCAGAACGCTGTCTTTACCTCCTACACTCACTCTGAACGATCCTATTATCGCTACGATAGTGAAGTGACCACCTAATTCTATTCCATCCCATTACTTTGAATTACTTGTTTTAATGCAAGATACTGAACCTTCAAAGATTACATAATACCGGTATGTGCTTAGTATTAGACAGGTGATATGAGGGTGCTAAAACGGGAAATACCTAGAGTACCTAGGCACATGTTTAATCTATTGAGATAGTGTATTCTTACACACTCCTCATTAAAGCAGGGGCCCTTGGCACACTAGGTAGGTAGCAGCGCCCCGCATTCCGAGCATTGAGATTGTGGCCGGCAATGGTGAAACTCGTACCTGGACATAGATAAGTATGCTAACCAAGCTAGAAATAAGTGGTCCTTCAACTGCCGACACCGGGCGCTTTGCGTGCGCGGCGCCGCTCCGCTCCCACCGGGCCGGGGGGCTTGCCTTCGTTTTGAGAAGTCATTATTGAAGATGTCTTTCCAAGGGCGCGTGGCCTTGGCTGGCCTAAGTATAGCAGCCGGTTATAGCCGCATACGGTTTCCCAAATAGCATCCCAAAACTTCCTATTTATGCCATAGAGAAACTAGCAGCCGATTTGAAAACGAAGGTTGTTTCACTCAGTCATACCTCATTCGCTGAGAACGAGGGCAGTACTATATAATCCGAGAGCAGCAGTAATGGCCACGTTGGATCAGACTGATGTACTTTTGTACGGGCTCGGTGCGTAAGCTTGTCCCTGACGTACCAGACGCGGTCCGTATAGTAATAGAGCCACTAGCATCGGGTCGTTCTATGCATTCATCCTCAGCCGCGCCCAGAACGTGCGATTGACCGTGGTTGCCCGGTCGAATTACGACGCTGTGAGGAGCCACGGCCTCACCATTTCGAGCGAGAACCATGGAACTCATACGGTGAGGCCCTTTCGAGGTATTGAATCCCCACAAGATTAACTTGCATCCATCCCAGTCCAGCAGACGAATGACGTGGAAATAGTCGTAAAAACTCCCGCGGAAGCCCACGCCACTTTCGACTACATCGTCTGCGCTCATAAGGCCATCAACCAAGCCTCGGTTCCTGAACAACTTGCGCCCGTTGTAGACGAGAAGAAAACCACAATCGTAATCATCCAAAACGGCGTCGGGAATGAAGAGGTATTTCGCGAAGCCTTTCCGGGCGCCTCGATACTATCTTGCGTGGTTCGTGAATGACTATCACCTACTCTGTCCACACTGCCGCGACTGACTAGGCGGAATGTCACTAGACCTGGGTTGGAGCCCGTCAAACCGAACCCGGCATTATCGCTCATATGAAATCAGAGGACTTGCAAATCGGCCTGTTCCCAAACAATACAGTCGAGGAATCATTGGAGAAGCAGCGCTTAGATAAGTTTGCTTCTTTGTTGAAGCAAGGTAACACGGTCTTCCAGGTTGTACCGAACGTACAGGTTCAGAGATGGGAGAAGGTTGTTTGGAACGCGGCTTGGAACTCCTTGACAACATTGACTATGCTGGACACACACAGCTGGCTCAAATCTTCCCCTGATGCAACCCCTCTGACCCGGAGATTAATGCATGAGGTCATCAACGTAGCCCGAAAATGCGAGGTGCCCGTCAAACATAGTCTGGTTGATCGCCTGATTGACAAGATTCTGGATATGCCCTCTATAGGAAGTAGTATGCAGGTTGATGCTAAGAACGGAAAGCCTATGGAAGTGGAAGTAATTCTTGGGTATCCCGCAAGGAAGGGTAAAGAGTTGGGCCTCGACATCCCTACTCTGGAAACGCTCTACATCATCCTAACGGGGATGAACCAGAGATTTATAGAGACAGCTACGTAATAACCATGGCCACTACTAGTAGAATTTGGCTAATCACCTGAAAAATTTTCGTGGGCATTCTATTTTTTTGAAAGCGGACATTAAGACATTGATTTCATATCACAATTTCGTGGGATGCTGCCTCGCACCCTGCAGTTTCGTATTCAGCTGCAGCTGGCAACAAAAGCATTGTCTGTATTACCAGTAGTGAAATAGGGAAAGGACCAAATAAATGTCTATCTCAATTGAGGTCTAGGAATCCAGATGACTGGTACAATCTACAACTTAATGAGTCGGGACACCTCACCCCTAGCTCGCTCGCTGCCAACTATCCCGGGTACCAACTTTTCAGCAGTTAGTTCCAGCCAACACCATACTTGTCTTGATGTCGTTCCGAAACACATATAATAATCACGTTACGCTACTCCGTAATTAGTCGTCAGGGAATATGAAGGGGCACCTAATCGCAACTGTCGAGGTGCCTAGCGGTAGCGGTCTGGGAATATCGGTTTCTCTTCTAAACTCACAATTAAGGAAGGCTTATAACTCACTACGAATATAGTGCGCAAGAAGAGGTAGTGCATGCTGATTTTCAATGGTGCGACGATTGGGTCTTGCGCGGTATCAGGTGACCGTCCATCATGGCGGGATAGCACAGTCCCTTGAGCTCCGTGATTGCATGCAAGCACGGTATTCCCAACAGTCTACGAGTATAATACGTTAGTTGAGATCTCCAAGAGAACTTACGAGTTCACGCGAAACAGAGGAACTAAGGGCCTAAGCCTGAGATGTAGTAATATACACATGAACACTCCTCGATAGCTGTCATACGGAACAACCCAAGGTAGTGAAGATGCGTATATCCGATGCCAGGGGTTAGATCATGTTATTCATCTGTAGCGCGGCGGTCTACATATTCACCTACCCGTTGATTGCCCGATCATGAGAACGTGCACGATAATAGGTGATAATAATAGATAGACGAAAGCGTAGCTTTCGTGTATATATAGACCTAGTCTGCTGCCAGAGCTAAAGAGAGAAACCTGTTCAGTATGGTTCCCTTGCGGCCATAGATGATTATATGCAAATAGAACACCAGTTCCGAGCCTCATCCTCGTTACAATAGCATTGACGTTATTGTTATTTGGAGTATGATTTGTAACTCGTTCATCAACTTCTAGACAATAGATTATTTTAGAGAAATTTTATACCCTGAAAGCTGCAAAAATAAAACTAGAATTACCAGAATTACCAGAATTACCCACAGTCAGCTGAACCTGCTCTCTATCGGTGATCTTGATTCTCGTCATATCCGCCGAGAATAGGAGAAAAGATAGAGCACTGACCACTTAGGCCTGAAGCTTCCTAATCATCTGGGCCTTTGTCAGTTCGCGAGTGGTTTACAACCGGAAAACAGCGGTTAGTTAGGTTCAGATCGGGCTGCAAACACGCTGCGACTGTGTTGAGTGTACATTAAAGACCCTGAATCATAGGATCAATATAGATAAGAAGTGATGTAGGATAGTATATTGACGGCGGCACAAGCTGGTTCCGTACAATGAGGAATACGAAGCCGGAATATAATTATTTTGAACAGACGACGTGCTTCTTTAAATTCATTTCCTCCCCAGCCCCTCTAGCATAGTACCAATACCGTTTCACCACCTTCTCGACATCGTCTCCATAAATAACTGCACCAATGAGCACATGCTGCTTTGATGGATATCGCTGTGGTGGAAGACATTGCTTCCCACCGTAGCTATAATAGACTGCTTGGTTGAATGTTGCCATAACAATTAGCTAGTGGTGATTTTCCGATAATCCGTCTGGGCCTCATAGAATCTCGGTCGGAATATGTTTGGGTGGTCCTCAAGGAAGCTTTTTCTCGATTAACGGTTTTCTTGCCTTCGCGCTGTCAACAGCCGCTGTCTCGCGTGGTGATTAGCACGGAGCAGCCGAACTAATTGATACACTTTTACTAGTTGCACTCGAGGTCATTTTATAGAAATCGAAAGGTTGCCCTCAGAGACTGAGTAGACACCTCCAATCCTGCAATCTAATAAGAACAAGAGAGCTAATAGCAACTTAGATCCACAGGAGCGGCGCCCAGAAGACTAGGTCCCAAACTTGTAGATACTACGGATTAAATAGTAAAAGTTCGAGAGTTGTATTAATCCTTGGCTCGCATGTCGTGTTCCTTCACACGGGAATGGATTAAGAAACCCCTCATATACCAAACCCACGCCAGAAGGACAGTATACTGATAAATTTACCCAACATATTTGTAGGAAAGACAAAACCGGCCGAAGCGCTGGGTGTTGGTGTAACGATAGACTTCGTTTATTTTTTCGGGAGCACCAAGACCCAACTACAACCGCCCAAACCCCTCACTTCGTGGGCGGCCTATTGCGTACGAGGTGTCCTACAGGTAATAGTCTACAGATGCCTCGTCATTATCAGTAGATATGTATTATGTACATTCTGCAATGTCTACGGTGTCTTGAGTGGGACTTATCAGCATGCGAACAACAAAGAGCATGCTTCATTTGTCTAAGTAGTGACAATAGAAAACGCGAAGGGTGACGGAAAAATCCTTTTATCCAATAACTTCTTGATGTAATCAAAGGTAAGACGGATGCCTGTAAACATATGGGGCCCGTCTGGTCTAGCCAGCAGCACAAGTCTATATATTTAACGAGGTTACACAGAATGAGACCAGGCCCAGACTTGAAGGCTGAGAAAACTATCCAATTACCCATATATCTCATGAGCGAGCCCTCTGTAATTCTCAATCACGATATTACAGTGTTTTAATCGTATTCCTTCACTGCTCTATCTGCTCGACAAACTTGGGACTTACGGCAAAGTCCTCGGCACCTCTTGAAGCTCTGTCTCCTACTAAAGTTTTCCCGGGCTCTCTGTCAAATACTAGCTAATTGCGTAGTCGCTGTGTCACGTATTTCAAATGCTGGGTAAAAATATCGTATTACTAGTTGGCGCACGACGCGCTCTCAAGATGCGCCCTGGCCGCTAATATCGCATCAGATTTGGAAATCAAGAATATATGCTCCATATCGTACACCATTGTCTCCTTGAGGTCTTCAGTTTGTAAAAGATGAATTTTAGGTCAGAAGTATAATATCAGTACGTATGATTTATAGTTGATATGCTATCAAGTCTACATATTAAGGACATCATTATGAGCTGCGTAAGGGGCATGTTAAATTGGCCGGGACTTACCTACTTTTGGGGCCAGAAAGTCATATAGAGCTTCAGGCGGTTTCTATTCATTTAGAGTTTAATAAATGGATTGATGCCGTCTCATTCCAAAACTTCTTACTGACACGCCGAACGGTCAAATACCTCAGGATTGCTTATATGCTATGGGTTGGAAATAAGCAAATGCGTATTCCAATCGCCCATACTTAGCTACGATAGATGAAAAGGTATGGGATTAAAGGCTAATATTTATTATTTCTGTATCTTGTTATTGTGATCTAAAAGCCGAACCAAAGTGAATGAATGGTTCGACTGATGATGTTGCGATGTTGATTAATGACTCTCTTGTATCCTAGTAGATGAAGATGTTCGAAAATGCGAAAACGACTATTAGCTCGAAGTTTATTAGGTATTGTGCGAGATATCGATATCTGTTAATGTTGCCTAAATACCGAGGCCGTACGACTGAACCGAAACACACTAACGCCCAATCTTGTCCAGAGATCATTGAATACATCGCCGGCGACTGTTACAGCCAAATTGAACAAGTTTAGACATCGTTAGCTGTAGTAAAAGTGTTGTTAAGGCCAATGGAAATCACGAGAGAAAAATAATACCTATCAATTACGCCGCATTCGATATGCTAGGAATTATGTGTTCACATTCTCGAATCAAGGCTACGCTATTAATATCATGTAACATGTTCCCCGATCTCGTTTCCTAGATTACATATCGATTCTTTCTCGTGCCACTTATTCATTCATCGAATGACTCTTGTTGGGATAGACACCACACCAACTCGGCGAAGTGAAACTTTTCCTCTGCTCCCTCACGGGGTCATATATCACCCCCCCACAACCCTGATGACAAGTGGTCAGCCTTGATGCCACCAAGTGCTGCTGTATCTTGTACATACATATGTCTGTGGCTATATTCTGACGATTGGAGATAATTACATTACAGTATCGTAGACTCATGCTCGTCATACCACAGTCTGCAGGTGCATGACGTCCACAAGACGGCTCAAACTACCATGCATACTACTGTGCCCACTGCATACACGAGTACAGTATGTCTGATCGGTTGGTATTACGCAACTGCTCATATTCTTGGGATCGAAACCGGACCGGATTGATTATAAGTGAGCGAAGATGTGAGAATGAGGGGAAGCAAACAGAAATCGGCCCGACGCAACACGTAAATGCACGTAAATGGTGCGGGCAGTCGGTCTATCTAGGTAATGCACGAGCACGCCTATTCATTCGAGGTTGGAAGATATAACGGGATAAGTAAGCCAGTAAAGTAAGATCTTGTTTGCGCTGGAAGCCAATACTCTGCGTGGTCAGGCGGCCATTACTGTTGATTGGGGCAACGGCTCAGCAGTCTTTTGGATACACACGTGGCACAATTAGAGCCTGTATCGAAAGATATTCAGGGACATCGGCAATAGTCATATCGTCAGCCCCTCGAAGTATAGCAACCACGGCCGTAGTAATAGTTGATCTCGAGTGTACCAGAACCGACCCGATAATTAACACCTGGAAATCGGCGACCGACAAGACAGATTTCTAAGTAGCAATAACGCGTCTCTCGGACGGCTAGTATCTTGGGCCCTCTACGAGACTATCTACACGGGCGTCCGAATGGCCTTTTTAACCTTAAGCAAGCCTTGGGAACTAGGTATAGAACAGTGACAGCTGAGAGATGTAATCCGCATAACTGCCAAGACAAGCGTCAAACAAGCCATGGTGCTAAGGGGCTGGAGCGATATCGGAAGTTAGGTAGCTCCGAGATCACCTAATGATAATGAAGAGATGATCTAAGGTAACCTGCTGACCCGTGGATTGTCCTGCCTGCCCCAGGTATACCTATTCCACTACTATGTACTATTTACTATTCCATATTCCACTGCCCAGGTAGGCACCATCGCAGTCTCCATCGAGGTATGGATGGGGAAGTGGCTGGAGCTCCCTGCAGAAAGTCAGCATGTTGTTCATGGTTGGTTCTGTGGGGGTCAGACTCAACCTTGATTTCCCCTTTCCTCCTAGGTGCCATCTAGCCCTGGCTCGTGCAGAAGATCCCCGTCACCGTTGTACTCGTTTCACTGAACTATCTCAGGTAGGTTAGGTTAGAACTCACTAGTACGGTAACAGCATGACATGTGGGGAGAGAGAAACGCAACTCGCTTGCTATGCACATAGTAGAAGCGAAAGCCAAGCCTCTGAACGAGCATGCCGTTACTCGTCCGCCAGAGGTACCTGGGTGTGTACGACTTGATATTCGTAGTGATTTAAGATGTCTCGACACTCAAGTCAAGTATGGCATTCTTCAGATACGAGGTTTGACTGCGTCGATGTGTCGGCCAAGGTTACCTCACTTACCTCCCTACATACATACCTACCTACCTAGTGCATAGGTTCATCCCTACCTAGTCTAGACCGTCGAGTTATGAGTGATGCACAGGTGGGAGGTGGGACTCAGTCTGGGTGTTCCCCCCCCCCACACACATACAAGAAGGAATGCGACTAGGAGGAGGCACATCAGGTGTCTCTCCGTCTGTCGTAACAGGAAGGAAGACAAAGATTTGCGAACGGGCGAAAGAGCAACAGAGACGAACTCACGAGTTGATGAGAGTTGAAATATCGGCTCTGAAGATTCCCTATTGCTGAGACTATCTACCCCTTCATCCAACTGGCCAGCCAGCGAGTACAAGTAAAACCTTCATCTCTCACCTCCCTCCATCCTCGTCCTCAGATCCATTTCAAACTGGCCCCTTCCATCCCGCAATAGAAACGGCAACATGGTACCATCCGCTGCACCGGTTTCTGGCGGTCAGAGCACCACAAGCTCTCAAAATGCCTTGACACCGGGGTTCTATGTCCCGACTGTCGCCTTCTTCACGCCCCAAGACACAGTCGATGAGGCTACGACTTCTCAGCATGCTCTTCGCCTGGCCAAAGCCGGGGTCACCGGCATCGTGACCCATGGATCCAATGGCGAGGCCGTCCACCTGGATCATCAGGAGCGTTCCCTGATCACCAGACTCACTCGCAGCGCCCTCGACAATGCTGGTTACACCGGAATGCCTGTCATTGTCGGCTGCGGTGCTCAGAGCACACGGGAGACGATTCAGCTTTGCAAGGACGCGGCAGCGGCAGGCGGCACTCACGTCCTCGTCCTACCTCCCGCTTATTATGGCGGTCTTTTGACGACTGACCTCATCAAGGCCCACTTCCGGGCCGTCGCCGACGCTTCACCCATCCCCGTTCTCATTTACAACTACCCTGCTGCCTGTGGTGGCCTCGATCTCAGCTCAGACGCCATCCTCGACCTAGCTGGGCACCCGAATATCCAAGGTGTAAAGTTAACCTGCGGCAACACCGGAAAGCTCGCGCGCATCGTTGCCGGCACAAGCGGCACCGGCTTCCGTACTTTTGGCGGCAGCGCCGACTTTACTATACAGACGTTGGCCGTGGGCGGTCACGGTATCATAGGAGGCCTGGGCAACGTTGCGCCTGTGGCGTGTCTGGAGGTCATCAAGCTGTGGGAGGCCGGCAAGCAGGACAGTGCACGGGAACTGCAGAGAATCGTGGCGAGGGGCGACTGGACGGCTATCCAGGGCGGGTTCGTCTCTGTCAAGGTGGCGCTGGAGAAGTACTTTGGGTACGGCGGGGAGCCGAGGAAGCCATGCGCTTTGCCGCAAGGCGCAAAGTTAGCAGAGCAAGAAGAGGGGTTCGCCGAATTGATAGAAACGGAAAAGAGCCTGGCGACATGAAGCGATCTAGTGGCTGGACGGAGATAGCCCGGATGGGAGTATAATGATACACACGATCTTGATACAACGAAGGCCTCGGACGTGAAGCGGCACGGTGATCTATCTCTACCATTTCCTCTGCGTGTCCGTATGGTGGCACAACCTTGGCTAACTATGTACGATTATCAACCGAACCATGATTGCCCATCTTGATCTCTTGACAATAGGGGATGATACTGAGACCACGATACCTATAGCATGTTGGGCCCAATAGACCGACCAGTCTAGTTCATCCTCTAGTTATGATGTGATGTCAAAATATCAAAATATCAAAATATCAAAAAAAAAAAAAAAACGGCGGTGAAATACACCTACTTATGATTTACCTTGCTCAGGTCTTCGCTCATCTCTCACAGTCCCTCACAGTCCTGATGTCTCCCTTGAATAAAGCCAATGCAGTAATTATGACCTGATGACCACATCGCTTCCATCACAATTGCCCCATCTCACCTCGGATCCACGGACCCCTCCTTGAGCGGCTTATAGTGGCCCCCTCTCGGCCCCCGTCATTATTTTACCCCGCCTAACTTTCTCCATTGCCCCCCACCTCCACCATGTCAGCTCCACCATGTCAGCTCCCCCAATTGCCCCCTGCCCCCCTGCCCCCCTGCTCCGAGCCTTAGGTAATGTACATGTGGTTATCCCAACTAGGAAAAAGCAAGGATGCATGGGCGAATAGCAATCTTAAGGCAACTCTCGCCTGCAATATACATACCTAACCTACATACTTACGGACTTCTTAAATACCTACCTAAGGTAGAAGTACTGTATCACACAACCAGTCGCCTACCTAAGTTCTCACATATACATACCTACATAACCGAAGGTAATGCGACTTTGAGGCGCATAGGACGGGATGTTCTGCATATGAAGGGTTTCTCTCTCTGCAGTCCCACAAAAAGAAGGCACTTATCTGTATAAACCATTAGGTACATGTTATTTTCGTTCTTGGCATTCTTGTACCGCAAAACAAAACAACAATAACAATAACAACAACTAGTGACGGATTGGATCGCATTTCTTTCTATTTTCATGCTTCGTTGTGGATCGAGAGACTTTGAGTCTATACATAAGGTAATAATAGTAATCTACCATTCCCGAATGCTTCCGTCGGGGCCATGGAATACTTTGCATTGCCACGGCAGGGTTTCCTTGGATATTTTCTTCACCATCTCCTCGTCGATATCGATTCCGAGGCCGTAGCCCGTCGGTGCCTTGACGTAACCGCCGTTTCCGATATCGAACACACTCGGGTCCTTCAGATAGCTCAGGAGGTCAATGTCGTCTCCAGCTTCCGTATTGTAGTGCATGCCCAGGCTCATCTCCAGAATGCTAAAGTTGGGCGAGCTAAGGGCGATGTGCATGCAGGCAGCAAAAGCCACGGGGCCCAGGGGACAGTGAGGCGCGATGGCAACATCGTAGGCCTCCGCCATTGTCGCAATGCGCTTCGTCTCGCTAATGCCACCGGCATGCGCGACGTCAGGTTGTAAGATGTCTATACTGGCGTCCTCGAGGAACCGCTTGACGTCCCAGCGGGTATACAGTCGCTCTCCGAGAGCGATGGGGATTGTGGTCAGGCCGGAAAGTTGCTTGATAGCTTCAGGATGCTCGCTCAGCAGGGGCTCCTCGATGAAGAGTGGACGATGTGGCTCCAACGCCTTTGCGAGCTGCTTAGCCATGGCCTTGTGAACACGACCGTGGAAGTCCAAGCCGGCATCGAGGCCGAGCGACTTCACAGCCTTCAATCTCTCCACGGCTGCATCAAGACTCGACGGGGTATCAACCCAGTTGAGGTCTTCTGTTGCGTTCATCTTGACGCACTTGAGACCTTGAGCTAGACGTGCCTTGCTGCGAGTCGGTCAATGGGAGGATCATGCAAACGGATCAACTCGGCAATACGTACGCAGCGCTCTCGACATCAGAAGGCCTATCGCCGCCAATCCAGCAGTATACTTGGACTTCATTGCGCACCTTGCCGCCCAGTAGCTCATATATGGGCGCCTTGAGGTTCTTGCCTGGATATAACTAATCAGTGACGTTATCGAAATTCGTAGGACTCTATGTATAGCACCCTTGAGATCCCAGAGGGCGATGTCGATTCCCGAAAGTGCGCTCATGAAGACAGGACCACCCCGGTAGAAGCCATGTCTCCAAAACAGCTGCCAAATATTCTCAATCTCACTATGCTTGATTTAGCTAAGTGAATTAGCAAAAGCGACGTCAGAATAACACGAACTTAGCATCTCGCCCCATGATTCTAGGAATCATCTCCTCAAGGCATCCTTCGACGGCGAGATCGTGACCCTCAAGTGTGGCCTCACCCCAGCCGAACTCGCCGTTTTCGTCTGTGATCTTGACCATCAACCATCTGGGCTTCACCCGGTAGTACACAACATTAGTAATTTTCGGCATCTTCGATCCACGAGGCCCAATCCGATCATGGGCAGATATGGTAGTGCTTTGCTTCGAGATTTGCCGCTATCAGAAAGAATGATCTGGCCTTGGGTAAACAACGTTGATACCTAATGGACCTCGAACCAAGGTCGAATAGGGGCACATCCGGGTGGATTAATAAACGTACGACTCCGTTTTTGGGAGAGACCAAATCACGATTACCAATAGCATCCTTAAAACATGGCGTGGGAAACTCTTGCGAGTGGCAGCTCTGAATTCAAGGCGAGCCCAGAAACACAAACCTGACCCTTTTCCCTCTCTAATCTCGGTTAGAAGTTGATTTCAGTCTTCTGACCAGACCAGAGACATTTACTCCCGTGTCGTTCGGTATAATCTCTTCCCCGCCGCTCTCAAAGTGTCTGAACTCCATCGACCCATCGCACTACCCCTCATCTCTAGGTTTCTATCTCTCAAGCTGACCCCCAATGTTGGAGCTGAGGGGATACCTTGACCCCCATGTAGGACAAATTCCCGTGGGGTTGTTGCGGGTATACCTGCCACATCGATGGCGCTTAGGCTATTGGGTGCTCAGAGCAGGAGATAGCCAGGCCCTAAGAACAGGAAACGTCAAGGGGCATGTGTCTCCTGGCCCAAGAAACAATGTCGTTTGCTGTAACGGCGGTGCAAACTCGACGGACGGCCGATGTTTTCGGCTATTGCGCGCTACCCGCAAAAACGTTTGGCGAGCAGAATCGATCCTTGGAAATAGATCATGCAGGTTGTGCGGTGTCATGCAGGCTGCAATGGCCGTTATTTTTTCATGCCTGGGTCTTAGCAAACTTGAAATACCTATGTGCTCTTGGCGCCGCCCTGCAAGGAGGCCTAACGGGACAGCATTGGGGAAAGCATCACACGACCATTGTATCTACTGACTGAAAAGGTTAAATTTGACGCGGATTACCATGTGTTTACCTACCTCCAACAAGGCCCGAGCGGACGCTTATCCCGTTTGCGGTATCCATAGCGTTGCCTATGGCATCGCTAGTGTTTGGATCGCCATAAAGGGATTGATTATGTGCATCAGTCGGGTACGAAGGCGGCACACTCACGAATCAAATATGCCGTGCCGTCTGTCCAAGGGGGTATATGAGTCGGGAAATATGTACATCGCGTGCTTACGCCAATCTAGTTTGTCAATACATTTGTTGTTACATCTACTCATTACTTAGCTAAAAACCTCTGGAAGGCTTCCTGCTCAATCACGACGTTGCCGACGGCGCGGAGCCTCTTTCTCCCTTCCTTCTGCTTCTCCAATAGTTTCTTCCGTCTAGTGATATCGCTCGCATGCAGCTTAGCCAGCACATCTTTGCGGAAGGGTTTCAATGTCTCTCTCGCAATAATCTTCTTGCCGACGGCCGCCTGGATGACCACCTCAAACATCTGCCGTTGCACATGTTCTTTGAACTTGGTGACCCATTGTCGTCCGAGGCGTTCGGCTTGCGACCTGTGAACGACGCGTGCTATAGCGTCTACTGGTTGCTTATTGACTAGTAACTGTAGCTTGACCAAGTCGCTCTCGCGCCAGCCCGCATCTTCATAATCGAGGGTGGCATAGCCCTTTGTAGCTCCCTTCAACTTCCCAAAGAGGTCGTCCACCAATTGTGCTGTAGGGATACGGTACTTGAGAATAACCTGCATGCCCTGGAAGAACTCGATGCTTTCCTGTTCACCGCGGCTGGCTTCGCATAACTCAATGGCACGACCTAGGTATTCTTCCGGGACCGTTATGGTGGCCAGCACAAACGGTTCGTAGAAAGTGGCTCCGCGCGTCTTACTATCCTCGACCTCGGGAAAATCGACAGGGCTTTGATGGACGGTCTCTTCGCCATTCCTCCACACAACCTTGGTTTGGACGGCAGGTTCAGTAATGATGACACTCGCTCCATATTCCTGGCGCAGGCGATCCTGGAAAACAGAACAGTGAAGACTGCCCAGAAACCCGACTCGCCAGCCCGCACCAAGGGCTTCGGAGTGGTCTTTGTACAGAGTGATGCTGCGGTCGTTGAGGACAAGCTGGCTGATGCTGTCGGAGAGACGACTGTAGTCGGCCGGATCCGTAGGGAAGGCGGCGACGAAAACCATGGCCTTGGGCTCCTCGAAGCCCGGATATGGCTCGACGATGTCTTCTGACCCGACCGTTGTAAAGGTGTCGCCAATCTTGGCATCCTGTATCTTCTTCATGCCAGGATTAAAGAAAATATAGCCAACCTGACCGGCTCGAAGAATCGTCTGCGGTACTTGGGTTGGATGCCTGATGCCCACCTCTCCAACCGTGTATTTCTGACCGGTGGCAAAACTTATGAGCTGGTCGCCTGCCCTAACCGCCCCGTCAAAGAGCCTGACGAGGCAGACAACGCCGCGAAAGCTGTCGTACCATGAATCGACTAGGAGCATTCTCAGCGGCTTTGTAGCGTCCCCAGTAGGTGCAGGGATGGTATCTACAATTGCGGGCAGCAGGTTCTTAACGTTCAAACCGGTCTTGGCACTTACGCCAATGGCGTCGCTCGAGTCGAGCTCAAACGTCGATTCCAACTGTTCCAGCACCCGAGGAACGTCGGCAGCGGTCATGTCGATCTTGTTGATGACGGGGAGGATCTTCAGGCCCTCTGCAAAGGCCAGAAAGAAGTTGGCCACGGTCTGTGCCTGCACACCCTGGCTTGCATCGACGAGCAGTAGAGCACCACCACAGCTGGCATACGACCGAGTGACCTCGGCGCGGAAGTCGACGTGGCCAGGCGTGTCGACTAGATGGAGTAAGTAGTCGTCGCCGTTATGATTGTAGATCATGGTGCATGTTTGCGCCTTGACTGTGATGCCGCGTTCGCGCTCGACCTCGAGGGTATCGAGGATCTGACGGTTGGCATTCGACGAAGAAATAGTGCCGGTGAGCTCGAGCAGGCGATCGGACAGTGTAGATTTGCCATGGTCGATGTGGGCAACAATGCAGAAGTTGCGGAAGCGATCGAGGGGGATAGCCGCGATGCGGCGCTCGAGGTCGCTCACGGCCGTTTTGGAGCTGTTAAAGCGACGCGCGGAAATCGTTGGGAGGAGATGCAGGCCGTGTGAAGACGGGGCCGTCGTTACCGCCCATGGCACAGACCGTTCCCGGGACGATAGGGCGCAACGGGACGCATCATGCCATAGCGAGCGAAGATACAGCCGTGGAGGCGCGAGGGGGAAAGGGAGGGAGCGAGGGCTACAAGAGGCATAGCGCAGCGCTTGGCGTAGATGTAGACGTAGACATAGACGTAGACATGGTCGCGTGTAGACGGCGGACAGATTACTACTGCCACCCATCCATGCGGATTTGCTCTGGGGGACGACGGCGTTGTGGTGTGGGCTTAAGTTGGGATTGATGAGACAAGTTAGGTTACATATAGGTTGTAGAGGTAAATGTTTCCATTACCACCTCTTATCTTATCGCAGCTGAAAAGGTTACCTAAAACCGGATGTCCTAACCAGAAATAATTCTAGCAACTTGCCGGGCACGGGACACGGCCAACGCTTGACTACATAATGTGAACCGCTGGTAATGATTTCGACTTCTGGTAATTCTACCTATGATTGCTCGTAATTGTGGATAAAATTAGTTGCGCTTTCCTGGTTGAGATTTGACTAGATTTGACTACATATATCGTAGGAAGCCCCCCCCCCCCCGCGAGCCCCCCAACCGCCCTACCTACCTTAGGTATCCACTTTTGTTTCTAGACTAGCTACCTAGGTAGGTTCCCCAGCAGTAGGTTATCATCACCCCGCCAAGGGGCCGTCGCAAAGTAAACAAACCTCAACTTATTCGCGAGGTTAGGTATCGCATTCTGCTTCCAATTCGCTCACCTGGATTTATCGGTAGTCTAAAATCCCAGTTCAAAAATGCCTCCGACCACGGTGGACAAGGATAAGTCAAAGGTCCACAAGCTATCCCTCAAGGGAAGCGCAAAGCTTGTGGCTGAATTCGTACGTTCATGTGAATAAGGGTAGGCCTTCCGCTGACACAAGTGCTTATGTGCAGTTCCAATACTCGATCCATACCATCCTGTACGTCCGGTTTGCGTGAGTGGCAGCCAGTATCGAAACTAGGCGTGCTGACGACAATCTACAGGTTCCAGAGAGGCGTATACCCAGCCGAGGACTTCACAGCGTACGAGCAGAAACCCCGCCTGTCAATTCTCCAGAAGCATACAAGCTGATCGTAGTCGTTATGATTGGACAAACAGAGTCAAGAAATACGGCCTCAACATGCTCGTATCCGCCGACGACCAGGTCAAGGCCTACATCAAGAAGATCATGTCGCAGCTCGACCGGTGGATGCAGCACGGCAAGATCAGCAAGCTGGTCATCGTCATCACCGACAAGGATACTGGCGAGCACGTCGAGCGGTGGCAGTTCGATGTCCAGATCCTCGCCTCTAAGCCTAAGAAATCCTCCAAATCTGCTGCCGCCACCGGCGGCCAGGAGAACAGCAGCAGTAGCAACGGGGGTGTCGCGACGTCCGAGGCCGACCCGTCCAAGACTGAGGCCGAGATTCAGGCCGAGATCGCAGCCCTGTTCCGCCAGATTACCGCCTCCGTCACCTTTCTCCCGCAGCTCGCCGGCGACTGTACCTTCAACGTCCTCGTATACGCCGACGCCGACAGCGAGGTGCCTGTCGAATGGGGAGACAGCGACGCCAAAGAGATTGTCAACGGCGAGCGGGTACAGTTGCGCGGGTTCAGCACGAGCAACCACCGTGTCGAGACTCTCGTGAGCTATCGTCTGGGGAATTAGGTGTCTACGGCCTCGAGAAAGAGGCCATGTATTATGCGATCTTGCTTGCGATGGGTCTTCTTGACTTCAGTGTTTTGGGAGCGGCATTAGCTGCGATATAGGGAGCAAAAGAATCTGTCATCTCGAGGCGTTTGGGAGTACGCGAGGTTTGGTAAACAATCCCTGTGATGGCGAGCACTGACATGCTCGACATACTATTCACTGGTGGAAGTCAATGCTGCATCAATAATGCATTTAACACGGGACTTCCGAGATCGAAATCTAACAGACGTCTAGATACACATAAATCAAAACCTAGTGGCATGCGTATCTGCTCCAGCGTGTTGAAAGTTGAACCACCGATATTGGTGCCCCCCTCTCCGTATATGCTGGCATTTTAGAACCTGTCTCCAAACCTGTGCAACTCCGTTTTGCTCTCCAATTCCAATGCCTGTCTCGGTCACTCCATAATGCATTTGCACAACCGGTGAACGGGTGACTAGCCCCCTTTAAACCCGGTTAAAAAAATAGACGTAAGCCGTTTTCTTCATTTCTTCCACATCTCCAGCCTCGACAACCTTCTCGTCGTTAAAGAGCACCCATTTTGGCTTCTCCGCGGGGTCGAGCTGCTTGCGAATAAATGCGACATAGTGTCTAGTAATGTTAGTAGTTTCGCGTTAATTACAGAGGCTCACTTCTACTCACCCTGCATGAATGCTGGTTCCTTTGTGGCATACAATGCTTCGCAGCTGGAAATTCGCGGGCAAATCTGCTGATCCAGCCAGAATGCTCTCCTTGTTCTCCGCGACTGCACCGCTCTCTTCGCCAAGATCACCTTGATCGTCTGGGTGACTGAACAGCCACTCGACAGCTCGTTCTACATCACCGTTCGTCTCCTTCAAGGCCTTGCGCGCCTGTGGCGCATTAAACCCCATGGCACTAAGCATCTCAATCTTCTCAGGGTCAGGCGCGTCACTTCCGCCTGCGCCAGTTGAGTCGATTGCTAACGGATCGTCAATGCCTTCATCTTCCATGTGAGCGAACAACCACTCCATAGCAACGTTCGCGTCCGAGTTACCCGTCGCGTGAAGAGCCTTCTCACAGCGGTTGCGAGGGAATCCCATGGCCATCAGTTGATCAAGCGCGCCCTCATTCGGAGCAAATGCCGAGGCGGCAGATTGTTTGTCCTCCGGGAGCAATTCTTCAAATTCCTGGAGACCGGGCGAAAGAAACTCATCTAATGAAAACGGACCGTCCCCCACAATGACAGGAACATCGACTTTGCGTGGCACCCAATTTTCTACCGTCATCTTCCGGGCATTAACGATGAGCGTAGTTGGGAACGTTTTAAACAGAACCCGCTTCATAAATCCCACTTTGCTGTCGCACGCAGGACAAGTCAGTTCAACAGCCTCCTGAGCCGTAAAACGGCTCAGGCACTGTTCTAAAGTGACTGGCTGATAGACATCGCCTTCTCCCCCTTCGGCCTGTGGAAGTTTTTTGAGCGGTACATCGATGAAGATGCTGTCTTGTTCGGTGGATGAGTAGCGGACCTTCTTGCAGTTGATACATTGTAGTCGCTGTTCCGTCACGAATCGAAATGGCTGTGTTGGGTCTGTTAGGGGAGGTGGGTGCTGTGATCGCGTAATTAACTTGATGAGATGTTGAAGCAGTTCGAATGAATCTTGTTGGCGCATTGTTGAAAATTCAGCATGGCCACGACCAATCAGATGTTTCAGCATACTGGGTGCGAGACCTTTCTGATGTGGAATTTCGGGAGAGTGCTCTGATGCTCTGGCATCGCTATCGGGTTCGGAGTAGCGACCAGAGAGCAGCCCATTCGCCATCTTGCGTAGCTGCGTTTCCAGATCCTGTGCTGGATCGACAACGTTCGACAAATCATCTCCAGATATATCGTAGCGGTTCTGAAATGCGGGCAAGTCAAACAGACATTGTAAGATACTGGCGAGGTAGCAACTGTTTCCAAGATTCTTCAGGCCAGTCAGGCTGGGTCCGAATAATGGCCGTAATTCCTTCCCGTCCTCCGTTGTCATAGAAAACTCCCATCGTAAGTTCTGCTCGATTTGCATCTCGGTGAGACTCTTCTCGGTCTTCACCTGGTCAGCTAGGATAATTCCCCAGTGAGCTAAATGCAGCGCAAGATCGCTATCCAGGCGTTCTTCGTCGCACTGATAGCAGTACACGTCAGCAGACCCCTCAGGCGTAATAGAACCAAGTTTAACAGCGACGGCATGTTTTGATTCGGTAGCATGAGCTAGTCCGTGTGAATTTCCGCCAACGCCACCAAACTGGGCTCTTCCGCAGCCTAAATTGCCACAAACCAAGCATAACCAAAGGTTTTCTTTCAGCTCACACTTGGAGCAATATCCTAAATCGCCGCCTTCGATCTTGCGACTCGTTTCCTGCTGCAACATAAGGATATGCTCGCAAGTCGACATCTCCTGCTCCCATGCTTTGACTTCCTCTTGGCGGGAAAATGTGTTGGCTTTGAGGATCCCATCAATGAGAGGGGCAAGCTTGGCATGGGACTTATCGAGCTCTTTGGCGCACTCGTGGCATCTGACGGTGGTAGCGATATCGTATCGGTCAGCTTCAGTCTCGGCGGCGATGGACAGCTTGGTCATCTTGGCGGGAGGCTCATCCTTTACGACGCGTTTTCGGGCTCGACGGATGTTCAATGCGAGAGGGTGGCTTTTGGTGACATAGTGAAGCTGGGAATGAGTCCTCTCGCCAACACATCCGCCGTTAAAGCACTGCAGGCAGACGTCGAGGCCCTCTGGGCGGTCCTAGAAATAGTCAGGGAGACAAGCCCGCAAAAGGGAAGATCGGAGAGAACGTCGGCGAAGCGCCCGAACGGAGGGGAGTGATGAAATACAATAGAGTCAAAGCACTGTGTGCAGTCCTCGCGATAGACAGGCTGCGCTGGCGTGGGCGGGCTCAGAGCTGACGCAAGCAGTTAGCCTCTCTTGTGTTGAGGTCTTCTTGCAATGGGCACGCGAGAGCACTTACAGAGAGACTCCAGATGCGGGCATGCCATGACGAACGACAGAAACAAATGTGCCGCTAGGGCCGCTAGACAGTACCCCAAGCTGAGCTGGTGGCGGGAACGGGAGATTTTCCTCTTGTTAGGGTTAGGTGAAGTCGAAATGATATCGTCGAGGCGGCGATTGCAGTTCTTTATTGGTGTTATTGGTATGTTATTGATGTTGATGAGGTTTTGCCAAAGGGAGGGATATGCGAAGTACCTGCCTTAGGAGAGCAAGATGCAGGTGGCCCGAAGTATAGGCAGCCAACGAGGAGAATCAGATGGCTTCCAGAGGTACCACTTGTATTTACAGTTGATGCAATTCGATGGGACAAGCTGCAGCTGTAAGGTTCCTGAGGTAGCTTGCGTTAAGTCACCCCGCCTTTGAGCTTAACACGCCAAGACGGCCAGTAGGAGGCGAGGGAGGGGCATTGGTGCCTACGCATGTACCTAGAATACTTAACGCCTGCCCCGCACTTGCATGTGCTATCATTGCAGCCAAAAGAACTTACTGTGGCGTGTGGATGTGGCAGCGTGGCTGAAGGGCGGGGGGAGCCCCTACAAAATGGAGTGCCGTAGGCGTTATAGGCAGTCTAGTCCTTCTTTTCTAGTTATCCAGATCTTTGTTTTTTGTACTATCACTACCTAAGGCATCGGAGAAGAAAGCTCGGGATTTTCTCGGAGCCGAGGCCGGGCTTAATCGGATCTGATAAGACAAGATGCTCTTTTCCCATGCACAGTGCAATTAGACACCAATTCGGACGAATTTTAGTGATACATAGCCTCAAACTCGCCTCAATCAACCCTATAGGAGTGAGCTTACAGCAAGGAAATACAGTGCATAGAACCATCTCTGAGATGATGAAATCATAGGCTCACGGGGCATTCTGATTCGCCACAAGGGTCCAGCTTTATCATTTATGACCGAGATCGCCGGCCAAACGAAAGGTACAAAGCCATTAGCTCTGGGGTAGGTTTTCGGGCAATTATGAACAATTCCCTCCTTGCCATTTTACCTCCATCATCCATCATCATCTACAGTACCTATCGCACCTACGTACATTCAACGCGCTCGTAATACACGCTCTCCTTACATCTGGATCAGCCACGAGCGTTATTTCCGACAGACGTTTGACCGACCAACGTCCATATCTCGGTTCATAGGCCGAACTAGGGACGCCACCAACACTCTGAAAGGCATCCCGACTAGATATCCTAATAACACCATCGCCATGTTGTCGCGGACGCTTGCCAATACCGCGCGCCGGGCAGTGGCGACATCGGCCCCTCGCATCGCTATGCGCCAAACTCTCAGCCCGGTTGCCAACGTCACACGCCGGTCCTACCACGAGAAAGTCTTGGATCACTACAACCGGCCGCGCAACGTTGGCTCAATGCAGAAGAATGACGTTGACGTTGGTACGGGTTTGGTTGGTGCACCCGCCTGTGGCGATGTCATGAAGCTCCAGATCCGCGTCGACCCCAACGACAACCGCATCTCCGATGTCAAGTTCAAGACCTTTGGCTGCGGCAGCGCCATTGCGAGCTCAAGCTATCTGACCGAATTAGTCCGCGGCATGACTCTGGAGGAAGCCGGCAAAATCAAGAATACCGAGATTGCCAAGGAGTTGTGTCTACCACCTGTCAAGTGTGAGTTTTCTACGCCGTCCGCCGTAATAATGGTCGGTTGCTAACGTTTGCGCAGTACACTGCTCCATGTTAGCCGAGGATGCCATCAAATCCGCCATCTCCAATTACTACACCAAGAACCCTCACGCTCGCCCGACGAATCTGGCTGGTACTGGGGCTAAGCTGCCTGGGGCTAGCGAAGTCGCCTCGTCCGCCGCGTGATTTTTTTCTGCAGCCTCATCGGGCCACTGCTTGAATTTGTTTTGTATTTGGCGTGTGAGGCATACTTGAACCCAAAGCAGTCGATGGAATGTCGATAAGTGAGCAGGGAAACCGGAGAGCTCATATTGCTTGTGACTATCACCCTTTACGTATTGAACACCCGTAAAATTCTATACTTTCGGAGTTGGAGCGTGAGGAGTATTCCAAGATCAGGTTTACAAGTTATGATTGCGGTCTTTGTCAGAGCCTAGAGCCTGAAACCGTACCAAAAGCATCATTTCCCCCAAATTGTATCATTAAATCAACGGAATTTATTCAAACCACTCCACCGTGCTGATGCTGATGGATTTCGAATTCAAATGTGCAGGTTTTCAACATAGGTAGGATTGTAAGCCACAATAAGGAGTATATATGAGCTAGGACGGGACCATCCTTATCGTTATCCTTATCTTATCGTAAAAAGACCCATCTTAATTTTCCCCAGTTGGTTTTTCTTGTTAAGGCTGATGCGGGCGTGAAGAGTTATATTTCGCCTTGCAGTTGTGTAGTTAATTGTCCTTTTTAATCGTGCACTCTTGGCTCTACAGACATGTCAAAACATCTCCTCGAAGATGCCGACGTAGAGGTGACTCTCCCAAGAAAGAAGTCCAAGAAGGACAAGAAAGAGAAGAAGGATCGCAAGGCGAAAGTGCAAGATGACAACTCGAGCGTCTCTACACCGATCTTGTCCGAAGATAAAGACGCGACTGCGACACCAGATGAGAGCGATGGCAAAGCAAAGAAAAGCAAGAAGGAGAGGAGATTAGACAAGGAAAAGAAAAAAGACGGCAGAGAAGACGGGGAAGAAACGGACAGCGAGCGCGCCGGGCCAGCTAAGGAGAAGAAGTCTAAGAGGGAAAAGAAGGATAAGAAAGACAAGAAGAAGCGCCAGAAGCAAGACCTGGATGCCGACGCAGAGCCCAACGGCCCGGTCAATGGGGATAGCGAGGGTGCTGCCTCGAGCGCCGCAAACGGCCACGCAGCGCCTACTTCAGTGTCCCAGGCTGAGATCGCGAGCTTCTTGAGCACTCACCAGATTACGGTCGTCGATCCTCTATCTGTGGAGCTCCTGCCGCCTTTTATACAATTCTCGCAATTGCCGTCGTCTACCCTGACAGCAAAAAACCCCTTCGCCGCGTTCAAAGCCCCAACACCTATCCAAGCCGCATCGTGGCCGTTCGGATTGTCGGGACGAGATATCGTCGGGGTCGCAGAAACAGGCTCAGGCAAGACAATCGCCTTTGGCCTCCCCCTTGTCAACGCCGTACTCGATATGCCCAAGGTTAAGAGTGGAGGCAGAATACGCGCCGTGGTAGTATCGCCTACGCGAGAACTCGCCATGCAGACCAATGAGGAGCTCTCTAAACTTGCCGACCATGTCGGACTCAAGACAGTCTGTGTGTATGGTGGTGCGTCCAAGGATGACCAGAGACATCTCCTCCGAAAGGCCGATATTATTGTCGCTACTCCTGGTCGACTCAAGGATTTTCTAGAGGAGGGTGCTATCAAGCTAGAGAATGCCAGATTTGTGGTGCTCGATGAGGCAGACCGTATGCTTGACAAAGGGTTCGAAGATGACATCAAGAGGATTATTGGCTGCACACCTAAGAAGGAGGAACGCCAGACCCTCATGTTCACAGCGACGTGGCCACAAAGTGTGCAAGCCCTGGCTTTGTCATTCATGGTTTCACCCGTTCGAATCCAGATTGGTGGCAACGAGAGCGGTGACCTTCAAGCCAATACGAGAATTGAACAGCGTGTCGAAGTCGTAGATCAGCGGGCTAAGGAGGGACGACTCCTGCAACTTCTGAAGGCGCACCCCAAGAATGAGCGGGTCTTGGTGTTCTGCTTGTATAAGAAAGAAGCCACGCGCGTCGAGAATTTCTTGCAGCAGCGCGGCATTAAAGTCGTTGGTATCCATGGCGACTTGAAACAAGAGCAGCGGACACGAAGTCTAGAGGCATTCAAGTCGGGCCAGACGACCGTACTCGTGGCCACAGACGTGGCTGCTCGTGGTCTAGATATTCCCGAGGTAAAACTAGTGATCAACGTTACTGTAAGTTTAGTCTATTCCGTTCCGTTCCGTCTATTTATTTCCTTATTACTTTGGGTTAACATTTTATAGTTCCCACTTACCATCGAAGACTATGTCCACCGCATTGGTCGTACGGGACGAGCCGGCAAGACAGGTCAAGCCATTACCCTGTTCACAGAACACGACAAGGCACACTCTGGAGAGTAAGCACAAACACAAACAAACCGTATAATTCACCACCGGCAAATACTTACTTCGTTGCGCAGGCTAGTCAACATCCTCAAGGCGGCAGGTCAACCCATACCGAATGAACTGCTCAAGTTTGGCACCACGGTCAAGAAGAAGGCGCACGGCACGTATGGCGCATTTTTTAAGGATGTTGACATGTCACAAAAGGGTACCAAGATCACATTTGACAATTAGAACCAGCCACCAGTGGGGAAGCTGCCTAAATAATTCATTACCAGGGCCAAAGTACGAGTTTCATGATGCTCCATGACGGCCACGCAAAGAGCGATAGCAGTCCATAAGATAGCGGCGTTCGGCGTAAGCACTACTAGCGATTAGCAGCAAATTCTATAAAAGATAGAGCATAGAACCCAAAAGGGCATCCTTGAAGAGCCAAACTTACATGAGTCCAACATAGGGCACTGCGAGAGCTCCTACTATCACTAGGTCCTTGAAGACATGTGACGATATGCTGCCCACAAAGATGCCAGCCCTCGATAACGTCCCCCATAGCGTAGCAGTGCCCAGCACGTAAAGAACTGTCCCGTCGGGTATAAGCCCGCCCCATTCAAACTCTACACCATTCCGTCGAAAACAATGCGAGATAAATGTGCCGCTCCATATGATACGGCACAACATGTTGATCGCATTCGCGTACACTAAACCGGCAGCGCCCAGGTCGAGCACACGCAACGAAACGAAGCCGGCAATGGCGAACGCGAGACTAAAAAGGCCCATCCACAGACTCTGACGGTGAACCTCGGACTTGGTGGCGACGGATGAAACAAAAGCCTCGGCGACACCATTTACTGCAAGTAGCGGGATGTACAAGCAGTACCTCGCAAGCACACCGCCGGCACCGCTACCAGACCATCGTGGCCCCGCCACGATCTGCACAAGAAGGGGCGCTGCATATGGGCCAATGCTGACGACGATGAGGCTGAGGAGGACATAGAACTTGAGCAGCGCTTGGAGATCGGCTCGCGCTTTGCGGGCTTGTGTCTGAAATATGGCCCCATCTCTTGTCTCCCCTCCCGTAGCGGACGCCGAGGAAGAGGAGAGGAGCTTGCTAAAGTAGTTTCGACTGCTCTCCTCGATGGGTTGGAAAACAAGGCGGGCAAGCAGACTGCCGTAGTTGTTGGCAAGCGCGTAGACGCCCTGGGACCGCGGGTCGGAAAGTACGGAAACGAGAAACGTGTCCCCTTGCGTCAAGACATGCTTGACAAGCGATTGAGACATGAGGCTATAGACTAGTTGAAGGGTAGGCGTGAAGAAGAAGCCGAGCGCATAATTCTCATTCCCTATCGAAGGTTTCTTGCCCTTGCTTGATGCCACATCGTAATCTACACGCCGTAGGAAGAGAGAGAATCCTTCCGATCTTGCCAGCCCGGACCCGTACCAGAGGTAGACGGCCAACAATCCCACGCCATAGGCAAGTTGGCCCAGCGCAAATGGCAGCACACCTAGATCTAGACCCTGCTTCCATCCCCAGTTTGCCGCACCGAACGTGACGAGGCAGCGCAGGAAGGTGGCGATAGACTCTGCTGCGGCACGGGGTCCAAATCGTAATCGGTGTTGTAGTACTACAAAAGCCGGCTCAGACAGGAGCTCAACCAGAGCAGCGACGCCGTATATATGTAGAGCTGCATCTAGGTATGGTGTCGACGCCGTAGCAGCATCAACATAGCGCAGATAGGCCCAGCCGAGACCTAGCGACGACGCTAGACCTAGGCCGAGCGATAGGTGGGCGATATTAACAATAGATTGGCTGGCTGCCGCGTCCGCAGCTCGCTTGCCTTGTCCCCCCTCCCGACGATCGGCGTCGTCATCGTCACTGGTACCCTGTCGTTGCACGGCAACACGCAAACTCTCGCGCGCGAAGAACAGCACGGAAAGGTAATAGACCTCGAGCTGTGCGGAGACGCCGAGCAACTGGGCTGTTAGGAACCGTAGCAACAGCTGGTTGGCGACAAAGGTAATGGCACGGGAGGCAATCTGAAGGATAATGAGCAACGATGCGCCCCGTACTGCCGACCCAGTCTCCTTCTCCGTCGCCTCTCGCCTGTCAACCGGTGTTGAGGACACGGTCTCGCCGCCAGGCGCACCATCGGCCATTTTGGGTGCCCGAGGCCGTGGTCGGGGACACAAGTGGCAGCGGACGCGGGTGTTTGTTAGTAGATGCCTACTGAAGGAAAACGCTACCACGAGATATTCAATCGGAATGAACAATGAGGCTCGAGTCGAACCGGAGGTGAGTGAAAGTGTGTACATGTATGTGTAAGTAAATTCTACGTAGGCAGTGGTGTACCGAGAGGCACACGTAGGTGGGTACCTAGGTAGGACCCTGCAGGCCTCGCGGCGACCCCATCTATTAATATTCTAGGTACACTCAATTCATTACCCATCCACTCACTTCTACATACTGCGTCAAAATCACTCAGCATTTGTGCTATGGCCAATCTCTTCTCATTACCTACGCTGCGCTTCTTGATGGAAACATAGTTAAACATACATCGTATCATATATCATAATGCCTAGTTCCACATGGCCAAGCACCTGCGACAACCCCAGGCCAGTGTTAAATTTGTTACGTCTATTAATGTGTACACGAGAAGCTTTCGTCAATGTGGTGTGGCGTACAAACAAATGAATGAATGAATAAACGAAAGGCACGCGATTACAGTCGTCTCTTCTTGTCGTATTTCCCACGGGGATAAGGGGGATATGTCGAGTTCATCGGGTTCGAGGGGTACGACGGTGACTGAGCACAGTTGCCCGCAATATCGCAGGCAATCTTCTCGGCCAGAGCGTAAACTGTGGACTGGGGATGTCCGGGAGGCAGGAAGGGGAAGGCTGACGCATCAACCACGCGCAAGTTCTCCACGCCGTAAACTCGCGCCTGCGGGTCAACCACAGCCATCGGGTCGTCCTTCTTGCCCATCTTGTTGGTGCAGGATGCGTGATAGATGGCGTTGTAGCTTCGGCGAATCGACTCCAAAATCTCCTCGTCGCTGGCCACGTCGGCACCCGGGTAGATCTCGTCACCAATAGCGAGCTTCTTCATGACGTCCGTCGCCCAGAACTCACGCGCACGCTTGAAGGCCGCCACTGCCACAGCAGCGTCGGCGGGGTGCGTTAACGAGTTAGGGTTGATAACGGGCTGGACCGCCGTGTCGACAGACGAGATCGATACGGTGCCGCGTGAGAGTGACGATACGACAGCACACACGAGCGTTCCGTAATTGTAGCCATCGGCAGGATCGGCGAACCGTGAGTCGAAGTCCTCGCCCAACCAGGACCCAAGCGAGATGTATTCCGCCTCAGGCCAGTCTTCTGGTAACTCGGCGAGCGCAGACAGGGTCTCATTGGACCACCCTTCTCGGAGATGGGCGGGAATCTTCTCCCAACCGATCACATCGGCCGTTGGGTTCGTGTAGATGCCCGTAGCGTTGGCTTGGAAAAGCGCCTTCTGCTCGGCAGCAAACTCGGGGTTAATGAGCGACGAGAATGTGATGGCACCGATGCGATACGTAATGCCGTAGTAAATATGATCCTGCAGGTTTTGTCCCACGCCAGGCCGGTCAACCACTACAGGAATATCCAGCTTTTGCAAAGTCTCGGAGGGGCCGACACCTGAGACCATCAATAATTGTGGCGAACCAAATACGCCGGCAGACACGATGACTTCCTTGTTGGCCTTTAGCGTGTACTGAGCACCCATAGTGTTGACGACTACACCAGTGGCCTTTTTGTCCGCATCGAAGAGGATCTTTTTGGCCAAGGTCAGGTGGTAGAGATATAGGTCAGTGTTCCCGAGATTGGGTTGCAGAAATGCCGTTGACGATGAACTTCGCAGCATTGTCTCGCCATCGATCGAAAATGTAGCATACGCCTGACCAATAAGCTTGCCACTATTGAGGCCGGGAATGACGGGAACTCCGATGGCCTTGAGGCCTTCTACTACCCACGTGGCGATCGCCTGAGGCCAATTTGGGTAGGCTGCGGCGACCGGGCCATTCTTACCCACAATGCCTTCATCATAGACCGGTGTCGAGTTGGCGGGTCTTGCGTCCACTGCAGTGCTCATGATCAGTTATCGCCAGATCAACGTGATATAAGCGGTTCGTGAACCGGCATGACTAAGAGAAGAAAGTGACTCCAAGAACTACTTACTGTTGGGCGGCACGAAATGCACGCTCTTCTGGAACCACGGTAGAAATTTAGACCAAGTGCTACAAGAACTCGTGTCAGAACTTGTGATATCGACTCTGCTCATTCTTATGGGTTTCGGCAGTGTGCGGTAGCACATAGAAGCAAAACTTTGCTAGGATGGGAAGTAAAAGACTCCGGAATGCGTACTAGCTATTGTCACCAACTTCATCGGCCCAGTTCTGGTACGAGCCTTCTGTCCCACGTTGATACACCATGAAATTTCTGGCTGAACCGCCGCCAAACGTCTTACCCGCCGCATAATGGAGCGTCAAGTTGTTAGCGCCCTATTCATCTAGTTAATACCGAAATCCTAAGTTGTTCATCTGAGTGAGTTGGCTGACAGCTTGCGGCGTTGTTACGTACTAAAATACCCTTAGTTAGTCACCTAAGCGCAATTTGCAAGGGATTCGGAAACTTCAGAGATATTCTGATGATCCCCAAAAAACGAAGAGAACTCTGAGAATTACTTACTCCCCAGTCAATCAAGGGCTGCCAGTCTTTTACACCCTTGCCAGTGAAGGCACCGTCGCCGCCAGGAAGCATACTGTTGTTGCCGTTGCTTAGCTCATAAAACGTTCCAGCCTCGACCACTGCCACTGTGCCGGCATGTTGCTCGATCAGTCGTGCAGCCACTGTAAGCCCTGCGGTACCACCACCAACGATAATATAGTCGTACGTTGCATTGTCGCCGGGTGTAGCAAAGGATGATCCTAAAAGTCGGAAGGGGTCCCCGAGTGCTGAGACAGAGCCAGCCAGTAGGGCTGTCGCCCAAGTTGCAGCCTTCAACATGAGGACTTGTATATTTCAAAGGAGTGAAAGAAGACGCTTTGTGGATACAAAAATGAGCGACAACAAGCAGTCCTCGAGGATAGAAAATGTTTATTCACCCTGGTTAGGCAAGCTGATTGCTTTATAAATCCCACTCTTCAGAACAACATTAAAGAGGAGCCCGTCTTGTATACTACATGCTTTATCTAGACCAAGAAGAATCCCTGCGAGAGCTTCAGTCATCCTACATGTCGTAAACCCATAATGCGGAGTTAAGAGGCTTGATAATCGCGGCCACGTTCCCGTAGGCGTTGCCTTGTTCGGGAAATGTGTAACTATACAAATACCTGTCTCCTAGACTAGTTTCTTAGCAGGTGTAGTGTACGCAATATGAAGCTAGTCCTTAAGATTCGCTGAGATCGAGTACCTCCAGTAGCGTAGAACATTCCGCGAAAGGGGCGTTCGCAGCTCTTGGCATCTTCAGAAAGGGAAGCTGTAGTGTAGTTCTGCATAGTCTACCTGAGTAGACTAACCTAGGTTAGGAGTCTTTCTCTGTACTTACACTACCACACCACGTGGGAGCTGCATCCTCGCGGCTCAGCATTGACTGGGGACTCGAAACCTGAAACACTGCGCTGGGTTGGTAATGATAAATAGTGATAGCGTAGCTCTGTTGGTAGTATTATAGTAGTATCCAAGCCTATGAGCCACCATCAGTGTATCTCTTCTCGTGCGTACCTTTCGTGATTGTTCCGAGATAGATTGACATGAGGTTTTCACGATCGGGACCGAGAAAGTCACATGAATAAGCCAATTAACTTATTGTCAGCATAGAATAGTCATCATAACGCTATAAGGGCTGGGGTAATTTTTCCCCGATTAGTTAACCATTCAGTAGTAATTCCCTGCCCTCGGTATGTACGCATGGGGCCAATGTACTGTACATGTCCCGCAGGATTTAATCTCTTGCAATCGCGCGAAGGAACGCTCTAACGAATAGGCCAGCATTAAATATAGCAGGTAAAGATGGCGACATGCGAAACCAATAGTGCATGCCAATGAGATATCAGATTTTCACAAATCATTCTTGTGATCACAGCCGAACTTTCCGGACTATTCATCGAGAGATTCATACGTCTTCGTCTTCATACAGCAGCCTGTAATCCATATAGAGGCATACCCTCTCCAGAGCATGAAACGTGTGTGGTGTAGGTATACTGTCTACTGTAGCATCCAACTTCGGACAACCATGAAAATCAAGATTAGAGCACGGGCGACAGAGCGGATCCTTCCTGCTAAAGAATCGGACGGAAGGAATATGCAGATCATCACGCGTGGACGGGTAAGAACTTAGACAGGAATGAATCTACTTAGCGTAAACCAAGGGCCTAAATGCTTAGATTTATATAGTAGAGGAAATAAGCGATCTTACTTACCCTTATCTATACCTTCAAACATTTTTCTTTCCTTCTTTCGCGACTCGAAACAACTCAGTGAAACCCATCAACTAGCCGTTGCGTGAAGTCCGATAAGTATACAGTTGGCTTGAGAGAATTATCGCTCGTCCGGTCTGGTGTAAGGAACAGCCATTGTAAAGGTAGCTTATCCTGGGAGGAACCACGAAAAGAGCGCGCTGATATTGTGCTCCTTGTTCCGTAGCTCTCCTTTATAATAAGCTTCATCGCCTCCTAGCGCATACGCAAATGTATGCTCCCAAGTAGGTGGCGTGAGCGCGGAGCAAAGAACTACATACATACATAATTCTAGAAGCCCCCAAAATCGGGGCTTCCTACCTGGCTATACACCCCTAGCAATAGACAGTCTCTTGAGGTCTGAATTTACTCTATCACAGTACCTATCATGACGAGTAATTTCTACCCTTTGTTTCTCCGTTGCCAGAGTCATCCTTTTCTCCATCATGTGGCAATACTGTGCCTTCTGCAGACATGCCTAAAGCACAAAACTGCACCGAATATCTGGGCCTCATGCTTTCGCCAGTTTTGTAGTGATGCATGGATCTTACAAGGAGGATAAGGCAAAGAAGCAATGCTTTCCTAATCCTCTGAAGAATAATCCAGAGGCTGCGAGCTCTCGATAAATACGGTTAATATTTAGAGCCAGTCTCGCCGCATCGTATGAAACGACATACAATGCCTGGCTTGCCCAAAGAGTAGCGAAGGGGGAATTTTCCACGGATTTGATAAGAGGCCGCCGGATTGATTCTCTTTTGATCCTTGGGCCCCATATAGGCGGCCCTTAGCAGGTATATCGGGGTCACGCGTAACAGCAAGTTAGCATTTCGCGTGACCTGTCAATTGACCCCAGGTTTGAACAGTTTTGTGAAGCTAGATATAGAATTGGTTCCTCAAACGTATCCCTAGGCATGCAAATGTGATAAGCATATATAGAATATCGAGCTTGAGAAGCGGCTCACCGCTAGAATTACATCTACAATAAGAAAAAAGGGCTCGGTAGTACGGCATCGGAGCAGTTGGCCTCGGCAGTACGCGCGCTATTTTTTTTTTTCCCTTGGCCGTCCGTTAGTTATGTATGTTTGGTCAAAGCGCTGATTCGGCGGTATTTCGCAGCAACCAAGCCTTTGTCTCCATTAAGGTAATGGTATGCCCATGTTACCATAGTCGTAATAGCTACTCTTCGCAACAAGAAGTTGCTCTATTCTCCATGACTGATGACGCCCAGCATGGCCATGAGGATCAATAGTTCATTTGCCAAATAGGGCGCCGCATTACATCCCAGCATATGTATAAAACGAACTCTATGCGTTATCAACAGAGGTCCCTCGATAGGTGCGAAGCGGAGTCGACCTCGTACAAATTGATATTTGGAATAGTAACATCATTGCGTTGCGTTTCGAGACAATGAGGAAGCTTTCACGTTCAAGAGAACTTTACATATGCAACGAAATGATGACTAAGTGAGCAATGCTGTATTCAAGACGGGCAACGCCGTTATTCTACGTGCTAAATGGTTTGTACTATGTATGTGACAACTCTATTTACGTTTTGTTTCGTTTCGTTTTGATTTGATTTGATTTGACATGCTTTTCTTGCCTGCTAATGAACAGGGGCTTTGCCGATCAGTACACCAAGTTCCGACCAGTTATCTGTAATGATACCCACAATACGACCGGATGTCGTGTGCACGGTTTCTTTAGTATTATGCACTACAGCTAGCAGCTAGTGTAGCTACATAGTACATACATAGTATCCAAGCTTTGTGGTGTAGGGAACTATAGTATGATTCTTGCATGCTGATAAGCATCTTACATGAGAAATTAGTCAACCGGCTCGCAAGTGGCACAGCACAATTCTTTTTGAGCCAAGCAGATGGGAGGCCCTTTGTACGACGACGGATACTACTGTATGTTATGAGCTACTGCTACTGCCACTGCATACTGCACACTGCACACTGCACACTGCATACTTTGACCGGTTCTTTCGCCGCCAAGGACTGGGTGGACTGGATGGGCAGCCGAGTCATGATGCGGCTCAACCGCAGTGACTAGACTACCACTGTACGGAGGCTCTCGGCGCTATTCCGGCCACCCGCCGCTTCGGTCAAAATCTCCTGACTTCGATTGGCTGCGACCAGCAAAGCATCCAGTCCCGGCGACGTCGAGTCTCCATCATATAGTTATCGTCGAGTCTTCCCGTCAATACTGTACTGTACGCGTGTGCCAATCTCCATGCCCAAGGCGCGCATGCTCCAGATATCCACTGCAATCGGACCGGCTCGACAGCTTCAAAACCCTGCTACCATACATACCTCGCATACATACTTTCGCTCTGCTTTTGCCTTACAGGTGCTCCTGCTTCCGCTCCATACGGTTCTCAATACGGTGTTCTTACACATCCGTACCAAAGTAAAGTTAGCTCTGGTACCACTTACACTACTTAGTTAGTGGCCCGTCCAGATGTCCATATCCCCCGTTTCTTGACCCCGTGGGTTTGGCCCCAAGGGCCCCCCCCCCATGCTTCTGCCCATGGGCAGGCCATGGGTGCCCGTATTGTGAAGTGCGCTCCGCTTCTCCAAATGTGCACGTTTGGCGGGCAAGTCTCGGTCTAGATCAATAACCAGCTCCATTCTTGTCCTTAGAAACGGAGATACCGTCCCAGGGCAAAATACGTAGTGCCGGCTCAGCATCTCCAGAGTGCCACTTCTACACAGCTCCAGGCCCTGCTGTCTAAGAAAAAACGTGTTTTTTCTGGGGCTAGTCTCCAGTCATCGAATCTTCTATAGTTGATAGATCGTAGCGCTTGACATATAAAAGATCGTTCCCCGGACTTCTCCATTGGGGTATATTCCTGGAGAGCGTGCTGTTTCAATTCCATCCCTTGACCTCCTGGCTGGGAGACACCCAACAAAAGGACGAGTCAGCTACCTCGACAAGGCATAGGAACATCAGACGGTTTCCCAGTACCATCGATATCTTCACCATGGGTGTCTTGGCTATCCAGAAGCCTGACCATGAGGCTGGCAAGACATGGCCTGCCATAGCCATTGGCCTCTTCGTGGCCTTCGGTGGTGTTCTATTTGGGTTAGTTATGTCTCTTGCCCACGAGATGCTGTGTCGACTTGTCGTCCACGGTAACTAACAAACATGATATTCTAGTTATGATACCGGTACCATCAGCGGTATTCTGACTATGCCGTATTGGCAACGGCTCTTTTCCACAGGCTACATCAACAGTTCGGGAGAGCCGGATATATCGCCTTCGCAATCATCCACCATTGTCTCTATCCTATCCGCTGGAACGTTTTTCGGTGCTCTTGCTTCTCCCTTTCTTGCTGATACCATCGGACGTCGGCTCGGCTTAATTGCCTCGTGCTTTGTGTTCAACCTTGGCGTCGCCCTACAGACAGCAGCAACTGCAATCCCACTGTTTTTGGCTGGCCGATTTTTTGCAGGTTTCGGTGTCGGTCTCGTCTCTGCCATCAGTATGTCCTCTCCATTCAACGTCTCCCATAGGCTATTACTAACCCGATTTTCAGTTCCCTTGTACCAGAGTGAGACAGCCCCCAAATGGATTCGAGGTGGTATTGTGGGCGCATACCAGTTTGCCATCACCATTGGTCTACTTTTGGCCAACATTGTGAACAACTCCACTCAACACCGTAACGACTCAGGAAGCGTGAGTGATTCTCGGATTCATTTCCTTTGATCTTGGCTATTTTGAGAGTACAAGCTTTCATTTTTGAATCAAGACAGTGTCCAGAAGCTTTTGAACCCCTCACAGCTCAAGATGTTGATAACTGACTTCGAGTAATCCAGTATCGAATTCCCATTGGTATTCAGTTCGCTTGGTCTATCATCCTTACCGTTGGTATGGCCTTGCTTCCTGAAACCCCACGGTACCTCATCAAGAGAGGAGATGATCAGAAGGCAGCCCGTTCTCTGGGGCGACTGCGAAGGCTCCCGGCAGATGACCCTGCCGTCGCCTCCGAATTGGCCGAGATTCGCGCCAACCATGAGTTTGAGCTCAGTATCGGTCAGGCGAGCTACATCGACTGCTTCCGGGGACCCATGCTCAAGCGCCAGCTCACTGGTATGGCTGTACAGGCTCTGCAGCAACTGACGGGTATCAACTTCATTTTCTACTATGGAACGCAGTACTTCAAGAATTCCGGTATCGAGAACCCATTCACTATCCAGGTCATCACCTCTGTCATCAATGTCGTGTCTACTATCCCAGGTCTATATGCTGTTGACAAATTCGGCCGCCGCCCTCTTCTGTTCTGGGGTGCCATTGGAAGTAAGGAACCCGAGATGACCCCAACCATAAGTGGACATTACTAACTCAAGTATTGTAACAGTGTGCATTGGTCAGTTCGTTGTGGCCCTCCTCGGCACATTGACCATTGGCCAGGATCAGGCGGGAAACACCATTGTTTACAACGAGGCGGCACAAAAAGCTAGTATCGCCTTCGTCGCCGTTTTCATCTTCTTCTTTGCATCCACATGGGGTCCTCTTGGTTGGGTCGTGACAGGCGAGATCTATCCTCTGAAGACCCGAGCCAAGAGTTTAAGTTTAACAACGGCATCTAACGTAAGTTTTCATCGTTGCCTTCACATTGTATCAATTTTGCTGACCGGCCTGTCTCCAGTGGCTCCTCAACTTTGTCATCGCTTTCGTGACTCCCTATTTGGTCGACTACGGCCCGAACTACGCCAACTTACAATCTAAGGTCTTCTTCATCTGGTTTGGCGCCTGCTTTATTTGCATTGGCTTCGTCTACTTCTTCATCTACGAGACCAAGGGATTGTCGCTCGAACAAGTCGATGAGATGTACAATGAATGCAAGAGTGCTCGCCAGAGCCCTAATTGGACTCCCACTCTTAACTCTCACCGAAGGCCAATGGGCAATGAATCCCCCGCAGAGCTGGATGAGAAGGCCGATGGAAATGGTCCTGTTGTGCACCACTCTGACGTATCGGCATAGCGAAGCGAATTATAAATTAGCTGTTAGGAAGTGGCGTTGTGTATATGCCTGAAGTCCCATTAATACCGAGCTCTTATCAAGTTCGCCGGAGCATTTCAATAAAGAAAATAAGTCTCCGTAACGTGCTGTTTTATTGTTCCTGAATTGTTGCTTATATAGTACATACAGCATCGATACACTATACCGCACCAACAAAGTTGCTATGATGTCTTAGTTGTCTGCAAGGCACCGAGTCTCGGTTCTCATGCGGCTTGGCTGCAGATCAAAACAGAGACGGTCTCATCATGATAGGTAAATATAGTTAGTGGTGTGGAAGCTACAAGATTGTCTACGTTGTTGTAAGCGCGTCACATCCCAGATAAGAGGGAGGGGATGTAGCTCACTCATCTCAATGATAGCGTTAGACCGGCCATGTATGCATGTGTGAGTGCATCACAACGACACCCTAGCCTTGCGCTCCCCTACAGTTAAAATAATTTGCCATCACATTTATGAACAGTCTCCACATCTGGCTGCAGACTCTAAAAATCCATATGTAGGCATAGCAAAGCAGAGAGCCTACCATTCTCCAGGCCACTGGATACAGGGCAACCTTCCAGTTGGCTCATTACCATACATGTCGAAAATCGGCAAGGACACAGGAACATTAGATATACCAGGGTGAAAGGTGAATAATGTAAAAGAGAAGAGAAGAAGGTCTAAGAGCAAATACGCGCATCACCGACTCGACCCAAAAAAGAACCTCTACGACAAAAAGAAGACCTAAGATTATGGTTTCACATGTGCCACAAGCAAGAGGTAGAACGAGCTTGTCTAATAAAGATGATGTGTATAATTTCATAGTCGAAGCCAATTTGCATAATCACCCGTCGACCATTATACCTCCAACGCGATCGGATGTTCCGGCCGATACATAATTTGAGACATGCTAGTTTAAATTCCATTCATGTCATTACTGGAAAGGATAAGCTCGGCATATCAGCCTTGGCTTCAGTATTGTATTGCTCTTTGAAAGTAGAATGCTCATTATAAATACTTCTATGATATGGTACCCTGATCACAAACGCGTCGTTTCCAACAAATCAAGATTAGCAATACTGGAGCATCATTCTTGCGACATGTCTGTTTCTACGTATAAACCGTGAAACCCGTGTCCAATAGCCCAGTCGCATGAGGCCCGGCCCAGCTCTTTCAAGGTCTTCGCATCTAAACAGACAAGGTAGCTAGTTTTGCCATATCCGTCGAGAACAACACTGAGGAGGACCCCGTCATCTTCGTCTTTCTCAGTGTCTTCATTCACATCTGCGAGGTGCTTTGGATGGGGTACAAATATTGCCTCCCCTGGCGTATGACCCGCGGGTCCACGCCAGGACACTGACTGTCGTGTTGATAGATCGGTCTTGACAATTGTGTCATGTAAAGTACTGTACCCATTGGTGGCCAAGCTGTAGACGTAGCGGTACTTCCTTGTCGCATAACCCGGATTGATGGTTGGAAGTTCACCTGCATGCGGCGACTTGATTTCGAGAACTTTGTCCGATTTTGTTGGATAACGATTGCCTGGCTTGTCGGCGGGGATCCGAAGTTTGTGTCTTGTAATTCTTTGGAGACAGTTACGTATCCGTTGTTCGTCCTTAACATAGATGTCCTCTTCACCCTTAGTATAGAGTAGCACGTCCATCTCGAAGGCACGGATGATATCGGTCGAGGGATACTCGACAACGTCGCAGATTATATTGATATCGCCCGTGGATTCTTCATGCTCCTCATACGAGTTAATACTGTGAAAGAAGAATCCTGCCTCGCTCTCGAATGTAGCCACTACCCCACGACCATCTTGCCGATCTATGACGAACCATTTACATAGCTTGCAGTCATCGAACGGCTCTATGGCGTCAACGACGTTGCCATTCCAAGGCACTGATATACCCATGTAGCTAATATGTGAAGAGGGTACACATAAAATCACGAAAGACGGTGATAAGAAAAAGGAGTGGATATAGGCTGGCTTTAAGTCTGACGCGGAAATCGTCGCAAGAATATCAGTTGTTCCCTTGGCGGCATTGGTGCAGAAAACTCGATACGTCGCGTAACGGCCCATGTCGAGGTTGAAATTGAATAGGTCTCCGGTCACCGGGTCTCGTTGTGCATGAGCTGAGCTGAGAGGTCCCTTCAGGAGGGGGTGAAGCGAGTGCTGTCTTGCTAGGCCAATTGGCTCCAATGTCACCGGGCTAATCTCCTGGATAAGATTGGCGTCTGTGGTCAGTTGGAGCCTCTTGCTCCCTCCTCTGTGACCTATGCTTTGATGTTCCGACCTCGATGTGAAACCCGGCATGTCGGCATGCACTGCAACACAAACATTCTCCGATCCAGGCGTTGGCCTCGGTTCCTCACGCTTGAACACACTCATAATCTTGCCAAAGATCCCGATACACGGATCTTGACGTTGACCGAAGCTCAAACCTGGTGTTCGACCTGTCTTTCGAATCGCGTCGACATAATCTTTGGCTTGATGCCGAGAGCTGTACCGTACTCTTACCGATCCTTTAGGGTCGTTAGGATCAGCAATGATCTCGAATCTATGCGTGTGAGCAAATCCATCAAACCAATGTGTAGTTCTGAATGTGCCTTTTGGTGTGTTCTCGACGTTGTACCCCCCTGGGCCAGTACGGTAGAGTGTACCTGCTGCCCAGGGCGGAATGGACCCCGTCACTTGTAGTTCAACAGGCCCACGAACCTCTGTCAAGCCCTCGAACTATCAAAAAACGTGAGTAAACACTTTCGAGATCTGGAGCAAAATAGAGTGACGTACTCCTGCTTCGTTAGGCCAATCATCAACTTGCCCAGCCGATCTGTTCTTCACCACACGTTCAAAATCCTCCTCTTCAAAGTCTAGTGAAGAGAGCCCCCTCCCTAGAGACATAATGACCCTGGTGTGAAAAACACCGCAATAGAGTATATCAAAGCTCGTGGGTGCTTAGTAAGATATTATATAGTGATATTGGTGGCCAGGACCTTTTGCCTAGTTACTATGAGGTGATATATTGCGAAGTTAGCGGCGGGCGGCAAGGGTTGGCGTCAGTCACATAGAATCAGATTAGATGACACGTACAAAGGCGTCAGGAGGGGAGAAAATCGCTGGTTCGGTTAACTACGTAGTCAGGACAATGAGTAGCGTTTTCGGCGCGAGTTCGTGATAGTGCTGGCCCGAAATTTGTATTCAAAGCATTGTTGCTGGCTTTCACGGGACTTGGAGTTCGATGGTAGGGGCCGATCGATGATGTAATTGTTGCCGACGAGAGATTTACTAGGCCGAGAAGGACTTTTGAATTGTCGAAGACCTGGGTTTTTAGCTGAAAATCTAGCTCTCGTAGAGCAGCATATCGCACTTGAATCTGGAGAAACAGGGGAATGTATGTCTTTGATGTACAGTAGCGAAAGCCTGCTGTCGGTATGGGACGCTTATCTTGATCTTGGAGTACGTCGATTCGGGTATATCGTGACAAAGGCGATCCTTGGAGTGATAAATTGCTAGTTTATGTGGCTGTGCCAGTCTAGAGAATGGTGCTATTCGACCGAATGCTCGAGGATATGGAAACAAGTGGGAACAAATATGGCTAATCGCTGAAAATGCGAGGTAGACGGTATATGCGGGTAGGGTTGTCACATCTCGAAGATGAATCATGAACCGTTTCCGTGACTGCACATGGGACATCCCAATTAGGCCAAAAGCACGCTAAAGAAGGCGTCCTATTGGCCGACCTCTCGCTAAATCTAGACAGAGGGTACGCCGCCGAGTGGTGCTACTGCTATCACCTGCTTGCATGAGAGCCAATTGGCAATGTAGCGAAGCGAACACTACGTACTTTATCGCCGGGAGGTTACCTTGATCAACCAATGTTAAGAAACCCTTCATTATTTGGATTCCCGGGGCTGAATGGCGGCTGCAAGTTAACAGCGCCTGAGATCGTTCGGCATTCGCTCGCCGGAGTTGCAATTCTACAAAACCGTGTAGCTAGCAGACTGAACCTCATAGATGCACAAGCCTACGTGCATAACTTTAAAGCATACGAGCGAATCGCTGAGCAAGCCTGCGATACATAGCCCAAGGCTGGTTGTACTTGTGCTATTACTTTTAGGTTTTATGCACCTCGATCCCGAAGTCACTAACTATAAGGTAAAAATTACGATACTGTCACGGCCTGCACGGACTTCTCACTATATATAGTCTTTCTCTCTTGTCTTCTTGAATCTTGATATTTTCGTCAATGGTTTTTTTTTTTCTCCTTTTTTTTTCTTATTATAAAAATAAACATCTTCCACAAGTCTTTCCGTATCACTTGAGCAACATACTCATCAAGGACTCCTACAAGGCCTATTTCGCACCAATACCGGGCCTCATATATCTCGATAGGGAAACTCTTTGGTTTAGCTGCGAACATGACATTACGGATGAGCAGTTGATTCTAGTGGGAAGGTCTTTTAGGCGAAGATCGGACGAGTTGTGTATTGACGACAACACCCGGGCAACATTAGTCTGATGATAGACGCTGACAATAGTAGATGGCCTCTGGCCAAAATTGTGAGCTTGAACTACGGCCCTTATTCTTTCTCTCTAATTTCTCCTCCTGTCAAATACAATTGAAGACCGGCTTACCTTCTATCAAGAAGGCATAGCGCTCAGATAGCGGGTTCCTTGCGGATATCACACTTGTTTAATGAAATGATTTATTCACTTCAAATCCCCCATTATGATTAAGTCTAATAATTAAGAGTATATCAACAAAAACACACACGCAGATGCAATCGTATACTCATTTCTGCATACCCCACAAACAAATGTATGAAATTCCTGGTTACTCAAACACCCCCCAACTATTAGCAACCCTTCATTATCCCATCTGAACCTTACGCATATACGTGGCCATTCGTATACGGAATAGGATCAAACTGTACAGGATGAATCTTGGTGATAGCCGCTGCGATGGGTCCTTGGATTCGGCCAACGGTACTCTGGATGGTAGAAACAGTAGACTTGACAGCGTCCGTAGAAGGACCAGAGGTTCCCACAACAGCGGCGTTGGCGAACTGAATAACGGGCTGGACGAAGGGGTTGACGGTGGCAATGACCAAAAGGGCCTCAGTCTTCACCAGACTCAGTAGTGCTACAATTCACATCAGCACTCTGATTCACATGATGAAGAAGAAAAGATTTTACTTACGCTTAGAAAGACCTGCAAGGATGGCATTGATGGCCGATTCGACATCCGCAGCGATACCCTTCACATCGGAAACGAGGCCGGGGAGGGTAGCAAGCTCCTGTTGGGTTAGGGTCAGGGCGACGTCAGTCACGAGCGGTTTGACGAAATTGGTGACGCTGCTGATCTGCGCCGCGATGTTGTCCAACGACGCGTCGATAGCTGAGATAGATGGGTTCACGGTGTTCTGGACTAGGTTTTCTTGGGGGTCGTTAGCTCGCGAGCCAAGAGTAGACGGGTTGATGAACCTACTGATGATGGCCAATTGGTTATCATCAATGGTGGCTTTGCAGTTGGAAACTTGACTAATTGCGTTGGTCAAGATCTTAGGGTCGGCGCGGGCCACTGTGGTTGGAGCACCAAGGACGGAGCCGATGGAGAACGCGAACAAAGCCAGAGTCTTGACCTGTATTTTGAATGACGTGATCGATGGTAGTAGCTTGGGAGAAAGCGGATAGTGAAGAGTCTGTTGGGTATCTGGGAAATGCTGGAAGGTAGGCTGATTCCAGTGCTTGATAGATTGGATGGGCTGGTTTCGTGATCTGGTGAAGTCGAGGCGATAGCTACGTTCATTATATACGCAACTGTTGAGGCATTTGGAACAGTAATGGCATCTCCTTCGTGTCGTCATTTTTAACAGTGCACCTCCTCGTCCTTGACGATGGGGAATGGTGGCTTTCTTGCTTTCGTCTTCAGTTAGTAGACAAACAAAGATATTGTGGTTACTGCATTCGTTAATAAGCAACAGCTCCTTCTTAGCACACGGAAGCGTATTTAATGAAGTAAGTGTTTCGTATTTTTACAAAGTAACGATCAAATAATAATTTAACGATGATGTATTCTATCATTAACGGACACTTACTAACTTGCATGTTGTCAAATGGCGAGATCTTTTGTTACCAGTAGCCTATGCTGCCGTCGCCCCCAGAAACTATTACTCTAGACCTGTCCGTTCAACATTTGTTGTCAATCATTTGTACTTATGTAAGAAGTCATGGGCATTCGTATTCAACCGGAAAATTGGTTGACTTGTCGGGTAGTCTCTGACACCATCTCTCGACAAAGGGGCATGAGCCTTCTCTACTCCATGTGCAATTTCTTTAGCACATTATTCACGCCCGGTTTACCTTATCTGAAGACTCGGGCTTCATAATGTTCTAATTAAATTGGTTTAATCGGGCCGTGATATAGTCGCATGCTGTAGGCTACTTAGAATATATGAAATGTAATAGCATTTACATGGGCATATAATACACCTTTAAATAAGGAAAACAAAAGACTGTAGTTAGTTATATAGAAAACGTTGCAGATTTTATAGGTTTTTTTTTTTTTTTTTTTTTTTTTTTTTTAAAAAAAAGAGGAACAAGTTGAATATTTGACTAACTGTGAGTTGGAGCCCGGGAAAACGCTTCTCCAAGACTGCAATATACAGCTCTGCAACTTCGCCTTTGCGGGTGTCAACATATCGTTGCAGCATCTCCGCCAGCACCTCGGCTTCACAATCCCACTCGCCAATCAGCAGTATCTCATGTAGGGCGGAGCCGGTGATCGAGAAGGGAGTGGACAAGTCCAAAGCCCTTGTCGTGTTTCGGGTTGACATCAACGACATCAACAACTCGTTATCCCTTGTGTACTAAAACGAGTTGGTAGATATGATGTTCACGTGCGACTAATGTGCATGGTTAGATATAGGAACTTCTTGTTCCAGCCCACCGTGTCTAGATCGCACGGCTACCAATATCGCAGACGCTTCCAAAATAAGACGATGATCAGGTGGTGAGGCGATGGTCTTGTCAGACATGTTCGCCGAGAAAACAACGACGTAATGGCTATGGTCTACGGCGCCGATAGGTTTTTGAATAGCGTGTTAGACGATACGGCACCACTTGGCAACGACATATCTTGGGAGAGTCCTAGGTTGCATGATTCTCTGTTGCTGAATGAATACTTCTGCTAAGTTCATAATAACGGGTTTTGACACACTCATAAAATCATGACGTCAGATATTGCGAAGCCCTTGCGGAAGCAATCCGAAGGGAAGATATACTATGGGGTCGAACTCAAGGACTCGGAGACAGGCGGCCCGCTATTGGCTATAACTCTCCAGTTGTACATACTTCTGCGAAACGGCACGCTGCTATGGGGGCTGGAATATTGTAATACCCAGTTGCTAACAGAGAAGGCTGGCTGTCGAGGGATATTTGGCTACGAAATTCGGCGAAATCAGTGAAACCAGTTGCGTTTGATAGGCCAACGGGTGAGCGGCCACCACCGATTAAATGGCGCGGCCAGGTGGGATAAAACACCAACCGAAACATCACAACCTAAAGCCTTACAGGATTGTTTTTCTGAGACAAGACATATTGTAAACACTTGCCAGTCAATCGTCATAGTGGCTCGCTAGGCTGGGAAGTCTGTCCCCTAGTCCGGCCAGGCGACCAGACGGCGTTTTCCTTGTGCGATACACCTAGTAAACCCACGTGTAGTACCGGGGTTGATGGTGTTAGGGGCTGGTTTCGGTTGTGAACAATCCCACCAGTCCGCCACGGGAGTACAAGGGTGACGACAATGATAATTATGGTGGTTCGGGTTGACAATAACAGCCTCAAGATGGCTGTGCACGGCGTAAAACCGCGCGGCTAGTGGGGGCGAGTAAAGTGACAGATATGAAATCTGGTAGAAGAGTGTTATTGAACTGAGACTAGATAGTGGCTGGGCGAGTTTTGGAGATGGAAAAGCTGTCGCACACCAAACAACTTGCTAAGTGGACAACGCTGAGAATTTTGTTACCGAGGCCAACTCAAGTGCATCGTAGTGTATACTACCTTGATAGACGATGGGAATGCTCTGCAAGTAGTCATCAGAAGGATTCTATATAGAAACAAGCGATTCTACGGGCAGTTGGAAGTGCGGCAGAAGTATCCCTGGATCGTGCGTTTTCTTTATCCGTCTAGCCTCGGAGACTGCTAACGCCATGACTAAGTACACATTACAACTAAGTACATATGTAGTATGGCTGGCTGAACAGTACAGTCATACCTAGTAACAAACAAGTCAAATTATCGCACTTTTAAGGAACTATAGGGAGCAAAGTGACGGCTTGCAAGGGAGCAAATATCGTTGCAAGGTGCGATTTACTTAGATTATCCTTCACCAGTGGTAATACGACATTCAATACTTCTCTTTCCCTATCTACTACACGTGTAACTAACTATAATATACCACCATGTGTGGTACCCAGATGTCTAACTAAGTAATATGTGACCCGACGCGACTAGCCCGACACGGGTCGATTAAGAGAGCTCTCAACGTCCCTTAGTCGAAGCCCCTGGAAAGGAAGGATGAAAAGGCCCTAAAAAGCCCGCCTCTCAAATACATGGTGGCGTGAATACGAATTCCGACACCGCCTCCAGTTTTGAAGGGGTACATAGTAGGATTCGCATGGTTACCACGGCGGTGGATGCAACAAGGTGTTAGAAAGTCCCTTGTTGAAGTTAGGCAGTATGTACGGCGATGCGGTAGAGAGTGGCCTTTTCTTCTTGGTTTTCTTTTATCGAATCCGTAGCCGGGCCACACAAAGTCGAGAGAAGTGTTCATTCAGGAAACTGGAGGGCCGGAGAGAAAGAAATCAATCTCGCCTCTTATACACGCAACGACCTTGCAAGAAATAGGACACTGCGCGCCAACCAAAGCCCTGTGGGTCCCATACACAACTTTCCCTGAAGCCTATCAAACACCAGGTTAGGGACTTTCGCACTCTATGGTCTTACGAGTCATAGGTTACGTGCGAGGTCACACCGCCGCGGGTTCTAGTCGAGGGACAGCTGAACGGAAAGACGCAGAACGGGCTCCCAACGGAACGGGTCGCGTACCTCAGCCAGCGTCAGAGGCTTGAGGGCTAGACCGTTAGACCAGGCAATGGTATTGACGATGTCCCAACCGAAGTCATATGCTAGCGTGACATATTCAAGTACAACAATATCGCTGCCCTCGTCATCGCCGACGACCGCATTCGCAGCATTTGTAGGCGATGGCGACAGCGGTGGCAACAGTGGTAACAGCAACAACACCTACACTTATAATAATCGGAAACACGGGAATATAGCGCACGAGCATGGTCAAAGCACACCAGTCAGCACAAATGATATTAACCAAAATAACCACAACAACTTCCATTATCGCCAAAAAGGCCGACGACAGCCAGAAACAGCCGGGTCTACAGCGAAGGGCGGTAGCAATCATGACAACGTCGATATCGACGGAGACGGAGACGAAGACGAGCAGGGCGGATTATATGGTAACAATGAAAAGATTGCCGCGTTCGACACACAACAACAGCAACAGCAATCAACTGATTTGCTTAACAACGGTTACTTGTATGGAGACGGTGGTTCGCCCATCAGGCACCACACCAATCACATACAGGACTCGGAACGGGAGCGGGAGCTGGAGGCGGACTCAGACCAGGATCGATCTCATGGCCAATCGCGAGCACGCATCCAGCCGTCTCGAGTGAACAGTAGCAGCAGCTGGGGCGACAACAACCCGCTGGACAACAGCGGCTCTGGTGCTGGTTCCAGACAGAAGATCCCGCCGACCAGTAGATTTGCTAAACCCACCACCGCAATAGCTAGTGCAAGCAGCTATCCCACTCAGACAGGTAGCTCGACTAGTCCCTATTCTAGTGCCCATTCTAGTGCTAGCAGTGCCTCCTATATCCACCTGAACCAGGATGACCTGGCCTATAACCGGCACCTCCAATCCCGACACACCACCCGCTATCAGCAGCAGCCGCAGCAGCAGCAACGGCGGCAGCACCACCACCACCACCACCACCATCCCAGTGCATCCGTTTCGCATGCGGATCATGCGAGCCATGGTGACAGTTACGGTAGCCGTTACAATCCTCTACGACAACAAGACCGACCACGGAAACCTCCACCATCTCATCCACATCCTCGTGCCGCCTCTTCCCTAGCCTCCTACAACAACACCACGACGAAGGCGCACGCGCCGCGACCACCGCGACCACTACCACCACCGTCCTCGTCACCACCATCACTATCGTCGCTGACCAGGAGGGCGTCCAGGGCGTCTAGGGCGTCCCCGCCGACGGCTCCGCCAAGGGTCTCGTCGCTCCTACCGCCGCCCCGCAGCAACACCGTCGCTAGCACCAGTGTTAGCATTAACCCTCGGCTACCCCTGTCCACCAGCGCGAGCACGAACACGGTCCCAGTAGCCCCTATTCTGCCACACGAACTGGCATTGCCTGCCACCACCGATTCCCATCCCAACATCAATTCCCGCCCTTTCCCCGCGTCGACTGCGACCGCAACGCCCTCATCCAATGCCCTTGTCCAAGAGGCTCCGACACACATTCAATTTGCCATCTCGTTTCTCGATCCCTTGAACAACGCCGCAGGAGCCGCCTCCCACACTCCCGACGCCCTCTCGGCCTTGGCGTCTGCCGCTGGCTCAGCCCCCGGCCCCGGCCCTGCTTCTCCCATCCGCGCTCGCTCTGGCTCTGGCTCTCGCTCGAGACCACCGTCCCATTCGCGCGCCGAGAGCTTTGGCACCGCCGGCGACAGTCTGCGCAACCTCAATCGCTGGTCCTCTTCGACCACGTCGAGCCGCCTGTCGACCTGGGACTACCACTACTACCAGCAGCAACAGGCCCGCCAGCAGAAGCCCGCCACCTTCGCCCGCCGGATGAGTGTTGATTCCATTGGGCTTGTGCCGCAGCGTCCCGAGACGAACCAAGAGTCGCACCCACCTAATTACGCTTCGCCGCGTAAGCTCAGCAAACGACGACCCTCGCAAGGGACCAGCGCCTTACCCGCCACCCGCACCCGCGCCCGCTCTGGCTCTACTTCGGGTCTGGTAGCGGGAGGCGGTGCTACTGCGACTCCGGGGTTAGACCCTTCGCCGCCTCCTCTGCCGCCTTCATTCTCCGCGCCGCCCCCGAATTTGCCTCCCATCATCTCTCTCCCGCCCCTCGACACCGATCCCGGGAGCAGCTTTCGTCTCGGGTCTCCACGCGTCATGGGTCGTGCCAGCCCCGGCCTTGGCACTCCTAATTCAGTCTTTGCCAATCAACACAGCAATGCTGAGCCTCAGGACTACTTCTGGAGCGACCTTTCCAATCCCGTGAGGACAACATCGCCTGCCATGCGCGCCAACACGGCACTTCTTCCCCCTGCCCCCGTCACTCGTAACCGCGATGTCGTACCCGAGAGGAGAGGGCATTCGAGGAGTCGTTCTGCAGCCAAGGGAGGAAGTGGTGATTCCATCAAAACCAAGGATCGTAGCAGTAGCAAGCCTTCACAGAAAGCCATGCTCTCCAAGGCACTTAGTATGGCGAATACTGCCGTTCAACTAGACAATGCTCATAATTACGGCGCCGCCAGAGAGGCGTATGTAGAAGCCTGTGAATTATTACAACAGGTTTTGGCTAGGACGAACGGTGAGGAAGATAGGAACAAGCTTGAGGCTATTGTAAGTTGCCGTGAATAAACCATGCGCTAGCGTAACATAATATTACCTTTAAATCTGTGCTAATCATGAGTCTTATAGCGACGCACATACACGAGCCGCACAGAGGAACTAGACGCGCTAGTCCCTGTCGATCCGCATGGCGATAAGGCGTTACCAGCACGTCCAGACAGTTTCGATTACCATGGAGTTCAGATGGAGTTAGCACGAATCAATAGTCAGTCAGACGTTGCGACAATCACGAGGTCAAATAGGGATGGGTCACCGGATTCTCAAGTTTCATCCCAGGCTTTGCGTCGACCGTCCGACTTTACAACATACAGCGATTTTTCGAGAAGTGCCGATATCAACTCAGGCCGACGCCAGTCCTCCTTCTCCAGATCTCCCATGCGGCGCAATTTTGAAGGCAGTGCCTTAACAATACCCCATCCTCCCGATGATAATTTTCTTCCAGCTCCTTTATCGCCTCGTAGACCTGTCTCGCCCGCAAGAGCACCAAGTCCTGAGCCTATCGTGCGCCAGGACTTCTCATTGACTTCGCAGCGGGAACGGCTTACCGTGGCATCCGAATTCCGGTCACACAGACGAAATCTGAGCCATGAATCAGCATCGTGGTTAGATCCTATTGATGAATCTGGAGGATCTACTGCTTCTTCGGTGCATTCAAGGTCCTCCTCAAGGATTATGAGGAAGCATATTCGTCAGCCTAGTGGTGATACCGAGGCTGAGTTCGACGCTGCATTGGATGCAGCAGTTGAAGCTGCCTATGACGACGGTTACGAGCCTATGGAGTCATCTACCATGGCTTACGATGAAACTGACGAGGACAGGATAGCGACCTCCATGCGGAGAGTAGAGGTAGCTAAGGAGCTGGTACGCCGGACAGAGCGAGAAGCGGCGATAGAGATGGCTCGGGAACGTGAGCGTCAGAGGCAGATATCACTTGATCAACAGTCGCTGACGTACGGCGGCGATTTTTTCGACGCCAACGATTCGGACGAGGAGGAGCGCATGCTCGAGGAGATGACGAGAAGCTATGTAATGGAAGATTTCGCTCTGAGTCAGCAGTCCAGATATCAATCCAGCGTCCCTAGGGAGTCCAATTCTAGTGGCTTCACATCGAGAACTTGGCATAGTTCTATGGGCTCGAACCCCCCAACCGGAACAACGACGCTCTCGGCAGTCAGCGAGAGGACATCGTCGGGCAATCTTCGCAAGACATCTTCACCGCCCATGCCGCCGCCGACACAATCCTTACCTCAACCACCCCTCAACCGACCGTCTTCAACTACAGGCGTGCGCAACCGGCGCCTTTCGGGACAGAATACGAAGCAGCTTAAGATTGAAACGTCAAAAGTTGGGCCACCGCCACCCCTCAACACGTCCTCAGCCGCCCAGTCACAGCCAACCAATAGCTACATCGCTCAACAGAGACAAGCACAAGCCCTTTCGGCTGTCTCGACACGTGCTGGACCCTTCTCTATGCGGCCACCATCATCACCAGTCAGAGGTATCAGTTCTGCTGATGCTGCTGGGCCTGCGAGTCCACCGGGCGGTCAAGACGACGAAATTCGAACCGACTCTCCGTCATCCACACGACCTAGCATGCGCAAAAATTTCTCCGCTTCTAGTTTAAAGTCTCTGAAGTCTCGGCAAATATCGGTATCACACATTGACGATGCCGACCCGCTCCCAATGACTCCTATAAGCCAGCAACTGTCCAACTCGTCCTTATCTCGGCTACCGACAATGCCCGTACTTCCGACTCCTATCGTGACATCGTTTCCGGATAAAATTGGTGGGGGCATTGGTGGACTGCATCTCTTTGACTCTGAGTTCCATTCACCAATGGTGCAGTCGCCCAACTCGATGCATCACCAGCAGCAGCAAAACCCTGACATACCCTTGCCGCTTGAACCTTGTCCGTCTGACCCAATGTTCCGACCATTCTGGTTGATGCGCGCCCTCTACCAGACGCTGGCCCATCCACGAGGCGGTTACATAAGCAACCGGCTCTTCGTCCCCCAAGACGCTTGGAAAGTCAAAGGGGTTAAGCTGCGAAATATAGAAGACAAGATATCTCAGTGCGACCTGCTTACTGCAGCGCTGCAGAAACTCGCGCGAGTCGACAGTACTGATGCGGATGCTATGCTCGATGAGATGCAGAATTTCGAAAATATCCTAGAGACAGTCCAAGCCACCCTCTCGCGGAGGCTCGGTACAGAAGTTGGTACTCAGGGGATGATTACCTTCAAGGACGAGAAAGAAAGCGAAGTCCCGCCAGTGCCGAGAAACAATAGCATCAGTGGGAAAGGTGGTGCATTTAGTTGGCGTAGACTGAGGAGTAAAGGCTCGGCTGTTAACCTAGCCAGCACCTATGGCATTAAGTCGAATACCAACGGGGCCGGCACGGCTGGCGTGTCCGGCATTCCAGAGAGAGAGGTGATTAGCCCAGGTGGCTCCCTGCCGAGTCTACCGATGGTCGCCCATCCTAGCAGTAGGCCTGCTAAGAGGGATGTTACATCGGTCAAGTTCGACGGCCCCAACGTGAATTATATGGCATCCTTGGCGCGACTATTTGATGCCGCTCAGACAGTCGGTAAGTTTGGCTGCTGCCGCAACAATCACACGACGATGGGCAAACTGACAAGAATATAGATCAGATCGCGCGTCAAGTTGATGATCCTGGGTTGCGCCATGCTGATAAGACCCAGGTTGGGCTCGAGCTGTGCACCAGGCATGCCGCTGAATTCTTCGGGTTCTATATTTGTCGCTTCGTGTTGACCGACTTGGGGATGCTTCTTGACAAGTTCGTCAAGAGAGGTACCGAATGGGTTCTCAATTAGAAACCCCGACTCGACTCTTCAGGGTCTGTGTAATGTGACCTGCAATACATGAAAACCAGATTCAACAACCCGAATCGAACAACTTTCTATTATATCCTATCGACCGAACGACGAGCGATTCATTTAGCCATTGCATAAACGAACAGTTTTTGACGATCCACCTTGTTTCACATATTCTCCATTACCGGCTGGCGTGACGGATACCATAGCTTAGCGATTCTGAACATATGATACCACGACCTTGATGAATGAGTAGAGAATATTCGACTTCTAATCTACCTAGTGTGAGGGGACGGAGAGCGAGAGGGCCTAGCGGGCCGCTCACTGGGAACCTTGTGAGAAACGACGCCTGTATATACTGCATCTACCGATCATAGTTCACGAGTAGAATAAATACTACTTGTTCAACGAATACTACTGAGTGGATTTTCGCGATTCTAGGCGGCAAATGCGCTTCACCGCCCACACTTCTAACTTATCATCTATATAGCGCCTTCCACAATTGCCTTGTTCTAGCTCCCGGCTGTTCTCTATGAGTGTATGGGCTGACTGCATACAATCACGATTACGAGGACTTGACCCTAGACAACAGCATCAATAATGCCGTGAGATGGGCCGGACTACGACGAGTCTTTGGGCACAAAGCCTGCCATTGCTTTTGTCCAGAGATAGGCTCGTTACATCTCATGCCGCGGCGACCTCGAGAATGGTCTTGACGAACTGTTCCGGGTCGTGGGCGAAACGGCCCAAGAACAAGCCATCGACGCCGTCAGTCAGCTTCTCGAACAACCCCGGGCCCGCGCTTCCGCCATACAGGATGCGCGTCGAGCCCGCGGGGCGGCGGCGCACGCACTCGAAGCCCCGGATGGCCTGTGCGACGGCCACGACGTACGAGGCACTCGCGGGCGCGGCGGCCCCGATAGCCCAGACGGGCTCGTAGGCGAGCACGACCTCGGTGGCGTCGTCGACGGCGTTCAGGACGGCCTCGACCTGGACGCGGATTTCCGGGAGCGCTGCTCGCGTGTCCAGGGCTCCTCGTTCTTCTTCTTCTTCTTGTGGCGAGGAAGAAGAAGCAGAGGAGGAGGAGGAGGAGGAGATGACGGGCGGCTTCGTGCGCTCGCCCACGCACACGAGGGGGATGATACCGTTGCGCGCCGCGGCGGCGGCCTTCCTCCCCGTGGTCTCGTCCGTCTCGCCGAAGAAGCTGCGACGCTCGGCGTGTCCCAGTTCCAAGATGCGGCAGCCGACCTCGGCTAGCACGGCGGGGGATATCTCGCCCGTGAAGGCGCCCGTGTCCTCGTAGAAGGCGTCCTGGGCGCCTGCCAGGACGGGCACGGGGCAGGGGTTGTTGTTGTTGTTGTTGTTGTCTTGGCGGAGTTGGGAGATGACGGTTGCGAGGGAGATGTGGTCTGGGATTACGAATATGTCTACGTTTCGTAAGGAGGTGAGGGTTTCCGGGGGCAGATCTGACAAGAGCTTGAGGAGCGTTGAGATGTAGGTGGTTGTTCGTGCGAATGAGAAGTACATCTTTGTGGAGACACCGACGAGGCGGCGGCGGGAAGGGGGAGAAGACGACATTGGTTCTTTTCCTTTTGCCTCCTTACTCTGAATTTCCGGGTTGGCCTTTTTTGGATGTAGGAGACAGTGATGATGATGATGATGATGATGATGATGATGATGTCCCAAGTATTGGGTAAAGTAGGTATGTAGGTAGCTACTTAGCTATAAATTCCGTTGATTTACTTACATGTGCGGGACAGCTACCTGCTAAAGTTGACACATGTAGGTAAATCTGTAGTTAGGTCCCCTTTACCTTTTACTGGGTTCTGATATCGAATAAACTTCCACGGTACCTGCAGTGGCGCCGGTTTCCCGATTCCCGGGTTGAAAACAAGCTCTTTTATGGCTCCTGTATGTATGCATATATGTGCATGCGCATGAGTCAATCGGATTGTTACCTATTCATTCCCCTCAAGTGCTTGTCCTTGTCATTGCATCGTCCTTGTCTCGGAAGGAAGTGGGCCACTCCAGCATCTTGTCCCGTTGTCATGTAAGTCTGCCACGGATCTTGATTTGTTTACATAATAATTGTAGGCACTTGCTCATCTCTAGCTGAACGAACTACGGTGCCCAAGCATCCCGTCTATTTGAATAGTAAGGACGTATCGTGCCATCACAGCAAGTAAGTATGCAAGTAAGCAAGCAAGCAAGCAAGCAAGTAAGTAAGTAAGTAATCAATCAGTTGTCACGTTTGCCGTACTCCATTCCATGTAATTCCAGTAGTTTGCCAGCTCTCATCACAAGTTCTTTTCCAAATCATTAATCACCTCGACCTTGGCCGCACTGGCACTCGACGTATCGAAGACATAACCAAGCCACTCCTTAGCCAACCGACGCGCTAATTCGAGCCCGATGACACGCTCGCCCATACATAGAACCTGCGCGTTGTTGCTGAGCACGGCGCGCTCAACCGAGAAGCTATCGTGCGCCGTCACGGCCCGAACACCCTTGATCTTGTTGGCCGTTATGGCAACGCCGAGACCGGTTCCGCAGATGAGGAGCGCGCGGTCAACTTTGCCGTCTGCGACAAGCTGGGCGGCGGCAGCGGCGCGGTGAGGGTATGCTGTCTTGTCGTCGGTTGTGAGACTGCCGACGTCTGTTACGGACTCGACGCGCGGATCGTTTTCAAAGTCAGCCTTGATCTTGTTTTTGTAGCTGACGCCGGCGTCCTGGTAATGGAAACACTCCACGTTAGCCAGACCGTGTAAGTGAGGCCAAGGGCGACTTATCCAACTTACATCTGCAGCCATGGCAATTCTCCATTTTGGAGCGGCCATTCTGTCCAAGTCGAGGGGATTTATGATAAAGGAAGGAAGGAAGACACAAAGGTTGTAACACTCGCCGTGTGCCCGTTGCAATTAGGTATACCAGATGAGCTCCAAAAAAACAAGCGAACAAGTACAATTGACTCTAGGTAGATTGAAGATCATGGAAACATGCCATCAGCGGAATAATGAAGTTCTCATGGTTATCATTCACGGAATTCTAATTATAGCAAGTCGTGCCAGTTGACACGAAGACCACTCCTCTGTTCCACGATCCACGCCGGCTTACGGCAATATTCCCCTTTCCCAAGGGAAAAAACGTCCGGTTCTAGGCGGTGCCGTACAACTACAAGGGCTCAAGAGCTTGACTGGCTCGTGACGGATGAGGGGCGGATTGCTAAGTTGCTGGATGTTGTGTCCGGGCACCGATCTCGCGGTCGGGTTTCCGGATTAGGAAACCCGCTGGTTAAAATGCGAGCTCACCCCAAGCCCAAACTCGACAAGCCAGTTTACCCCTCGAGAAAGCCATCTTCAAATCTTTTGAATCAGTCTTCCTACTGAATAGGTCCCTTCTACTGCTCCGGAATAAAAAAAAATCTGGAGACCCCGGCATCTCACGCGACCGTTCGTTCCCCCACCATGAGTCTCCACGATGTTGATCCAGACTTGGGATTAGACCACAATATACGCATTCGTCGAGGCACAGTATCATTATCAAATCGTTTCGTGCGCGCGTATTTTGTCGAGAAATCGATGCTAGCAGGAATTTGTCCTAGTCTAGTGACCATGAAGGATTTTCGTAGTGTCGTGACAGCCAGTGCCTATACTCATGCTAGTAATACCGTACTCACCTTCACCGGTTTACCTTTATCATGTTAATTACTATGGTGTAAGAGAGTTCCGAGCGTCGCGTCAAGAGCATCGTGTAGACCCAACTGTATTATTGCTGACAAGTGGCTATAACTTCCTCCCCCAATTTGCTGGCCCTTGACGCTGTGCCGTCTTTGTCTCTCTTCTTCCTCCGCATGTAAACCTCGGCCATCTCCTCATTTAATATTGCCTGCCGGCTTGACTCATCCACGACAGACGTCGTACCTCGTTGCACACTCATTCCCGCCTGTTGATGCCGGCACCATAGTTGCTATAGTGGTGAACTAAACTTAACTGGATTCCCATTGTTTACCCATACTAATAAATTCGTGTCTTTTCCCATTCAACACTTATACCTGTACTTCTTTCTTTCTATACGACTATTATGTCGAAACGTCACCTCTTCAACTCCTTAGACGGCCTCGTCAACAAGAGTCTTCGAGGCCTCATTACCTACAACCCTGCTCTTGCTTTAGATGAGCAGAACAGGGTGGTGTATAATACAGAGTACGACAGATCGACCGTATCCATCATCAGCGGTGGTGGTTCCGGCCACGAACCCGCCTGGTCTGGATATGTAGGCACCAACCTGCTAGCGGCCTCCGTGGCCGGCGATGTTTTTGCTTCCCCCAGCACCAAACAGATCATCGCGGGCATTGATGCTGTCCCATCAGACAAGGGCACTATTCTCGTAATCACCAATTACACGGGTGATTGTTTACATTTCGGCCTGGCCGCCGAGAAAGCCAATGCCAAGGGCCACAAATGCAGGATGATCATCTGCGGCGATGATGTTTCCGTCGGCAAGAACGGCAGCTTGGTAGGACGTCGAGGTCTGGCGGGCCAGGTCGGCGTGCTGAAGGTCATGGGTGGCGCCTCAGGCGCAGGCGGATCCCTCGATCAGGTCTACGATCTGGGTGTGGCCTTTTCACAGCAGATTGTATCTATTGCCGTCACCTTGGACCACTGCCACGTGCCTGGCCGAACAGAACATGCTCAATCAAAAATCGACGAATTGGAGATCGGTACCGGCCCTCACAACGAGCCCGGCTACAAAAAGCTAACACCCATTCCTTCGCCCGAGGACCTGGTCAAGACCATCCTGACATATCTGCTGGACGAGACTGATCCGCTACGCGGTTACGTGAACTTCAACGAGGGCGACGAAACCCTCCTCATGGTGAGCAACTTTGGCGGCATGTCCTATCTGGAGCTGGGAGCGCTCGTAAACGAGCTCCTGGACCAACTCGAAATAAGCTGGAAGATCAGCCCGGTGCGCGTGATATCGGGCTTCCTCGAGACCTCGCTCAATGCGCCCGCCTTCTCCGTGTCCGTGATCAACGTCACGGCGGCCGCCAAGAACTGCTCGTACTCGGCCGACGAGATCAAGGGGTTCTTCGACGCCCGCACAGACACGCACTGGGAGTCGATGGCAGGGTCTCAGGCGAGGCGGCGTCCGCGAAAGGAGCAGCTCGTGCGGCCACCGGCCGTCCCGCGCCACGCCGTCGACGACGCCACGGATCTGAAGGTCGACCCCGTTCGTCTCGACCGCATGCTCCGCACCGCCAGCAACAAACTCATCGAGGCCGAGCCAGACTTGACACGGTGGGACACCGTCATGGGCGATGGTGACTGTGGCGAGACCCTGAAGCAAGGCGCACACTGCCTTCTCGAGGCCCTAGACGCCGGGGTCGCGAGTAACGGGTCCGTTGGCGCCGTGCTGCAAGAGCTGGAGGAGATTCTAGAAGGCAAGATGGGAGGCACGCTAGGTGGCATCCTGGGCATATTCTTCGTCGCCCTGCGGACGGCGTTGGTCGATAACTTTGCTCTCACGAAGGAAGAAGGCAATGTTTCGAAGTTGTGGGCAGTCGCTGTACGCACCGCTCTCAACAATCTGTCCCGATACACGCCAGCAAAGGTGGGCGATCGCACGGTCATGGATACGCTGATCCCCTTTGCCGAGGGTTTGGCTGCAAATGGAAGTTTTGACGAGGGTGTCGATGCTGCGGTGGCCGGCGCTGAAAAGACGAAGACGCTGAAGCCGAGACTCGGCCGAGCGACGTATGTCGGCGCCGGACAGGACGCAACTCACGACTTGCCTCCGGATCCTGGCGCGTGGGGTGCCATGGTTGTGATTAAGGGGTTGCAGGCAGGATTATGATGGGACGGATCGATTAAGGGGGGGAGATGAATGAGTAATGCATATATATGGATTTACTTGGATCGTGTATCTAGCGTAATACGGCGCCTATTTCTGGTTCTATTGTCGTTCGGCTGGTCATACTGGAGGCAAAAAGGGAATATTCAGTTCGACCGTTCGAATAAAAACAGTCAAAACAAAGGTTCATTTACAATTCGGTGCTAAGATTGATGATTTTTGTATGATCTCGCCCCGACAGCTCTGTTCTAAAAAGAGATCCATTGAGGCTGGACAATCTCTGGATTAAGTATATACCTTAATAATTAATTTACAATTCATATCGCCGAGGCTTTGCCCGCACTGCCCAGCCAATGCATGTATTGCTCAATAGCCTTCTGCATGGCGTTTGTACCAGCCTCAATAACGCTCGTCAGGGGCTTGCCCTGCATCTCCTTCTGCACGGCGGCGTAATGCTTATTCATACCCTTATTGATGTTGACCTTGGAAACGCCGGCGCGGATACATCGCTGGAAGATATCCTGATCGAAGGGGTCGGCGCCGTGCAGCACAAGCCGCACGCGGTCGCCAACGGCCTTGTTAATGGACTCGAGACGGTCGTACTCGAGCTGGATGCCGCGGGGACCATATTCGCCATGGACATTGCCGAAAGCAGGTGCTAGCATCTCGATGCCGGTAGCGACGAACTCCTCAGCCTGTTCGGGGGTCGTCAGCACGGCCTCGAGGTCAGCCGTCTCAGCGACGCCGTCCTCACCGCCCTCGATGCGGCCCGGTTCGGCTTCCGCTGCAATACCGCGCTCGTGACAGTACGTGACCAGCTCGCGAGTTAGCGCGAGGTTTTCTTCCTTCTCGTAGTGACTCATATCACACATGATGCTGTCAAAGCCGTCTTCGATATCGGCGGCGCGGCGCACGAGATCGGGCGTCTGCGCGTGGTCGAGATGCAGCGACACGGGCACTTTGGCCGAGTGAGCGGCCGATGCGGCTGCTCGGACGAGGGCCTCGCCGGCGTACTCAATGGCCCAGGGGAAGAGGAGAACCATGGCTGGCGAGTTGGCGGCTTCGGCAGCCCGCACCGTCGCGATGACGGACTCTATGTTGTAGCAGCACATGCCCGGCACGCCGTATCCTCCGTCACGGGCAGCGTCGAGGATCGCCATCGACCTGTTCTGTTTGAGTGGTGGCCGAACCATTTTGTCTTCCCGTTATCTCGCGCCTTGTGCTTTTACTTGCTAGTCACGAGAGGTAAAGGTTCCAGTCCGGACCTGTGATATTGACGAAAATGAGGTTTCTATCACTTGGGCCGACTAAAAGGGCGGGACGGCCTCGAACTTTACAGCGTAACGGATGAGTTACCCAAGGTGGTCAACGCGGTGATGTTTTCGTAAATCTCCAACTTCCGTTCGGACCAAAACTATATCATCCCCCCCCCCGTCGAGTCTCTCTCCAAGGCGCGAAACTCCACTAACGTGGGGTAAGTATTTTGTATAGCAACACGCCATAGCGCGAGCCAGGTGATCTAGGTGGCGTCAGTGGATATTCGCATATCTACTCAGAGTATAAGGCGTTGGGTGTTGGGGGCCTGTAAATCAGCGAAAACAGGTGCCTGCTTGACCAACCCAAGCACTTTTCCCGGAGAACGATAGACATGAGGGGGAAAGGAGGGGTCAAGATGGAGGCGAGCGGGGAATTATGCCACTAAAGCAGTCGGATTGAAGAAGTAGGTCAAGACTACAATGAACTGAACTCCACAGCAGCGTAGAGCTCGATCAAGTCGTTATAGGTATTGCCCGAGATCGCAGGTGCTTCTCTCGGTCTATTGGTGATATTACCCGATGATATCCTCAGCCATGCGTCAGGATATTAGAGTAGCGGCAATGTCCTTGGCATGCCCTATTGGTGCGCAAGGACAGATTACCGCTGAACTACCGGGCGCTCTGCAAGCCAGAAGGGGGAATGGAGGTATAAGATCTATTCAGGCTGTTGTTATATTGGAACATTGGCTACGTTGGATCGGCAAACAATCAACTCTCATGTATAACCTGAGTATGTGAAACTACGTCTGCCTTGGGCTTTTGGGCTGACTTATGGTATCGTTGCAGAGACGAGGCTCCTTGTTCGTGGCACGGTTACAATATTCGATCTCGTACTCTACGGCAGTTAGAGACTTAGAGACTGTCACCCATGCCCTACTCTTGAAAGAAATTTCCTTGCATACCGAGTCGTAGTCCGTCCAGCCCGAATCCAAAGATGGCTGCGTTGGACAAGCCGAAGATTGCCTTCATAGGCCTCGGCGCCATGGGGTTTGGCATGGCAACGCATCTCCTCAAGCAAGGGTATTCTGTGACGGGGTTTGATATTTGGCCACCAACGCTAGAGCGATTCCGTGCTGCTGGAGGCAACACGGCTACCACGCCCTCTGAGGCTGTCCGCGGCCATGATTATGTCGTGTGTATGGTGGCCACAGCGGTGCAGGCGCAGTCTGTGCTGTTCGAAGGCGAGAGTCCGGCATTAGCCGCCTTATCTGAGGGCGTTTCACTACTTCTCTGTTCGACAGTACCGTGCGCTTATGTTCAGAGCCTCGAGGCGCAGCTGGCAGAAAAAGGACGCGGCGACGTGCTTCTCGTCGACTGTCCTGTATCCGGGGGTGCAGGGAGGGCTGCTGACGGCACGTTATCCATCATGGCCGGTGGATCCGACAGGGCGCTAGAGAAAGGACGCTTCCTCCTACAAGAGCTCTCAGATGCTTCAAAACTATACATTGTCAACGGTGGAATCGGTGCTGGTAGCAACATGAAAATGGTGCATCAGGTGCTAGCAGCCGTGAAAATCCTAGCTACTGGAGAGGGGATGGGATTTGCCCAGCAGCTGGGACTAGACCTGACACATACATATGAAAGCATCCAAAACTCCGACGCGTCAGCATGGATGTTTGGACACCGTGGCCCTAGAATATTGTCTGAGTTTAAGCCTATTGCGAGCGCCATCACCATCATACTTAAGGATGCGGGCATTATCACATCCGAGGCTTCCAGAGTGGGCTTCCCGACACCCATGACCAGCACGGCCGAGCAGGTTTATTTCTCTAGTCTTGGAAGAGGATATGGTGCGGACGATGACAGTAGCTTGATAAGGCTGTACACCGAAGGCGCAAAAGACTTAGTATCTACACTAACCGAGGAGGACAAGGAAAAGAAACTCGCCTTGGTGAAGGGGCTACTTAGGGGCATCTACCTCTGCGGGACAGCTGAGTCGCTGGTCTTTGCGAAGCGGTGTCAACTTGACTTGGACCAGGTTTATGATCTTTGCATCAACGCGGCCGGCGGATCCAAAATGTTTGAGGCTGTTGGGCCAGAAATTATAAGCCTACTGCGTGGCGAGCAGGTGGTCGCTGAAGCCGACGGGGAAAGCCTTCAGGACGTGGCGAGACAACTACAAGAGGCTGTTGCAGAGGCGCAACATCTCAGGATGCCGCTATACTTGGGAACAGAGGCGAGCAATTTGACACGGTTAGCGTTAGAGCATGCATTGGACCCAACCCAATCCTTGGCCAGAGCAATGATAGCGAAGGTGTGGATTGCGTAGAGGGAATTTGTGCCACTGACGACAACAAATAAGCAAGATGAAAGACGCGTGTCGGATTTGCTGCAAACAAGGTGTCAATCCGATATCAGTCTCAAGTAGGCAAATTACTTTGTACTGTTTCACCTATCCCCAATTTTGTCATATTGCAGAGCACTTTACATACCTCGTCGGTCTTCTTGTTATACATAGCTCACACCCAATTAACCATGACATTGGTTATGACAAAAGCATAGGAGGTTCATCCCCAATAGTAACCGAAAACCATCGCTAAAGCGGAGCATGCCTGAGTCTGAGCCGTTCCTGACAGCAATCGGAGTTGCTTTCTTTGTAGGTACTTCAGTAACCACTCTGCTCTCTTCGACGGTCCTCCTTGGCGGTTTCGCCAGCTTCCCGAATGGCTTTTTCATCGCCTCTTAATTTTGCGAAGTAATTCTTGATGTCTTCAGCGCCGATAGCCTTTCCACTGTCGGCAAATTCTTGAAAAAAAGGCTTTAGTTTCTCTTTGAGGTTGTTATAAGCCATAACGCCTTCTATCGCGCGAACACGATCAACATTTTTCAGCGCGGATTCGCCACGCTCGTAGAGAGACCCGCTGCCGTGGGTGGATCCGTCTCCCGAGGCGTTTGAGAGGGACGGTTCATACTCATCCTCTTGCTCAAGTAGCTGTGAATGAGGTTTGAGATTGGGGAAGCAGGATGGACAGTGACAGAAATAGTCGCGAAAATCTGCCTTGAGAGGTATGGAGAAGACGCCAGTTGGTGCAGGTGGTAAACACGTCAACTTGCATTTTGGGGTCTTGGACTGGGCCATATGTTGCGTCTCTTCTCCCTTCACTTCTGTTTGGACGTCGTTTGGGACAACGGGACCTAGCATATTATCTTGTGCTTCGGTATCCAGGTCGCTCCTCATACGTTTACTTAACCCACCATCCGTATCAGTGGTGCTATTTCCCTCCTCCAATCTCCTTTTCTTGCTGACCGGAGGTTCTCCTGCTCCGTCATCAGACTTTCCCAAGAAGACGGGTGGTAAAAAGCCAGGGGTACCGGCATATCGCTTGATCCACGGGTACGCTTCAACGCATTTATAACAAAGGAGAAAATCGAAGTCCTCCTCTTCGGGAAAGCCTTCAGGTAGGGGTACGTCCCCATCGTCGTTTTCTACAATGCTAGGCACATTGGTCTGCTGCTCGTTGCCGGTTTCCTGGGCCGGGTCCTCGGATATTGGGGCTAGGGGGACACTATTGAAGGTGGTTCTGGGTAGATCCCGCTTGGTCAACTTCTCATACCACTTGGGCCCCTGTCCCACTAGGCATCCTGGGTGGTACCAGTCCTCACCACAACCGCCGGTCTCATGAGTACCAAGTCCAAGACACTGAAACATTGTGCCTTTCTGCTCCTGGGGACTATAGTCTATGGAGCATGAGCAGAAACGGTTACGGAAATTTTGGTTGTACTTGTTGTTGGGGTCGGGCAACTCGGAGTGAACGTTGCCTCGAGTATCGGTGTCCGGGTTGATACGCAGTGTACACGGCTGGTCGGGCTTGAAGCGCGTGGTGCCACAATCGCATGTGAAGTTGCGCTTCTGGAAGATCTCGACCAGCTCGTGCTCGCCGTGACACTGGACAGAACAAGAGTAGCAGATGCCAGCGGCGCTGAAGGAGTCGGGGGAGTTGAGGTCAGAGTCCGAGGGCGGGGGGTTGCAGGTGAGGCAGGCGTAGATGTTCTGTCGTAGGGGGCCAAGAGGCCTCGTGCAGTTCTTGAAGCTCTTTATAATGAAGGTCAGCAGACACGGGCGTATGCCAAGTTAGTTGGGAAACAAACGTAGGGCAGAGCCTCGCGCGCATCGGCTTCCAGCTGCATCTGATCCCTGATAAAGTCGGCTGCAGTCTGGGAGTCCTCTGACTTCTGGGACATGCTGTCACGGCGAGAAGATGAAACAGGGTCATTGCTGCTGTCCGGCTGCGTCGCATCGCGCTGCGAGCCCGCAGCAGCAGTTGGTAGATGATCCATTGTCAGTGTGTCCCTGTCCGAGATGCTTGGACGCGTCCACGATGTGGATGCCGGTGCGGATGTGGTGCGTGCGAATGGACGCTGGTTTGAGTTTAATTGAGGGTGGAATGGAATGTGTTGATAGAAATAGAAATGTGAAATGTTTGGGCTTGGAGCATCTAACGCGCTGGTAGGGGGCTGTTTATGCGCTGCGGGTGACGTAACTGTACGGCCCCCGAAGCGACGCCTATCTTGTCAATTCCGTGGTATATCGCACGCTAATAACTACTTACCTACCTAGGTATAGGCTAAGTGAACCAACTCTTGCCTGAAACGGCACACTTTACGCGTCCTCGTTGGCCTCACGCGTCCTCACGCGTCGCTAATCGGCGTTAATTGGTTGTTTGTTCTCCAGATTAACTCGATGGTTTCCCCCACCCCTTGCTCTCCTTTGGACAATTTATCTCCCTTCTGTTCTGCCTCATGCGAATATCTGCGTTGAGAATCCACACCCGTCTCGCCAGTGTGCTGAAGCTTAACATAAGAGACAAATACAATAGTTAACAATGGAGTAAGTTTTACCTTATACGCTTAACGATACAGACGTCCTCGACACTCCCTGCTCTAACATCGGCCTCTTTTTTTTTTTTTTTTTTTTTGGCCTGTACTACAGGACTCGTCTTCGAGGACGATTTGCTAACAGCTCCAGTTCCTCTCCTCTCCGGAGCAATATGGACTCGGCGAACCGCCGCCCTCCACCGCGATCAAGTCGCAAACGGTCCCGTACCGCCGGCGATGCCTCGTCCTCTGTTGCAGCCTCGAGCCCCATGCCCTCATCTCCGCCCGCCTTCAACATCTCCCACGGCGGCGATGATGATGATGATGACGACATGGAGGACGAGCCTGAGATCCAGGACGACCTAGAAGAGCTTGATGAAATGGCTGAGGACGATGTCGATCTGTTCCGCGAGGGCTATGAACGCGACTACCAGGACAAGGATGAGAACGACGCCTATGAAGGGATCGGCCTTGATGACGAAGGCGACTATGCTGATCTGGGTCTTGCCGAACGACGACAACTAGAAGCCCGATTGAACCGCAGAGACCGCGAGGTCGCCCGCAGACGAGCGCCAGCAGCTTTCATGTCAGATGATGAAAGCAACTATGAGGGATTTGACCCGACTACTCGACCCCGTCGCCGACGTCACCAGTATGACGAGGATCCCGACGACGCGATGGAACAAGACATCATGGCCGAAGAGCTCTCGCTTGAGGCCTTGCAGGATGTCAAAGCCTCGAGCTTGACCGATTGGGTGTCCCAACCCGCCGTGCAGCGCACCATCAAGCGAGAATTCAAGGCTTTCCTTACCGAATACACAGACGAGAGCGGCTCTTCGGTCTACGGCAATCGTATTCGCACTCTCGGTGAAATCAACGCCGAGTCCCTCGAGGTTTCGTACGACCACCTATCTTCGTCCAAGGCCATCCTTGCCTATTTCTTGGCGAATGCGCCGCAGGAAATGCTCGTCCTATTCGACCAGGTAGCTATGGACGTAGTCCTACTCCATTATCCCGACTACGAGCGTATTCACTCGGATATACACGTTCGAATCTTTGATTTACCCGTCCATTACACCCTGCGCCAGCTGAGACAGTCGCACCTCAACTGTCTCGTCAGAGTCAGCGGTGTAGTCACACGACGCACAGGCGTGTTTCCCCAGCTAATTTATATTAAGTTTGACTGTACCAAGTGCGGCGTCACGTTGGGACCCTTTCAGCAAGAGTCTAACGTCGAGGTTAAGATCAAGTATTGCCAGAATTGCCAGTCTCGTGGGCCATTTACCGTGAACTCGGAGAAGACAATCTACCGAAACTACCAAAAGCTCACGCTTCAGGAATCTCCCGGAACAGTACCTGCCGGACGTCTTCCTCGGACACGTGAGGTGATTCTACTCTGGGATTTAATCGATAAAGCCAAACCAGGCGAGGAAATTGAGGTTACCGGTATCTATAGAAATAATTACGACGCCCAGTTGAATAACCGCAATGGATTTCCCGTCTTTGCGACCATTCTTGAGGCAAACAATATCGTCAAAGCCCACGATCAACTTGCTGGCTTCAGGCTAACCGAGGAAGATGAACAAGAGATCCGCAAACTTTCCCGTGATCCCCAGATTATCGACAAGATTGTCAACTCGATAGCCCCAAGTATATATGGACACATCGACATCAAGACGGCCGTTGCTTTGTCTCTTTTTGGTGGAGTCGCAAAGACCGCCAAAGGCTCCCACCACGTTCGTGGCGACATCAATGTCCTGCTCCTTGGTGATCCGGGCACTGCCAAGTCTCAGGTCCTTAAATACGTAGAGAAAACGGCACACCGTGCCGTATTTGCCACTGGTCAGGGTGCCTCCGCTGTAGGTCTCACTGCTAGTGTTCGTCGAGACCCTCTTACCAGCGAATGGACGTTGGAAGGTGGCGCTTTGGTGCTCGCTGACAAAGGCACTTGTCTCATCGACGAATTCGACAAGATGAACGACCAGGATCGGACATCTATCCATGAAGCCATGGAGCAGCAGACTATCTCAATCTCTAAAGCCGGTATTGTTACCACTCTACAAGCCCGCTGTGGCATCATTGCCGCTGCCAATCCCATAGGAGGCCGCTACAACTCTACCATACCGTTTTCGGCCAATGTTGAACTGACAGAGCCTATCTTGTCTCGTTTCGATATTCTCTGCGTCGTACGGGACACGGTCGACCCCAGTGAGGATGAACGACTGGCTCGCTTCATCGTGGGATCGCACAGCCGCAGCCATCCCTCCACACAGAACGGCGAGCAACCTCAAGACATGGATCAAGACACTGATACTGCCCAAGAAAGCCAAGACGCTCCGAAGAAGGAGGGAGAAATTCCACAGGAGCTTCTCCGCAAATACATTCTTTACGCACGCGAACACTGCCAACCAAAGCTGCTCCACATGGATGAAGATAAGGTGGCAAGGTTGTTTGCTGATATGCGTCGAGAGTCACTGGCTACAGGGGCCTACCCCATTACAGTATGTTCATAATATGCTGGATTATTTATTATACTTACTAATTGTCTCCAGGTCCGTCATCTTGAAGCTATCATCCGTATCTCGGAAGCCTTCTGCCGAATGCGGCTCTCAGAGTACTGCTCAGCTCAGGATATCGATCGCGCCATTGCCGTCACGGTCGAGAGTTTCGTCGGCAGTCAGAAGGTCAGCTGCAAGAAGGCGCTAGCTCGTGCCTTCGCCAAGTACACGCTGGCTCGACCCGGTGCTACGGCGTCAAGGAGGGGCGGGACTTCGCAGTCTCAGCGAAGAACTACATCGGTCGCGGCATAGTTACAGGGAGATATTTTGATAAGGCGTTTGGTGGTTTGCATGAATAATGATAGAGATGAGGATGTTTCGAGGTAATAGCAATGTGATGAGAAGGCCCAGACCAAGACTCGTATGATGTTGATATCTGCTCGCGTCGTAGGAGTTGGGCTCGCTGCATACGAAAGGTTCTGTGATTGCGGTATATAGAACGGGAGACATAGCCTATAATGGCAGTTCATAACCAGTTTCTTCCTATTATGATCGAATTCGTACGAACCAAATAGCGGGTTCGGTATCCCGTTCTTAGCAAATAGCGTCGGAGATGAAGCAGAGCAATCACTAAATATCATAAAAAAAAATAAAAAAAAATAAAAACAGGGTTCCTTGAAGAAAGGAATGATCCGGGGAATATGAATATAACCGAAGCGCCAGCTTCCAAAGACACTATTTGTGCGTCGCTAAGATGATGCTGCATACCAATTCGAACGCAGCCTGTGCCCGATCGAGATTATATTATCTCAACTTCATTTCATATTAAATAGCTGTGTACTCACCCGCAACGCTATCGAGAGCGGTCAGCATTTCTTCCAAAAGTTTGAATTGTAGAACATAGCGACGACAGCAAGGCCAATGGAACTCGTGGTGACAGGCGGTGTTCAATGGACACGATCGCAAGTCCGCCGTACGGTATTCCTCGACACACCAGCGCGAACAAATGAGGGCTCATACCGCAAGTTAGGATAGCCTACAGTGCCCGAGACGATACGAACACTATAACACTTGGGGTTGGTCCTTACGAGTGTGGTCCTCGAGTGTCTTGAAACGTAAAAAGCACATCTTAATATCCCAATGAGGCTTTATAATGAGATTAGGAACATTAGCTCCACGGATTACGTACTGTTCGCCTTAGCCATGGAGATAATGACAACAATGATGACAGCCATCATAAGCGTGGCCGCACTGGAATCTCAGTTTGCAAGATGACCAGCACGAAGAGACTCTGAGAGTATCGCGAGAGGAGCGTTCGATGGACATAATGGTAATGCTGGAGGCGGCTGGGTCAAGATCAATCTTGGGCACGAGACCAAGTATGAGCACAGGCAAAACATCCAACAGCGTTATACAGCCCACAACTAGCCTACTTGCGAGCGGCGTCACATATTGAAGAGAGCGATATTCAGCAGCCGACAACCCAATCATTTCGGTCTAGCCAGGTAACGTCCTTCTATATAAAAAGGCGAAGAAAAACCTCGGTGCGCCGTTCTCGAAAGCTTCGGTACGCTAGCCACTGTAAGCCAACTCTTCATTAGGTTGCACATCGGTCAACACGGTGTTTCTATCAATGTAGATAGCCGTCATGATGAGGACAGCAACGTCAATGATCTTGAGAATACCGAAGATTGTGACTACCATATACCAATGCGTTGTTATCATTAAGAGGTAGAGGCTATCTAGAGGGCCTCTGGGATGTGCGACAATTTTGGACGGATTGGAAGACTCGTCGCTCGGTAGAAGGTTGGGCCTAGTTCTGAGGAGATAAGTTATTGCCTAGTTTCTAGTTCACATGGTCGAAATTATATTTCAAGCCTAGTCCCGTAAGTTCTCTTTCTTTTTAGAGTTTCAATGGCAGTTATCTATAACGAGATTTGATGTCATACGGAATAACCTAAGGTAGTGGAATGCGTATATCCGATGCCAGGTGTTAGATCATGTTATTCATCTGTGAAGCAGCGGTTTGTATATTCACCTACTCGTTATTTGCCCGATCACGAAAACAGACGATAATGGACGATAATAGCAAACGGACAAAAGCTACGCTTTCGTGTGTGTATATATAGAGACCTAGGTTGCCGCCATCTGAAGGGAGGAGGCCAGTTCAATATGGTCCCTTGGAGTCATAGACGATTATATGTGAATTGACACAGTTCCAAGCCTTATAACCTTGTTACATTTGACAACTACCAGGCTTCATGAATATGTGGCCTTTGTGGATCGTACATTTCAAAACATGCATACAAACAAACAAGTAGTATTACTGTTCAATCAACATGTATCAGTAAGCCATATAGTCTTTTAAGCTGCTGTTATCCACGCACCCAGCGCAAAATGGTAGGCAGGCAAACTCTGGACGTATTCGTCGGGATATTAAGTGAAAACCAGCATGAATCATTAGATCCTTGGGCCGCCGTAAAGAAGGCTATCTCATAGACCTAGTAATTTAGACTATGGAACATCTGCTGAATTTGCTGCGTTAGTTCATCTTAGGAGACTAGGAATGCAACTATTTAGGGTGTATAGCATCGGGTCATCTAAAATATCTCTCGGCATGTTAGAGTAACGGGTTCTCCCTGTAGCAAGGTCTAGGCTGGCGTGAAAGTCCGAGATAAGTTCATAAGTGACGCATCTAATCTTGTAATTCCCTGAGTGGAGATATTCTTCAATGGGACAGACTGTACAAGGACACGTTTAGTCATGCGATCAGACATGCCTATCTTTCAGAAAATCTCGTACTGTGAAGAGGGCAAATCACACAGGTTTGGTTCGATTCCTATTGGCGATAAACTGTTAATTGGTGCCCCAACTTCTCTCTAGGTGTGTTGGCAAACATGTTGGCTGATTATGATCCTGACCTGGAGTCAGGCATACATAACTATCTATTGCTGACTTGTGTGAAGTTATCTCATTTGCATCGTATGCTAGGCACAACGCAGATATAGTTATCATGGTTTTTTCTACATACGAAGATATACAGTCTTTTATGAATAAGGATTTCATCATCATCAATCACTGATGATGGTAAGACGACCAGGTTTCACGCAACTATAAATACCTAAAAGTAGCACACTATTTGCCCTAAGACAGACACGAAAAAGTGTTCGTGGGGCGGGTCCGATTGTCTACTCTATAAGAAGCATGGCACGACGAAATCGACATATTGGCTCATTTCGACCAGTTCATATACCAATACTGCTACCACCTGCACCAATTTGCAATCCTTAAATTTGAGAGGGATAGCTTGAACTTATTAAATAAGTTGGGTACCTACTATGTATGCGGGTGATGGGGGTTTTTAAAAATCGTAACAATGATAAGGGGCTATTGAAGGCTTACACAGGGCTTGCCGGATGATTTCTCGACTATGCGAATCGCTGGTAATGATTATAACCTCAACCTGGTAATGATTTCAGCCTCTGGCAAGTCTAATAATTGCTTGTAATTGTCAATGTAATAGAGTGCTTTCTGGGAAGTTACCTAATTATGCATTTATTGAGCTGGTTTTGATCACCTATGTAGGTGCCTAACTGCCTTAAAACAATAATATTATATTTAACCTAGTATATGTAGTTACAGCTACCTAGATGATCGGGGTACCTTGTACTTAGGTAGGTCAGCGCAATCCCGGCCCCGGAGCCTCTCTCTTATCAACAACATCTAGATCAGACAGACACGTCCTTCAAGCATCGACCACTCCGCCGTGTCAACACGTCAGGTCCAATACGCACTCACCCCACTGCAGCCCGACGCCTCTACGGTAAGGAAGCGGAGGACCGGTAACTATGCAGGGCAACGGTGGTGGCGCTGCTGCTGCTGCTGCTGCTGCCGCTGCCGCCGCCGCCGCCGCCGCAGGCGCAATGGCCATTGGGCCTACGCCTGCTGGGCACCAGGCCGAACTCAACATCATATATGGCATGGTTGACGAGCTGTCGCGTCAGCTGGCTGATAACCGACGCGTCACCGAAGAGATCGTCTCCGGGCTGGGACGGGTGAGGAACCGAGCGCGCGAGCGGGGACTAGGCAACGACGAGCTGTTGGGCGAGGCGACCGACGAGTTGTTTGGTGCGTACACCGTTTACTCACTCCAGCCTTTTGGAGAGGGGCGGCCGAATACGGGAGGCTAACTCTGTGTGCTGTGCCTACAGCCCAGGAACCTAACCTCGAGGCCATGCTGTCCGTCCTAACCGAGTCCCTCGACCGCGCAAAGCAGTCACGAGATGCCAACTTCAATCTGCTAGCGATATACGCCAAGGTCTTCGAGAGCGTTATCAATCAGTTTCACGTCTACAAGCAAAAGCATGTCGCCGATGTCGCCGCCTGGCATCGTTCCTACCGGTCCCAGCTTGCCGAGGCACGCGCCGAGAACTGCCGGTTGCGGGAACAGATCTGGGAGGTGCAGGAACATGCGAGCCGCGCGAACGATCTCTTGCGTGACTTTCGCAAGAAGTTCGACGAGGACGAGGCACGGTGGGACAAGCGCGTGCGCGACAAAGCCACGAAGCAGGAGCTCCGCTTCTGGAAGCGGGTGGCCATGCCCGAAATTGACGACAACGAGGAGGGTTTCTGGAGTGACGATGACGATCTCGTCGATCCCGTCGAGAAAGAGCGCCAGGTCAAGCGCGAGGTCGCCGAACAAGCCCTTGCTGGCATGAGTAGCGCCAGCAGTCAGCAGAGCGAAGATTCCGAGGGAGAGGCTGGCGAGCCACACTCTTTATCCGGAATGATGGGGGGCGTCGCTATGGAGAGAGAGCGGGACAACGGGGGCTCAATGCCTACCCCTCCCCCGAGACCACCCAGCACAGGAAGCACGGGAGGACAGTCTGGTTAGACAGCCAGGATCCTTCCCTAGTCTTCAATACAGCAGTGGTGTGCTCAAAAGAATTGGTATACCTGACATATCCGGGTCAGACGCCATTAATGACCATTGCTAACGTGTCGCATGACGAGTCTATTTCAACGCGGATTGTACGACTTGTAAATTTCGCTGTTGAGCTCTGCTCTGTGAACATATGTTTCCAAAGTCAATACTGCCCTAAAATAGGCAATGCAATCCGGGCGTCACCACAAAAGCACGAGGTTGTACATTAGCCAGCGGTTGTCTAGTCAGTTGCCCCCCTAAACCGGGAAGCGGGGCTTCTAGTTACGATATAAGACACTTACCAAGATAAAGGCATTGGCGTTCAGCTTTGCAAGGCAAGTTGGATTGGCTATCCAATGTGGGCTGACTGGATGTACCAGTCTATAGGTTATAAGCCTATGTACTGTGCAATCACACCGTTCGACCATTTTGGTGATACGAGATATCCATCTACTTGCTGCCGGCTGGGACGCCATTGGGAGCCCTCAATCGACGACCTAGAGAGTTATAACGTGAAATATCCACGCTTAGTATATTATCTGGTGTGCATCACATAGCAACCTTGGAACATTGATGGCACAGTTACCGTGGGACATTTGCGCACTGTATGAAAGAACATGACTGACCATTAACTATCTAACAACAAAAATGAGGGCTTTGAGATTTTTGGATGATTAATAGGCACGTCTACGGCCTGGAGAGTAGGATCGGGACAGAGCAATAGAGAGAGGGGACTCGGTATAGTAATACCGGAATGGGGTGGCAAGTTAAGTATAATACATACCCCTTTATATTCCTTCAGTATTTTACTACAACTGAGATTAAAACTACTTTAAGGCTGGGGCTGTTACCTACAACTAAGTCCTTCTTTGTCTTTCTCCCCCCTCGCGTGATACCCAAATCTCTCTACAATACAACCCCATTCTCTAAGCTTTGTAGAGTCGTAGACAGTCCTGAGTGGCTGTACCGGACAACCACCGAGTTTGGGACCCGATGTTTGATGGGTGGGGATATTTGAGACCTGCTTGCAGAAAGAATGGGGTAAACCGTTGGATTTCCACCTGCGGGTATCCTGCATGTCTTTCATCGAAAAGGGGTGCCATCGGAACAGGGGGAGTGGTGAAACCAAGATCGGATGAGGATGATCACTGGACTAAGCCCTAGGTGTTGCCGCTGCACGTAAGGGTAAAGCCACGTGCAGGTAAGGGAATGGCTCGTTCTAGAACAGCCAACGACTGAAAAAAATGTAACGTTTTCCCCCCTTTCTCCTGAGTCTTGGTGGCGCCTCCTCGATGATCAGTTGGTCAGTGCTGGGCTCACTTCTCATCGTAAAACAAGCAACTCATCCATACCCGAAACCTTTTCTAGTAATTTTGTCAACCTAGATTCAGAAAACCAATAAGTTTTTCAACATTTTTGCCCCATCGACATGCAGCTGCCAAACTATCATTTGGGCAATATCTAACGAAGTTTTCGCAATGTAAGGGAAACAGATCGAAATTTATAACAGTGTTAATACGTCAAAGCCGTCAAGTGGAGATATGCAAGGAATGGCAAGCGAATCAGAGGCTTTTTGACTCGAGAGGACTGGACGTCAAATTGCAAGATGAGGCGTCAAGTTGTCGCCAATCATTCAACTCAACGCACTACTTAATTTGAGTGGCTTATTACTGATGAAAAGCCAAAGTGTTCTCATAAGAATACTCTCATTAGCTTCGGCTGACTAAGGTTCTTTCAACCTGCATACGATTACTACTCGAGTAACAATTTCCTCTCTACGCAAACTTAAAAAGCATACGGATTGTGTTATCATTGCTTTATCAACGCGTTTTCTATCTTGCAGCGAGACTATAGAGGCATGTCAACATCCTCATACAAAAGCTTAACCGTAAACCAGTGCTCATTATAGCCAGTATTTGATGTTGAGATGGCGCAGGCTTTATAAATTTACGCGCTGCAGTAATATAATCCTTATTGCTATTTTTCTATAGTCCACTGCTGATGATGGATACCTAATCAACCTAAGGGGAATGAACAGACTACCGGTTATAAACACAATGTGGTCTCGCCCGATGATAGTCCTGAATAAAGGTTATTCCTGCTTACTACAGTCGCCTCGATCAAAAGAATGACGATGCAGGTTGTAAAAGAGGCCAATGAGCGTAACGAGATGCCGACAACCTCCTAATAGCGGCCGTCCAGCCACCATACAGTAGATGAACCTACTAGGTACCTACCCTTTTGTCTCTAGATCGAGTGCGGGGAGAAAGCTCGACTGGGCGACACGGAAGTTTCCAATATTACGACGTTTGAACTTCTTGATCTGGCTCGTCTGACGTCTGGTCTCTCGCCACCAAAGAACGTGGATGGCGAGGATGGGTCAGAACTATATTTCCAGCTATGTTCTAATAAGAAGGTACTTGCTGGGATGACTATAGATATTAACTAAGCGTATTCGCTCGGCTGCCTTCTCCAGGTTAGGGCCTCGTAATAAGAAGAAGAAGCTCTGATGGTGAGTTCGTTATGCATCTTTCTGCGCAGGCAAGAGGCTAGTGTCACCGGCCGCCTAATCGAATTGGCCGTATAACCGACGCTTAGAATTTGTTGTCCTATAGCGTAAATTAGCAGGAACGGGGCACTAGGGGGTTTCCGGTCTAGTTTCCAGTCTAGTCCCGGTATCTCGTTGCTTATACGAACGTATCTCGCGTATCTAGATTCCTCTTTTTGTTTTTTTTTGTTTTTTTTTTATTCCCTCGGACACTTCCCACTGCACTTCTCGTTAAAGCCACGACCCACCACGACCGGCCAGTGCCAAGATTGCCGAAGCCGGGGACCCCGCGATACACTTAGGTGGACCCTGTGATCGGCACATCATGAGCCTGTTTCCAGCGTAGTGCCAATGGCGTTCGCTCGCTTGGTCCTTATTGTCTTCACAATCTCATCTGATCTCATCTTATCCGATCTATCCCTTCCCATCCCATCTCATCATGAGCCCCGAACGAACGAACGAACGAATGAATGAATGAATGAGTGAATGAATGACATAAATGAATTTATCTAATGTCGGAACCTCCGAGTCCCGTCCGAGAACCAATACCGGATTGTTTGTCGTGCCCGGTTCGAGCCGGGATCGTGCCCCCACGTTCGAACCCCGCAAATCCATAGTGTAGAGTATATGTACACTAGTTTTTAGTCTGGTTGTCTAGTGCAAGTGCAGTGTACTTATTGGGGGACGTGTTGGTACATGTACATGCATAGGCACGGGCACATGCGGGTGCGGGTGAGACCAACAGACCTCTTTTCCAAGCGTGACCGGGACAGCCCACATGAGCCTCTTGGGCGACTCACCTCATGCATGGCTTGCAGCATCACACGCCCCCCGCCCGGTATATGTCCGTCTATATGTCCGTCTCGAAGCCGAGGTCTCTGGTTACAGTGTTACAGTAGAATGTATGTACTACCGATGTAGACTGTTACTAGGTACCTACTGTAATACCTGCTGCGCTTTGTACGCTTTGTTCGCTTTATTCACCTGGGTAACGAGCAAGGAGATCAGCATCGATTTCGGTCCGTTTTCTGCTCGTGGCATCCAAGGCATCTTCACCTTTTTGAGGGGCAATGACCAATCTTCGCCTCGAGTACAGTAGAGTAACTACGATCAGACCCAACGACATGGGTCAGGCACAATCTCTGCTGGTCGTTCGGCAATGGTATTCCTATCCAAGACCTATCTCACTTAGGCAACCCTCTCAACGAAAAGCCGGTGAGCTCTATACTGTACCCTGACCCGACCTGCCATTAGACTGGCAGTCGACTTCGAGTGATTATATCATGACCCAGCCACTCACTCTGCCGACTGCCTAGCTCGGTTTCCATCCGACTTACCGGAACCGCAGATCTCATGTATACCCAGCCTGGCCAAGTCCTAGGCACTTGCGACTTGGTAGAGTGATGTAAGAGCTGTTTGGTTCCGACAACCCCCTCATCAGCCTTTGCTGTTCTGCTGACCGCAGCTTGTGGTCCGGCCAGACAGTCGTCTCGGTCCAGAACAGGATTCACGATGTCGTACATCGCCTCGAATGATCTATCTCTTCCTGCCTGGCACTGGCTTGGCTCTACGTCCCCGGAATGGTGCATTCAAGTCCACTCGAGGTCCATAGCCCCGCCTACGTCCTGTGGCAGGCATGCTGTGTGTACTATATCCCGGTAGTTTGCTAAAGGTCTCTAATGCATCCTACTATCTGACGGTGCATCCTCATCACTAGACCCCCTTGCCAAGCGCCGCAATGCTTGGGGCTTCATGGCAAACCGATCCATGTATTGTCAAGAAGAGGAAGGTGAGAAAAAAAGACATTCATGACGGGATGTGGAGTGGCTGTAGTTGCATCACTCTAGGAATGAAGGAAATTACTCTCCATTCCGTTGTCTATATAAATCACAGATGAACCCCGGGGGACTACATCTTTGTGAGACAGTCGCCTATCCGCTTCCGAGGCGTCAATTTTTCATCTCAGTTGACGTAGCCTTTGGCCTCTAAAAGGAGTCACCATGAGGACCAGTCTATTGGGGTTTCTATCCCTCAGCTTGCCCGCCCTCGGGTATGAGGTCAAGGTCAGTATTCTCACAACTTCCATTGGCCTAGATTCCGGTGCTAACCATGCAACGAAGACACCTCCGCTAGATACGGATTGGACTTACAAAGTCGGAACGAACCCATGGCCGGAGTACCCTCGGCCACAGCTTCAGCGATCTCGTTGGCAAAGCCTGAACGGCATTTGGCAATGGGGTGAGGGGACATCCGCGGCTGGTTCCCCTAAGGGTGCTGATGTTCTTGTACCTTCTTGCATTGAGGTTAGATTTAAGCCGTACCACGATTCTATACTGTGTACAGCGATCACTGACATGTCATCTATCTTAAAAGAGTGGCCTCTCGGGTGTAATGCAGAACGCCCAGACCTCCTGGTTTGCTCGTGACTTCCAAGTATCCAAAGACTTGACGAGCAGGAACCAGAGAATACTCATCAACTTCGAGGCTGTCGACTATCAAGCCACTGTCTATATCAACGACAAGGTTGCAGGAAACAATACCGGTGGATATTGGAGGTTCTCATTCGATATCACCGATCTCATCAAGAATGGCACCAACACATTGCGTGTAGATGTCTTTGACCCCACTGATGCTGATGGTTGGTATTCCCTACATTAAAAATCAACAACGTTGTAATAGAGCTAACTTTGATGCCCAGGATATGTTATTCCTGTTGGAAAGCAAACTTTAAACCCTTCTCACATATTTTACACTCCCTGCTCTGGAATCTGGCAAAGTGTAAGTGATCTTAGGAACATGTTTCCATATAAAGAATTAGCAGGGTCGGTGTTCTCAAGACTGGGACTAATTTTGGTGTAGGTGTGGCTGGAATCTGTCCCTGTAAAGCATATTACTCAACTTGATGTGGCCGCCGGCATGGATGGTTCTGGTAAGTTGCTCGAAGACCGGTACCGTTGCTAGTTCCTTGCTAATGGATGCTCTTAACAAGTCAACGTAACTGCTACTACTAGTAGTACAAGTTCTAAAGATACTGTCCGAGTTATTGTCACCGACGACAGTGGAAAGAACGTTGCTACTGGAACTGGTAAAGCGAACGAGGCCTTTTCTTTCAAAGTACACTCGCCACACTTGTGGTCGCCAGATAGCCCTACGCTGTACGTATTATTTCCCACACTGACAGCACCGGCCTGATCTGCTGACTTGGACCCAGCTACAACCTCACAGTCACCGTTGGGGATGATAAAGTTACTTCATACACAGGATTCAGGACTATTTCCGCTGGGGTGGTCGATGGCATCAACCGCCCATTGGTCAACGGCGAGTTCTTCTTCCAGTTCGGCACTTTGGATCAGGGATACTGGCCGGACGGAATTCACACCCCACCAAACTACGAAGCCATGGTTTTCGATGTTAAGCAATTGAAGGATCTCGGCTTCAACATGCTTCGGAAGCACATCAAGGTTGAGAATGACCTGTTCTATCGTGCCTGCGATGAGCTCGGCATACTGGTGATTCAAGATATGCCAGCTATGCCAGCTAGCCGACTACCTAATGCCGAGCAGCAGGCGGAATGGGAACGTCAGCTTGATATTCTCGTTGAACAACACAGAAACTATCCCAGCATATACACTTGGGTATGTCTCCTTATCATTCCGAGCACTGGGAATTCGGACTAATGGTACCGTAGGTAATCTACAACGAAGGATGGGGACAGCTTAGGGATACATATTTCCCCGAGGAACATTTGACAGCACGGGTCAAGCAGCTCGATCCGACTAGATTAGTTGACTCCGTTACCGGCTGGTTTGACCACGGCTATGGAGATTTCCACGACAATCATCACTACGCGAACCCACAGTGCGGAACACCGTTCTATTCCACCGCCTCCACCCCCTATGACAACAAGCGCATCGCTATCCAAGGCGAGTTTGGTGGTATCGGCAACAATGTATCGGCAGAACATCTGTGGAAAGTCCAGGAGGCAGTCGACTCGATTAACCAGACGTACGAGATCGACGAGACTATCGATGCCTGGAATTACCGCGGCCACGTTCTTCTATCCGAGCTAAGGGACCAGGTCGACTTTTGGGCGTGCTCAGCTGCCGTCTGGACGTAAGTAGCCTACCCATCCGTGATTAGGAGTAGATCATGCTAATGTTGATGCTGCAGTCAAACTACTGATGTAGAGGGCGAGGTGAATGGTCTACTGACCTATGACCGCCGTATCCTTCGAACAGACGTCAAACAGTGGAAGGCCGATATCCAGGCACTCAAGGATGCGGCAAAGAATCGGAAGGGAAGACAATGACTTATGATGACTCAAGGGGCACAAATTACCTTAAAAGGTAATATGGATTGACTCAACTTGTAATTTCATGGATATAGTAATTGATTGACGATCATTTTTATGACACAAACTACTATGATTATCGTCGAAACTATAATTAAAGGGACTGTAACCTCGTGACATACACCTAGACAGGCACGCATGGTAGATTCAAATCTCTAACTCACCTGAGTTTAAGTCCTGCGAAGCCCTTAGTTGGAAAATAGGCGGTCATTGGACAATTGTACGTGTCAGGTTAGTTTGTGTGTCTGAAATGTACAAGAGGATCGAATTAGTCTTTTATTCACTTCTAAGCACAGTGAAAGTATCTCCGAAGATAGTCTTCCAGAGTGTTGACATGCACCCTCTACAATTTATATACCTGAACTTCATGCCTTACACGATAGCTTCTGTACAGCTAGTATCGTCACTTAACTTAAACGCCATGACCCACGGACCTTAGCATCCAACAACAGAGGCTAAAGCATTAACTGCAGTACTACTGCTGAACCTATGAACACGCGATGGTCAAGCTAAGAGTGATCTTGACGTAGCGTTTGCGTTCTGGAAGATCAGGACATGATATTAGTTTTGTTGAAGATGATGAGTTTTTCAGCATGAACACTTCATAGCTATAAGACTTACCGGCAGTGCCGTTACTTAGGTCCGTGAAAGGAATTAAATACCTATTGGCGTTTACTGTTCCAGTATCCCACCCCGGCTTTATGTACGCCCCATCTCGTATAGTCGCAATAGATATCATCTCCAGATACATGACCACAGAGTTCGAAAGGTGATCTCGAATCGTTCGCAATCATAGAAAAGAAGTCATCAAGCAGCGACTCAACAGCCACGTTGAAGTATCCGCGCCAGTCTGCTCCTGCGACACCGTCTTGGATATCTGCAATATTAGGTTCCTTGGCAGCCCGCGCAGAGACGGCGACAACGAATGGGATGTCCTTTCTCCATTCCCGCCTGGCAGAGGATGGGAGCGGCGAGCTGAGAATCGAGTCAAGAGAGGCCGGCGTGATGTACAGCGACACGTTGTGGTTAAGACCAGGCGGCAAGTCAAGAGTAGCGCGAGCTCTATCGCGTCATAATTAGACGGTTATATGCACGAAGCCGACCAACACGCTCCACCGGCTTTCTTGCTCCGGGCAGTCATACGTACTCCGCGATCGACTTGATGCTCCCTTCTGCGTCGCCCGCATCTTCAATCCACCGGAATCCCATTCGCGATAGGCACTCGTCGACGCCCGGGTAATCCCGAAACTGGTCCGTGTAATCATGCAAAATCTTGTCGAAGCGTTTGCGACATGCCTGCCACCGTGCCTGATCACGAATTTCGGGACTCTTGAAGACTACAACACTCATGGTCAGTCACGCCATTTCAAGCGTGATTTGGGAACGTGTTCCCAGAAGATCTTAGACACCATCGTCGCTAGAAAAAAGCCTCTAGAAGCCGACAAGGCAAGAACCTGTTATGATGGTTATTGCTTACCCACAAAGCCCCATGGATCCCACCGGGCGCTCGGCCCGAGAAGTAGCTCTCGGCCGCTCATGAGAAATGGAGGCTCAAACACAGGACTCTCGATGCCTGTGGGGGAAATTTGTTAACTTTGAACCTCGTACTTGACGGGTAGACATTTGTATAATTTTAGAGTTAACAACCTACACTGGGTTAGGATTTATAAAACGGAGATTCTTTACCTTGTGCAGCCTTTTCCCGCTTCGACATTTCATCGAAAAATTCCTCATATCCCTGTACTCCTTTGTCGGCTCTCAGGCCCTCGCAAAACGTAGCCCGTTGGTTTGCGGTTAAGCTGTCGAGCTCATTGTTGATACTGGCATTGAGCAGACGTTCACCGTCCCAGCCTTCAGGGTAGTATGCCGGGATATCTGAAGGCATGATACAGAGGATTGGACAATTGGACAATAGTGTCCTGACTCTTAAGAGATAGTGAAATGCTGATAATGAATATCAGCAGAACATCAAGCCTAAGCCTACAGTACAGTCCGCCGCGACCTTTGGGCAGGGGAGGCCGTCGGTTTTCTACCCCTGCAAACTTCCAAGGTGGTCAAGAAATGAAGTGGGCTTAGTTGTTTTATACACAAAGTCTTGGCAGTAGCGAGGTTTCGAGACGCTGTTGTAATTTCGTTAGCCCCTTTTTCTTTGTTTGGTCTTCTTCTTGTTCATTCGATTGCCACTGCTATTTTACTCGGCAAGACGCCGTCCACTCATTGTTAAAACCACAATCATTGCAGTGTGCTCCTCGACCATCTCCAATCCTTCGTCACCTACCTATGGTACTTACGTCACTGCACTTTTCCGAACGATCTACTAGCGCCTCCGTAGTCCATTTCTATACAGTTACTTAGGTAATCTACATACCATGTTCACTCGCACTACGGTTACTTTCGCAATAGCGGCCCTCCTTGCAGGGCACGCAGCAGCTAAGACGGATATCGCGGGCTGCGTGTCTTCACAGACCGTGGCATATGGCGGTGCTAGCCTAATCTGGTACGTGCCGGACACGGGCGAGATCTGCGAGCTTCTCGACTGCGGCGGCGGCCGCGCGCCGCCGAAGACGACGGTCCCAGGCTGCGACGGCTATCACGGCACGGCCACGTATTCGCCTAGGTACCTGCCTGGTTTCGGCGCCACCGCGACGCCTACTTCTTCTGCCGAAGCTGTGGCTACGGAATCTTCTGCGTCCGAAGCGTCTCCCTCTTCAGAGTCGGCATCGTCATCATCATCATCAAAGGTGGCTTCGATTACCTCACCGCCTGGTACGATACTTACGGGAACGGCCACCTCGTCTGCACCTGTGGAGACGCATACGGGTTCGAGCTCAGATGTGGCCCCTTCTTCTACTGCTGGCAGTGGTTCCGTGGGATCGTCAACTAGCAGTATGCCGACGAACGGTGCTTCGCTTCCTACAGCGGCCGTCAAGAATGCGTTTGGCGTGATAGCGGGACTCGCTATGGGTGTTGCCATGCTGTGAGATAATGGCTGTGGAAAGCATGCGGCGATAAAATTTGATAAAGTTCTTGAAAGGATGGAACTCGATCAATGCTATTGGACTCAGTATTAATTCCTAATCCACTTAAGACTATTGATACCTGGATAGCAGACTTGATTCAGATAGTGTCTGTCCATGGAGGCTTTGTACCGGTTGCATGCTGGCTAATGAGGAGCGGTATGCCCTGTGTATGTATATACTTGTAGAAGTGAGTGTTAGTGTAATATATGACAATTAGAACGCTTCTCATAACCAAAGAATGCTGTATAGCCCTGCCTGAATGCAAATGCGGTAGAAAAAGAACATGAATAATAATAACAGTAATACAGCATCGAAAAAGAATACCGAATGCACTGATAACTGGTATAAAAATACAAGCACCCAATATATAACGCTGAATGTCCCTTCGGATTCTCCTCTCGCCTCCATGCCTGCGCTTACTTGACCATCCACCAAAGAGAGACAGATGCTAGGGCGACGATAACGACCGTCAAGATGCCAGCACCAGCCCTGTCACCTGTTGTGATAGGGCCGAATTCTCTATAAGTCATTCTATCCATTCCGGCATGTGGGTCGCCCATACTAGTACCGCCGGTGTTGTTGGTTACGGCCTCAGGAGCGTCCAAGACCAGTAATGACGAGAGAGCCGCCAGCACGTTCATCTGCTGGCCCACACTAGAGCACTCGGAATCAGTTATCGCTATTTTTTGGGCATGATTTGGACCAGCGGGCCCGGAAGGGAAGCTTGGACTATAGGGGTTACTAGGGCAAGAAGAGAATGAATCTACTTACCCGAGAAGGCCGTCAAACTTGCCGCTCGTCCAGTGAAAGCCGCACTGCCTACCGTTATCGCCGCCCGTGCATTGAGCAACGGCAGCCTTGGTTGAGCTCTTCAGCAAAGGCATGATCCTTCCGGCTGTGCTGGGTACCAGCTTCGCGGTATATCCCATCCAACGGTGGAGGAATCCTTTGTAGGTCAGCATATCGACTGTGCAAATACCTCCCTCGCAGGCAGGCTCGTAAGCGACGCCCTTGATGAAGAAGACGCGCTCGATGCCGTCTAGGAGACCGTTTATCCGATCCAACCATATCTGGTCAGACGTCTTCCAGTAGCGTGTTAGTTTTTGCAACCTAATAGGAAAGAAGGAGAGAAAGAGCAGCAATGATGGAGCAATTATAAGCTACGCGTTACTTCGTAAAAATGATGATAATAGTACTCACATAGTTCCACAGATATGCGGCTCCTTGAAGGAGAACGCCGGCGTTGTATGAGTATTGCTGCGCCACGATCTTTGTGCAGTTGTTGGAAATATCTGCGCCGTCGTATACGTTCCACTTGTCATCGATGTACTTGACATCAACGAGCCAATCCCACGTCCGAATAGTCCAGTCCATGTAAGTGTCATTCCCCGTGTATCGGGCGAGGCGTGCACCTATATTGAAGAAACAACCGTTGGCAATCGCTATAAATATATTCTATTAGTGTCGATCCAATAGGATGCCTATCGGCTGGCTTGGGTAAAGGCGATTCGGAAGCTGACGAGGCCCCCTTGGAACGTATGGAAAAGTGTGTGAAAAGACAACAGGGACATACTGTTTTTGTAGCTGAATCCCGTATTCAGGGACACGGCTTGCCACCGCAAGCCAAAACCGCAGCCCCCATCACGTAGGTCATCGGCAGTCTGTTCAGTCCACACAGCTTGAGCCAGAGCAAGCCATTGGGCCTGGTCTGGTGGGGGATCTCGGAACTTGTACTCGGCCGCGATCAGAGCAGACATGGCCCAGAACGCCTGGTCGTCATTCCCGAGCGAGGCAGTCCAGTTCTTATCGGCGAAGTCTTTATTGGGGCCAGCCTGCCACACTAGAGAATCATACGAGAGATTGTTGTACGTATCGTCGCCTGTCCAGTGCCAATAGTCCAGCAGGGCACCCCACATAGCTCCGGCCTCCCACCTGCATACTTGGTTAATAATATGATTCAAATCTGAATAGATCACGGCCAAGGTCGGGATGCGAACCAGTAATAGGCACCATCGGGCGGCGGACCAGGTAGAACACCTATGACGTGACCCGGATCATGTCCATGGTAATATTTCAGCAAGTCCTCTGCTACCTGTGCAGCAGCTCGTTTAATCGACTCTGTAAGAGAAAGGGGTTAGATGGCGTCAGAGATAAGTGCCACGATATTTCGATTTCGCGTTGTCGGAGTCGTAACTCAACAACGGGTTATATGCTCACCTCTATCGTCAAGATCGACTTCTAACGCAGCAAGAGCGGCCAGCGGATACAGCGGCAATAGGTAAACGAGCGACGGAAGCATCTTTTACAGCTTTATGGGATAGCGAGACTCGTCTGAAATACCATCCGTATAATCAATAGGACGAAAACTGCGGCACGGCGATGAAAGACGTTAAGAGCACAGAGACCTGGGCCCGTCAGATGCCTTTCTGAGCACCGGATGACGTTGGATTTCGAGGACTCGGTTGTTTTTTTGGCCCGGTAGCTTGGCAGCACGAATAACAATAGCGTAATACCCATCCAGTAGTCAGCGCGACATTTCCTTTCAAATACCAAGACATTATGTTGGTGCCTGGAAAACCAGGGGGAGATCGAATTAAAGCAACCCTTCCCTTGTCCATCTGGGTAGGCTGTTCGATATACAGCAACTATTTTCCCTAGACTCTTTTAGCCCCTATTACGCTACTATTATATCTCTAGGCCTCTGGGTTTGAATAGATGAATTTACAGATTATAAATGGAATAATATTATAGCGTAAAGAAGACATGGATAAATAGTATACAGTTGCAGACCACCTCGTTTCGGTAGGTAAGTAAGTGTGCAGCATGATTTTGCGCACAGGAGCCTTCCCTGCTGGGACGTCTAATTGGACGTGAAACAAAGTTTTGGTTCGTATTGAGATTGGTGAGGCTGTGCAAATGGTCTGACAACAGAATTCGGTTTTTAGCTCCTAACTAAATGATCCGATATGGTAAGCGAGAACTGGGGGTGGCTTAGCTATGTATTGTAGTCCTTCAATTACCGTTTCATCATACTTAAGTCGATTCTGATCGACAAATAGGCACGGCATTTGTCTGCACACTCGATAGGTATCATCTGTGGCTAATATTGACGATGAGACAATATTCTAGTCTAATGTTGCTCGCTCTATAAATTGTAGATGCTGGGCTGTACACTGGGCTCTATTACCCGTCTAAATCTTGACGTCTTGGTAGAGCCGGCTCATAAGTTGGCTGGGAGGCTGTTATTCGGCATCCGGCAACTCCTCAGGCAAGTCTGAGCCCAGGAGGACTTGCGTGGTCCAGCTGTGACCGAGTCCACCGCCCTTCTCTTTCGTGGAAGCGTGCTGCTCCAGCTGATACGGGCTTCCCGGGCCGCCCATAGCGGCGAAATCAAAGACCCGATAATCGGCGTTGAAGAACCAGCAGCCAGTGACACCTACACGCAGGAAGCCTGAATGAGATACCACGATGATGACTTTCTCAGGCCGCTCGTATAGCTTCTGGAGTGCCGCCTGTCCTCGCGCTAAGATGGCCGTCTTCGTGTAGTGATACTTGCTCCCTGCCGGTGTCGTCTTGTCAGGCCATACGGGGTCGACGGTTGAGTAGTCGATGCTTGGAAACTCCTCAGCCACTTTGCTTATTGCGCTGCCAACGTCACATGGCTTTGCCGAGTTTTCTGGAGAGCGGTTTTAAGCTCCTATTCGGGGACCAAAACAAACCTGGCAGGACGCAGCGCTGTCACCAGCAAAGAAGAGGCGGGGCCTGGGGTTCGTTCGTACCTTGCCAGTGAGCATCGGCCTGTATCCTGACCCCCTTCTCTACCAGCCAGTCGACCGTGTCCAAGGCGGTCTGAATGGTGCGGCGCATTGGAGATGTGATAATCAACTCGGCTTGCTGTGCCAGGGGATCTTCCATGAGTCCTCTTCGCAGCTCGGCGCATTGCTCTCGTCCAAGCTCGGTGAGACTGGGATCATGAATAAAGTAGTCCTCTATGAGCAATCAGGGGCCTGTCTCAACACGGTGCGCACGCATGATAAAAACGACAAAAACGCTTACTCGTGAGGTTATGTTCCGCCTGAGCATGGCGCACAAGAATGAGCGTCGGGGGCATGTTTTGGTGTGCTAGGTATTGTTCTCTGAAGATTGTGTATAAGTGTTTGGGCTGTCGTTTGCCAGGGTTCAATAGGCCCCTCTGTCGACGCTGAAGCCGTAGGCACTGTGCGGTGTAACTATGTAGTTAGTGACGTACCCTGGACAGTGCTAATCAATCGCGCAGCCATAGCTCCCAACGTTCTAAGTAGAAATAATAATATTCACGTTGCGCTTCATCTTGGCCATTTCACTCCATCACTACGCAATCACCCAATCGCACTTACGACCCCGTTATGACGAGCATAGACGAATTATTTAAGGTAAGCCCCGAAATTCCCATCATCTTTTCGCGGTACTCGTGAAACTCACGCGAATAGGCGTCTGGCGTGGGCAATAAACGTAAACTCGAGCCACTTCGAGATCCCAGTAAGTCGCGAGTCTGCGTCTCTATTCACCTTCTACCTTCATTGTTCCATACATCATGGAGCTGACCAGTTTGTTTCCCACCTGAACAGACGAGATCTACAAATCTGCCCGTCTCAATGGCAACAGCGGCAGACACGCACGCGTCGAAGAGGAGCAGCCCGCTGACGAGGATGACGACGCTGAAGCCGGTCCCGCCCCACCGCCAGGCGACGGCGAGGACGGCGATTATGGCCCCGACATGCCGCCAGATGATGACGAGGAAGGCGGCCGCTTTTTCGGCGGCGGCGTGACGGTCCAGGAAGCTCAAGTCCTCGATTACCTCGACGACACCGAGGCCGACATCGCTCCCGAGAAGATGGACGTCGCCTGGCTGCGGCGCACGGCCCTAAGCTTCGAGAAGAAGATCTCGCGCAACGCCGAGCAGCGCGCCAAGTTCGAGCACGACCCCGCCAAGTTCATCGCCAGCGAGGCTGAGCTCGACGCCGAGATCAAGGCCTTGTCCATCCTGTCCGAACACCCGGAGCTATACCCCGAGTTTGCGCGTCTGGGATCTGTGGGGAGCCTGGTCGGGTTACTGGCGCACGAGAACACGGATATTGCGATCGACGCCATCGAGATCATCGACGAGTTAACCGACGAAGACGTCGCTGCCGAGGAAGCGCAATATGACGCCCTAGTGGGCGCGCTGTGCGACGCCGACCTGCTGTCATTACTCGTATCGAACCTCGAGCGGCTAGACGAAACACAAGAGACGGATCGTGGTGGTGTTTATCGTGCGCTAGGCATCGTCGAGAATCTTTGTGGACGGACCGCTACAGCAGAGCGTGTCGCCGAAGAGGAGGGCCTACTGAAGTGGTTGTTGCGACGAATACAGATGAAAGAAGAAGGGGGAGGGATAACCCAGAACAAGCAATACGCGGCCGAGATACTAGCGATTCTGGTGCAAAACTCGGCCAAGAACAGGCGGAAACTGGCCAGCTTAGATACTCCGGATATCATGTTACAGCTGGTAGCGCCATATCGGAGACGGGACCCCGAAAAGGGCGGCGAGGAAGAAGAATATGTAGAGAACCTATTCGAAGCGTTGGCTTGCATAGTCGACGAGCCAGAGGGGAAGACCAAATTCGCCGAGGCCGAGGGCGTGGAGCTGTGCCTCATCATGCTGAAAGAAGGGAAGCTAAGCAAGAACGCGTCGTTGAGGTTATTAGATCACGCAACGGGTGGCACATCTGGGGCCGAGATCTGTCAAAAGATTGTCGAGGCAGGTGGCCTCAAGAACGTCTTTACGCTTTTCATGAAGAAGAGCACCGATCACCGGGTGGCGGAGCACCTGATCGGCATCTTCGCATCGATGTTACGTTTACTACCGGCCGACTCGGCCGAGCGCATACGCCTCCTTGCCAAGTTCGTGGAGAAGGACTACGAAAAGATGAAGAAGCTCGTCGAGCTGCGCTGGCAATGTGCTGCGCGTGTGAATGCCGTTGATGAGGCGATTCGGGTCGAGCAGGCGCAAATGTCGGCGGAAGAAAGAGAGGGTGCGGCTGACGAGTGGTTCTCGCGCAGGTTGGATGCCGGTCTCTACTCCTTGCAAACACTAGATGCGGTACTCGCCTGGCTCGTAGCCGAGGACGGCGGAGTCAAGGAAACAGTTCGAAAGCTACTGGCGGATAGGGATGAGACATTGAGTGTAATCAAGGAGACGATTCAGGAGCAAATTGAAGGCATAGACACAGAAGACGCGGAAGGCAAGGACACAAGAGAGATGCTCTCGACACTAGTTAAATTCCTGCAATAAGGGTGAGCTTGACAGGAACGACGAATAATACATGCCGACTTCCAAGTTTGGCTTCTTCAGTAGCAGCCTACTCTAATTATGCTATCCACATATAATCACGGAGATCTCCTTTTGCGTTCTATCGCTCCCAAGCAACCCCCTGAAGCCATCTGAGTATTGCGGACGCCTCGTGGTGTGTGGGTATTTCTATCGTCTTCGTCGGTCGGATAAGGTATCGCCTATCCCTACAACAAGCCGTGATGTACTGCCGGTGAGATTGATGGGCGGCCTTTACTCGGCAGACGGAGGGACGGGGTTCACATCCAAAACGCCTTTTAACAAATCTTCAATGACCTGAGCTTGACTCTTCTTGCCAGAGGCCTGGATCTCCTTAATCTTCTCGTCGGCGTCCTTATTGGCTTCGTCCTCGGCTTGCTTATTGCCTTTGGTGTGCTGGTGAGGGATCGTCGTATCAGTACAGCGCTCTCAACTTGTGACCTGTGTGGTGTCTTTCCCGCTTCCAGTTCCCGATAGCTGCCCCCCGGCGGTAAAGACCTGAGTGTACCGAGCCCAGAGCTGGAAACAGAGAGGGAGGGAAATGCGGCTAACCTCAGCTTCAAACTTCTTAAACTCTTCGTCCTTCGCCTGTCTGTAGGCCTCTATCTCCTTCTTGGCTTCATCTCGGGCTTCGCGTACACGTTTCGTTCGGACTGGTGGTAAGAGGAGCATCTGAGGTCAGCAGTTGTTTCTGCTGTGTAGAGTACAGGGTCGCGGTTTTCGGTGCGCAAAGAGGGTTAGCCAACATCGACATACGTTCACGAGCTATACTGCGTTAGCATCTTCGTATGCGCACTGCAGAGAGGACTGAGTGGGGTTTAGCTTGCGCCGTGGTACCTTTCTGTACAATCTTGGAAGCTTCTCTCTCTGCCTGCAGCGAAGGAGATGGTTAGGTCTACTTGGCCAGGAACATTGCGAGTATATAGCAAAATGGGAGTCGTAGTAAGAGAGGTCTGGTGTGTGCGTACATCGAGCAAGGTCTGGATGCCCGCTGAGTTTTGAGCCGACTGGTGTTGATGCATCATTAGTTATCGCCAGGCACCTGAGTACAGGGGAAGCGGCTATACCATAGTGAAATCCTAGAAAGGGAGATCGAGCGAGTGGCTCAAGTCGACACAATACGTATCTACAGACAAATCTAAGCCGCAGGGGACTGCCGGTCGGGGATGATGAGTTGCTGGCGTGGGTAAGGTGAGTAAGTTTACTGCAGTCGGTGGATGAGGGCGGGATAGTTAACAAGAGGCAGGTAAATACCACATGGACGGTGATATCAGATGGGACCAAGTCATAGGTAGCTTAACTAACTAGACTGGGAGCTAGGTAGCTACTATACAGTAGTTCCAGCACTGTGAAGCAAAAGTACATAGTTACCACATATCAGAATCCCCTAACGTCAGCCCCGGCGACGGACCGGGGCCGGTCAAACCCCAACCTTTTTTTTCGACATTGCAATTTGTACGTTTTGTTTTGTTTTGTTTTGTTACCAGCACCGATCGCCGCTGTCTCTCGCCATGTCGCGCGCGTCGAAGCTCACCCTGCTGGGCACATCGCTGTTCGCAGCGACTACAGTGGTCTTCGTCCACTTCCAGCAGAAGTTCGAGAAAGAGGTGTGTTGCGCCGCGCAGTGGCATGCAACTCTGTCATCTGACCCGGAGCTTGCTTATTGTGTATGGGAACAATCACTAATTGCTCTGTGACAAGGCCATGCACCAAGGCGTTGTTCGCGATATGGAACAGCAGCGAATAAAGCGAGAACGGCAGCTCGACTTTGACATGCAAAAGGCCCTGGAGGAAGAATATAAGAAGGGCCAGACCGTGTCGCAGTCAGCAATCGACCTGCCCGACAAGGCGCTACCCAGCCGGTAGCAGTCATGGGGGCGCACGTGCATCTGCACGAACGAGGCAGCATGAGGCTATACAACTGAGGAACAAGGGCCAGATCTACAGGCCACAGGCCTCCGTTCTGGTAAATCTCGCCGCTCGGCCACTTGGGTCCTGAAGGGGATATTAGATGATTCCATGACAGCGGTGAGAAAAGAGAGAGACACCAGCTCTCCAAACGCATGAGAGGACACGGTTTTGGGGTATTTCTGACAGCCTTGAAACCCCTTCTCTATAGCTCCTGCAGTTGGAATTTCTTGCATCCTGTTCAATCCACAGCAAAACAGGAAATGCCGGGGGGATCATCTCTGACCGGAGAGAACTCCCGAAACTTGTACAACAATTGTCATCTATAGCATCTACTAATTGCACTGAATAATCATGTGAGATCAATCCTCTCAGCCGCCTTGTATTTCATACGACAAACGATGGGCGCCACGGGAATCTCGATGTGACAGGAGGATCATGGGTCAATTCCGTGCGCAAATCACAGGTACCTCTAGACACTAAGGGGCTGCCTCATATCCGGTGTTGCCTTATACGAGATGCGACCAGCCGGTAGGAAGAACAGTGCCACGAGTGCGCCCTGACGAACACGAGGATAATGATGCGTGCCCGGCCCCGGCGATGTCCACCCAGCCCCCCGCCAGCCATTCATTCCCTCCAACTCCGCGGTCTTGTCAACCTGGACGACGCAGTTGATTTCACCGTAGGGGTGCGCATGGTACTGGCCCGAGAAGACGTCCTCGCTCTCCATATACACGGTAGTAATGCTGAAGAAGCGTGTCTCGGCGCTAGGTAGCGCAATCTTGCCCCGTCGATACATTCTCCCGTGGCCCAGCTCCGTCTCCGCGACCCAACCTTCAGTAAGCCCTTGGCGGACGAGATTGCACAGATCCTCATAATACGGGTTACCTGGTCCATAGTACTTGTTCAGCCTCTCTTCGAGTTCTCTTCCTGGTGTGCTTTGATGATGCCCTGTTAGTAGTTTGTCTGATGACCTTATTGTGAGGTCAGCTGATTGACTTACAGGTCCTCGACCTCAGCGAAGAACTCGCTGCATCGCTTCACTAATTTTTGTGCTGTTGGCCACTATAAAGTTGATGTTCAGCTGGTAAGTCACCCTTCTAGAGCGAATAACCATAAAATTATGAGAGGATGTAAATCCTCATGGACCTGATCGGGCTCATACAAAAGAGGTGCTTAATAGGTAGAACTCACCTTCTCGAGGTCTAGGACAGCTGCCTGACCGGCTTGAGCTTGAACACTGTCCATTGCAACTGATTTACACCTTATAGTTGTCCCGAGGAGAATGATTCTGTTATACTGGGGATGGCAAATTTAGAAGCAAAGGTGCAAAACTCAACTTGTACGCCGGTAATATATATCGGCAATGATCTCTCAGACCCCACACTACACCATACCACATTGCCTTACTATTGCGGGTAGTTCTTCTTGCCCAATAGCCGCGGTCTACACGAAACAGAATTATGAGTATTGTTGAAATGCTCAGTAAGGCAAAAACTTAGCAAAAGCATACAAGATTATACATCTTACACAAGGCTTTCTATTTATAAGTAAAGCCTCGTTTCCCCCTAAATTAGATTCTATCTCCGTCTTTCACCCTACTGGAGCAGGGGTTGTTAGAAATATGAGTAGGACACTATGCGGGGTAAGGTATTACACTCAAGATCCTGGCAACACAACTACCTACTTAATAAAATCATTCAAATCTCAGAACAAGCAAGCCATCATTCCCGAAAATTTACACGGCTGTGCCTGCGTATATGGGCGAACCGTAAGCACACGAGCTACGCTGTATGTAGGTATTTGCTGGGCACCCAAGTCATGGCTCAGCGCTCACGGTGGTAATCATTTATATGGGTATCGAGTTTTTACTTAAATGCGTTATACAGACATTTCATGCCAAGATCGCACGCCCGGCTGCTCAAGCTCACATAACCTCCAGTTTCTCTCATCTAAATCAAAGATAAGCATCGAACTCTTTACGCCTTCCCCCCGTGTTCCACATGGGAAATGGCGATTTGGTCCCGGTATTGATCTATCGCGTCGCCTTGGACATACTCGGCAAATACGTCGACTTTCGTGGAAGCAAACTTGCGAGCACTGACTCCTTTCTCAAAGAGCATATCCAGTTCGGCAAAGGTACGCCCAGCAGGTTCCGGGACTCGGAAGTATGTGTAGATCAAGCAGAGAAAACAGGATCCGGCCTATTCAAACATTAGAACTATAGCCCATGGAATTGGATTATTAGTCAACTTGCCCAGAAGAATCCAGCGTAGTTACCCCAATCCCAAGCCGTCGGGTTGAGCATGTAGGGCGTGATGACGCCTGCGACGATACCTACGATATTACTATGACGGGATTAGAATGGCGCCAACTTTTACAATAAAGCATGAAACCTACTATAGAATTCGACCAAGCACAACAGTCTTGATCTGCAGGCGCCTGGAGGAGAGCTCCGCGACTAAAGAATAGCATACTGTGCCGACAGTCAACTGATATATCAAGGCCCAAACTAATAGAATAGATCCGGTGGCCAGCGAAGCCGCGTTTCTGTCCGGAGCAAGGCCAAGAAAACCCAGTATCAAAAGGATGACGAAAAGCGCCGCAAGGCCAGAGATATATAAAGTTCTAATATTTGTTAGCCCCGGATAGTTGTGAATGGCAAAGAAAAAATTCGGCCTACCTCCGCCCAAATCCAAAAGTGATCAGCGTCCAGGCGCCCAACACTCCAACGCTGTTAATTGCATACTGACCGAGGGCAAAGTAATACGCTTTGTCCTCGCTTAATCCTGCCTGTTGGAGGAAATAGGTCGAATAATTTGAAAAGGAGTTCCCGCTGAGATTCTGGATCGCCCAGCACATGCAGACAATCTAAAATATTCAGCCTGTGATATTATCACCGGAGTTTCGACGATGGGAGCCTACCTCAGTGCGACGTAGATCAACTCCTTTAAAGCAATCCAAGAAACTGGCGCCCTTAGTAATCTATAAAAATTAGCCAATGTCGAGTCCTGTGATTCCAGTGATATCACTCACTTTGGCTTCCAAAGCGGTAGTGTGTGCCATCATCGCAATTGTCTCATCAGCATCGAAATCTGTTTCTCGGTTCGCGCTCGTCAGGCGGAGCAAGGATTTCTTGGCTTCATCCAATCGTCCGTGACGAACCTGCCACCAGGGGGATTCTGGGGCTAGAAAAATCCCAATGATCAAGGGCAGGGGCCAGATCCATTGAAGTGCATAGGGCTGAGCAGGCTATCAGTATATCGAAATATAGCACGAAACCGCAAGCACACTCACGATTCTATATGCCCATTCGTCATGTCGCCAGCTATTACCGACAATAGCACCGATGCCAATAAGCTGCCCAAAGCCCCAACATGCGTTGATGTAGGTGGTCACTGCAACTCTCAGAGTCAGTTTTTGCCATTCAGAGCGTAATTTTTAAGGATTTCAGAAGTTAAAACTTGCTAAAACAAGAAGAAAATGGTTCCGGGAATATCTTACAGTACCCACGAAGGGCGATGGGGCAAACTTCGGAGGCATAAGTAATGGTAATGGTCTGAAAGACACCCCAGGGTATACCACACAGAATCTCAGCTACCTGCAGGTGGATGACGTTTTGTGCCGTGAAGAATATAGCCACAAAGCCAGCAATCAACGTCAAGCAAGCTATAACCGTGTAACGGTATCCGAACCGCTCAGATACATATCCGTTGATTATCAAACCGAAAATCTCGCCCTGCAATGATGAGTGCTCGCAATTAGCCTTGTCGACTTGCCTTCGAACAAAGATTGAGTTGAATCAGGAAATGAATTAGGAGATGAGACCAATGAGAGTTTTCCACATTTCAATGTAAACGTGACAGGCAGTGCCCTCCTATAGGATAGGGGATTAGTTATTCAACTCACCACAACAGCGCCATTGCTCAATCCCGCCTGCCAAGCTGCTGAGACTTGGTAATCCACATTGCCCTCACGGGTTATGTATGGCTCTCCATATTTTCTGTTGAACTGGGAATTGCCGTAGAAGTTATTAATCAGGGACACATCGTAACCCTCCATGACAATGCACGTGGAAATGAGAATGCTCCATCCAATAGCCTTAGGGTAGAGCTTGATGCCTTGCAATAGACTCATGCTATGCTCCTTCTCGGTAGCGAGTTGGGCATTGCGAATCAAGTCGTCCATGTTGCGCTTCTCGTCAGGCTCATCATTCTCCCCGGATTCATTGGTCGGCCTGGGGGCCTGCTGCTGCACTGGGGACGGCTTTTCGTCGTTGTGGACAGCAGGATGGAAATTCTTCTCGTCTGTATCCACCGCCATCATGTCTAACGTCCGGTAGTGCTGTGACTTAGGTTGGTTTATTGTGGGCTTACTGCCGTTTGACTGGGTCGAGATTATTGTGTAGCTGAAAGCCGAGCAGTTGTCAGATCATGAGGGTTCCCCAAACCAAAAGAACGATTTCTGTATTCAGCGAAATGGGAAAGAGCTCGTCTTCCAATGGCCTCTCGAGTCGGGATACGATGAATATAAGGGGGCTGTTCAAGAAAAGAATTGCTCTTCGCTGATTTGCCCGAACCCCAACATATCCTTGTTCTCACCATCCCTGTTCGTCACGCTCGAGTGGAGTTATGCGGGGAAGAGGAACATTAGGAAAGACAATGAATGAAGAGGGTGGAAGACCGACGAATCAGGCCTGAAACCCCGAACCGGTTGGTTGGTCACGATGCCGGTTTCTTGGCTGACCAAGATTGCCTACACCGCAGAATCTAACTATGTAATACAGTAGATTTCGCGCTGACTTCCAAGGATGGCTCGGTCTCGAATAGACTTTCGTTAGATTACCTTGCGCAAGCGCACCAGGGACTAACTAGTCTATCATTCAGCCCCATACGATTCGCCCAATCCATCTCCCTGACGACCACATGACGCCCAATACTTTTATCGGTATTTCTTAAATGACAAGGATAGTATTACTATTCATGCCCGTTGACTTGCAACTGTGGCTATCCACTGTTATTAACACTAACAAAACCTGGGGGACCCCTCATATCTCTCCGTCCCTTTCGCCGGTTTTGTCTAGGTATGTCTTGAAGAACTAGTTTGGAGTAGCTTTGGAGAAACGTGATAATCCCAACGAACATCACATCGCCAAGTCTGCTCACACTCGAGCGAGCCCACAATAACTCGGTCGCTAATGTTGCGAATGCCCTCATTCAATCACGCCGGGTTATTAGCAACTCCATGGTATGTTTCCCAACATCACTTCTTGATTCTCTTGCGACCGCTTGTCGTGAAGGCCTAGTACCTCATCTAGCCACGCTTGTAATGGCTGTTCCCATTTTGATTGTGGCAGAGGCCCTGGCTGATAATCTGGACCCAATTGCTGATACCCTCGATAACAGCGTAACATGTCGTGAAAACCACTTAAAGTGTATGCTACCTCAGTTATACTCTCAAAGGCAATCTAGCTTATCGATGTGTGGAAACGGCTAGGTGACCGTGATACTCCAAGATGTGGTCGATGTGTTCGTGCAGGCCGCGAGTGCAAGCTGTCCTTCAAGTTCAAGTCTAGCATTGGTAATTAAATACATTCCGTTTCCAACGAGCGGTCTCGGGCTTAAATAATTTCCCGCAGAAACCAAGTTCGGCAAGAACCAGCAATGGATTCAGCCACCCAGAAGACGTAATTGCCCCAACCTATCTGTTGCCATTAGAGAGGCTAGCTGCTAAGGATTGTGATAGTGATCTACGTGGACGAGACTCAGTATCTGGTGGCAGGAAGTTCGCTGGACAGCGGCGCAGCCGAACACCACTTTTATGTCGACGACGAGCATTATCTAGATGAACCAGAACCAGCTTCGTCGAGAGCTTCTGTCTCAACATCAGGTAAAGTCCCAAGAGACGGACTAATAAATTACTCACCGTCCAATATAGTTACAGAAAAACACACGCCGAAGAGTGACACTTTGTATCCAAGATTAGATCCGTTAGTGACTGGCGCTCGTCCTCGTTCGCAACCCGATCATCACAATAATGGTTCAAACCTCGAAGGCCTACGGATAATGCAACCTTCACAGCAGAGATCGAGCTTACATGTGCCACATCATGGGAGTGTGCCCACCTCTCATTTCTATAACACAGTTGCGTTACCTCTCAAGGACCGGACGGAGGCTATTCTATTTCGTCACTATATCCAGAAAATAGCCGTCTGCGTAAGCAATACGTTTGGCGTCGGGGAATTAACTTCCTCTACCTATACTCGCTAACAAAAGCAACAGCTGGACTGCTGTGATCAATATCAGCATTTTGAATTGATCGTTCCCGAGCGAGCTGGCTCCTGCCGTACTCTCTTGAACGCAATATTAGCTATTGCAGCGAGGCATCTTAGCCACACCACCGATTTTGATCCGTTAGCATCAAATAGATACCATGACGAGTGTCTCAAATTCCTTATCCCAATGATGAATCACTCTTCTGCTGTTGCCGATGAAAATCTGTTTGCGGCAACAATCATCCTTCGTATGCTTGAGGAAATGGAGGGTAACGAGGTGCTCTGAACTGTTGTAGACGACTTCTGCTAACGAGGATCGTAGGCTCTCTCACCGGACAAGACAATTACAGCCACCTCCTAGGCATTCACGCATTCGTTAACGCAGGGGACCAATATATGGTGCCGGGTAGTTTGAGCGCAGCAGCGTTTTGGGTAGGGCTTCGGCAAGAGATATATATTGCAATCCTCACCCAGCAGCGTGTGAAACTTAACCTAGACGACTGCATTGTGGATCGCTCACTTGAACCCGCAGAGGACTATACGTGGTCGAATCGTGCCATTATCCTCTTGGCCGATATTCTCAATGCCTGTTTCGGCGATTGCCCGTTGACTACTCAGAGATGGACCGCGCTCAATGATGCGGCCGAAAGCTGGACCCGAGCTCGACCCCCCTCGTTCAACCCTTTCTTCTATAGAGAGGGAAAGGGGTCGGGGAGCTTTCCCGAAATCTGGCACGGGTCGAGTTGCCACAGTGGGTTATTCATCACAACACAACATGACCTGATGCTGACAGATGAGGATCAGTCCTCGGAATCCAACATCACCTCTTAGCCCAGCTGTTTCTAGTCCAATTTGATCCCTCGATCCCGCGTGTGGGCACAAACCGCCGAGCAGCAATGCGAACAATGACGGTAAGTCACGAATAGGACATAGGAATACTGTCACATGCAGTGGCTAACTAAGCAAAGCAACGTATCGAAGTACTTATGCGAAAGCTATGCGGGCTTGGTATCAGCAACCAATGGACCCCCCCGGCCATGTTTACAGCTTGCATCGGTATTGCCATGTGTGAGTGTCACATGCTGAGATCGCAGAAGCATCCAATTGACAATTGTCACTAGTCGGAGACCATTTTAGTGAAAGGAGTGACCAAGAAGCGTTAGCTGGGTTCCTCAGAAAGACCGAGACAGCGCACGCACGACCCACGGCAGTGATACAGCAGCAGTTGATGAAAGCATGGGGGTGGACAGATGCCGATGATTGAACAGCTCTCGCGATATGTATGATCTTTGATGACTAGAACGGCTAGCGACGTCAGCCAGCGAAAAGCCTTGTTGCGTTCACAAGGGGAACCCGGAACAGTATCGTGTTCCGTGTGCATCGATTTGGCAGTGCAGGCTCGCGAAGTCGGTAGCATATCAAGTCCCGTGCTCTGCAGACATTGGTGAGATACGGAACGGGCATTACGTTGCGGCAAAATATGTCAACTCTGTCGGGAATTATTACCTCTTACTCTGCTCTTACCGCCAACCCACAGACCCCTTCAACTAGACCCCGGTCCATACGCTGGTGGGTCATAGTATAATAGGGTAGCGTTGATGATGGGCTTGGTAGACTTGGTAAAAGTCGGCGAATTTTAACTAATCTGGTCTATAGACTTTGGCGTCATCTGGGCCGGCTGTGGAGCACGGCATCACTTACACGCCTTTACGTAGTTAGTTGAGTACGCCTGCGCATCTCTCCGCATCGACGTATTCACCAGAGTCTATCTATATCAAGCCGGGCGTCTCAGCTTCTCAAGATGCTTCTATTCGAATCAGATCAATTCATCATCCAAGGGCCGTTCGCAGTTGTTGCCCGTATCGAATCGCTCGGAACCGCAGAAACTACACTTGGACCATAATGGCACCAGGCGTTCTAGTCGACGAGACCATCGGCCGTGTTGGCCTAGAGCTAGAGGCCACTTCAGACAGCATTGACAATGTCAATGTCCTGAAGGACCAGCTGAAGAAGCAGCAGGAGTGGGACTCAAAATCCAAATTCGATGCTGAGAAAGATAAAACCCAATTTAGGCAGTACGAAGACGCCTGTGACCGGGTCAGGAACTTCTACAAAGAGCAACACACCAAACAGACCGTTGCCTATAATCTGAAAGTACGAAATAACCTTAGGTTCCAGAACCGGGAGGAGATGACCATCTGGGAAGCCATGGAAAAGCTCAATACCCTAATCGATGAATCCGACCCCGATACGAGCTTGTCCCAGATTCAGCACCTCCTCCAATCCGCCGAAGCTATCCGAAAAGATGGCAAGCCTCGGTGGATGCAGCTCACTGGTCTGATTCATGACTTGGGCAAGCTCCTATTCTTCTACGGGTCCGAGGGCCAGTGGGATGTTGTTGGCGATACGTTCCCGGTCGGCTGTGCCTTCGACGAGCGCATCATCTATCCCGGCTCTTTCTCCGACAATCCCGACATCAAGAACCCAATCTACAGCACAAAGTACGGCATTTACTCCCCTGGCTGCGGCCTAGACAACGTCATGCTGTCCTGGGGCCATGACGAGTACCTTTACAACGTTGTCAAGGACCAGTCTACGCTACCTCCCGAGGCCCTGGCCATGATACGTTACCACTCCTTCTACCCTTGGCACAGGGAGGGTGCTTATCGCGAGTTCATGAACGAGCACGACGAGAAGATGCTAGACGCCGTTCGCGCCTTCAACCCGTATGACCTATACAGCAAGAGTGACGGCCTCCCTGAAATCGAGGAGCTCAAGCCCTACTACCTCGAGCTTATCGATGAATACTTCCCTCAAAAGGTTATCAGATGGTAAACATACCTGCGTCGGATTGTTACGAATGTAGGATTTACAGAGAAGTTGACTACGATATTATGGAATCAATTATTGGGCAAAAGAGTTTTAACACATTCTTTTTCTATTATTACGAAGAGCGTTCGATTTGAAGGGCATAAGGCTATATTACGAGACGATGAGATATTGAGACCTAAATCCCAACGTCCACAATCCAAAGTGAATCTCGAATGAAAAGATGAATACACTATTTTTACAAGGAGAATACAGTCTAGACAGAAAAGAAGATGCCGGCCCAGCTACAACATGTGGTTGTCGCCATCGTAGTTCTCACAGTCCGAAGGACTGGAACACTTCGTATAGATAGAAATACGCGCCGCGCCACCGCAAAACTCGTTCGAATCACCGGCGCATGACATGGAACAGTCGCCGATCGTACCATTTGTCGGCATACGGTCCTGCGGGACACTGTTCCCGCAGAAGCACTGAGATCTGAATTCGAGACCGGCATATTTGTAGCTCTTGCTATCGCATGCCGAGATGCATTTCTCGACTGTCATATCGGGCTGGTCGAGAGATACGTCCGGCAGCGTGCGGCTCATTCCAGCTGGATCTTTAGCGCACGCGAGATACTTCCAGCTTAGCTTCTGGCTTACATCCGTGAACGGGAGTATTGGATCGCCAATCTGAGTCACGGCGCTGCAGTGTGATGGTATCGCAGACTCGCTAGAGTCGACAGGATTGCAGCCTGGGAGTGCTTGGAGGACGCCGCTAACGGTCTCGTGCACACGGGGAAAGACCTTGCAAGAAGCCATATCGTCGTCATCACGCAATTTGAAAGCGCCGCATTCTTCGATTCTGCCACTCGCTGCGTTGCACTCGTTAATTGCTTTTTGAAGAGTTGGGATGTCCCAGCCGTTCAAGAAATCGCCGTGATAGTTGTGGCCAGACGAATCACTGTTTCATCGATTAGTACCTAGCAGACTGATGATTCTAAAGCTTAGATCGTAGAAGACATGGTGTATGTGATTACTTACCCGTTCGAGAACACAAAAGGTTGCTTGTCGCCATACCACATGTCCTTGAATTCATCCACGCTCCAGGTAACTTCGTAGAAGATAGTGATGAAGCGTTTCGGGTGAGAATCGGGGCACGCTCCATTATCGAGACCGCTAGGGTAGGCCATACTATAAGAATCTAAATGTCAGAAACTACCGCTTGTAGCAGGGGTTTAAATTACTCTTGAGTATTTAGGAAGCGTGCAGAACAGGATGTTAGAATTTGGGATCGGATTCTTTGACATAAGGGGAACAGACGAAACCGAAATGCGTACTGGCTCTTATGATCTGGCGAATCCAGATTTTTCCCATCCCAACATGAGGGCATGGTTAATTGGGTCCTTAGACCGCCAGGACAGTTCGTTTTGGGGAGTTCGAAAGTTGCTGGACCCTCAGTCCCAAGGCATACGAAAGAGACAGCTCGCTGCTCTAGAGTATCCGTGAAGTTTCGGTTGGTTAGTGTCCCAGCAACCATACGGAAATCTTTAGGGAAGGCAATAAGGCCTTCTGCTGCGTTGGGATCTTTAGGATCTGATCGTTGTCTACTTAAAATTAGTCTTGGGCCTTGTAGGTCGTTGAGCTTAGGCAGATTCTCACAAGTAGTAGATCAATGCACCTCCGCTTTGCTTCACGGAGATGAAACTGCCGTTCTCTGCGTGATAATAAAGACTAGGTACCTGAGCACATGGAGTCAGCCATCGATATCTTTTGAGGGTGCTTTATGACGAGTTAAGAAGATTATCGACACGATCCTGGCCCGAATACGAGAAGAATGACACTGAAGAATACCATACCCAGTAACTGGACATATCTTCGACAGCTTTACATGAAGAGCATGTCGCCGTCTTCGTGTCGCCATAAGTCATACTGAAGTTAAAAGCATTGGAACCCATAACAGTATGAACGTGCTGAGAGACGACGTTGGGTTCCATAATCGGATCGGCGCGTTGAACCACAACCGGCGAGGAGCATGGCAGACGCCAGAAAGCATTTGCCTTAGCAGCAAGAACTGCGAATCCAACGAAGAATTTTATAGGTGTGTTTTGTAACATTACGTGAGAATATTGTCTATATGAGGAACGGGAATGAATGTAGTTCTCGAGTGGGCTGCCCAGATTCCACTATATTTTATACTCTATGTATTTTAAGGTCTGAGACAGAAAGCCGATAGAATAGCTTTGTAGAATTAGCCATTGGTCTGGATTCCTTTCCCTCGACTATTAATGAGTGCTTTGAAGGAATTGCTCGATGTGCACAAAGGACCACAAAGCCCACTCCATAGCGGCGATTGTTTCTCAGCCAATGGATTCAACTTGAAACGCCTCATGTGCAATACTTCCTGTACCACGTGTTTCAAGATAAAAAGCTATGAGTGGCACCAACATAGTCGGAAGATTCATTGGCCCGCGATTTTAAAGTTCAGTAACGAATAAATACACAAGGCGGCATTAGGCACGTTGAGTAAGATTTCTGCCAAATGTCCGACAGTCACGTAGAATGACTTGTCCTCGATTTGATTGGTGTCTTTGTTACCACCACATTTATACTCCCTTAATCGGAGTGTGCAGTCGAGTTTTTCCTTTATCCTTAATTTCTCGCGAGAATCTTACTTGAAATTAGAAGTCTGTAATAGACTGTGTGCTGATTCCTTGTGGTAGTTGCGCGCTGGTGTTTCATTCGCCCATTGGTGCTTCAACTATACCAGCGCGCCGTATTGAGAGAAACGGAACGACGAACTCTCCTCCTCCAGATGCTGCCTGCTGTATCTACTTTGATCATCCTCCTTTCCCTTGCCTGAATGCCCCGGGCCCACCTGTCCGCCCTTGTTTTCATTTATCTTCATTCAAAAAGCAGTGGTCTGGACCGGATAGTCTGATCATTCGCACAGGAGTGCCGGCGGGTATGCTCTACTTGTGCGCCGCCCATGTCCATTAATCAGATTGAGGTTTTTTTAATAGAATGAAAAGGAATTATTCGAATCCTCGATGGAAGGAGAAGGGAGTAGTAAAGCTCAAGAGGCTCTTTCACCGGCGAGATAAGTCAAAAGACTTGTGGACTTGCTTCGTTTATGTTTACGAACCCATCCATTTAAATCTGTATTCGGCATAGTTTCCGTAATGCGATTTCTTCTTGCTCTTTTTGATGGAAATCCTGAATTCGCCAGCGCGTTGCTTGCGAATAACCCCCGAGTTCAGGTACCCGTCGCTTGATCAAGACGTATCTAAGATCTTGTCGCATCTTACGATTAGTTAGCCGTTTTGTTCTTTCGCGCGTTCAATATGGTGCTACTTACGCTGTCGACGACATAGCTAAATGTTGTAGATGTGCAACGTCTCTAACGACAGCTGCCGCTTGGTTATGCGCGTGTAGGTGTGGCTTGTCCTCGACGAGCGGCCTATAAAACTCTTTTTTCTTGAGACCTCTTTTCCTCAATCTTTTCTAGCTGGAGATGGCGTTGATCTCCTCGTCGAGTCCTGGCTCGAGCAGTTGCTCCTATAATTCGCGAACGCGCCTAGCTTCTTTTTCATACTTCTCGGTGGCCTCTTTAGCCTCTCGCGATACCCCTTCAGAACCGTCGAGATCTGCTTTCTGCCCAATACGGTGCTCTAGCGTATTCTGGTCCCTTTTCCGACGAAGAGTGTTAAGCTCTTTAACTTCGCGTATGTCACACTTTTCGCAATGCTTTTCACTTTATTCAATCTCTGCAATAGGCTTGAGTCGTTGTGTGCATGCTCAGACCCGTATTCCTTCTAAGCGCGGTCATGAACATGCCGCTCTTAATCGACGCTCTCGACATCATCGAATTCCTCGACGAATTTATGTTAAGTCTCTCGTTCTCGCTGTTCTACCTCTCTGGTACACAGCTATCCAATAGCCTCATTTCGGGCTCAAAGTTCAGAGAGGTTTACTTTGTTTTATAGTCTTCTTTATAAATCCTTTAACAGTTTCAGTTGGTTCTGCTAATGCCATGAGAGACACCGTCACTCTTAGAATAGCCACCGCTGCGTGTAAATATGGTTTACCGGCCTTCGTCTTGCTCACCAAGGCTCCCGATTTCTCAGAAGGGCAAAAACGGCTAAATTGACCTGATGATAGTTTCACGTGCCGCTGATATTGTTTTGCAATCTTCGCGTCGGGCTCGCCCACTTCCTTCAGGTCCTCAGATAGGGCCAGCACATATTAGCTTATACTTTTAAGCGGTTTTATCTCAAGCCTCTGTTAAATAGGGCAATCGAGTAGCCTCATTGTTACCTGCGTGTGGAGGTAAGACAAATCTTGGACACGATAATCTCAAGAACTCTGTCAAGTTCGATAGTGCCGTTGACACCTACTATTCGGAATGTTTACACGCTGTACTGTCAGGTATGAAATGCCTAGTCTTAGGCTTGTCTGTAAAGTTATTCTAGACAACACTTTCATGAGTAAACGTCGTTACTAAGTATCTATCTCTATTTGTTGTACCTATCGACGTTAAACTTGGCTCGTTTAAGCAATTACCCAAAGGGGCAAGTCGTATGCAGTCAAGGATGTGGAACGATCTTTGTAGATCTACTCCGTACGTTACAAAATGATAATTATAGCATATCATAGTTCAATACTTACGAAATGATTGGTGTGTCCACAGTATCCAGGTCAAGAAATAGGATTAGTTTCGCTCTTTGTTAATTTATTACTGTTTCATGTTGGAGCCATAGCTTTACAGTGTTGGTGCCACTGAAGACCAAAACACACGTTCACTAAACGGCCCCTCGTCAACTCTACCTCTTTTTCATGGTGAGATGAACAATAGCAACTCGCACCCGGTTGGATACTTTGGTTGTTTGCCGTCGATGCCTAGCTTACAGGTGTCGATCTGTTCGGGGCCGGGGTGAGTCACAGCGGAGACTCGTTCACAGTGCTGCCGGTTGCCGACCTTGTGTCTGCTTGCAGGCCGTTTGCTTACAAAAAAAAAAAAAAAAAAAAAAAAAAAGGCGTCAGTCTCGGGGGCCAGGTCATCTGGTCAAGATGCCTTGCTATCTAGTTAGCCGGGTAGGCAGTGTCAACACACCACAGGGCAAAGCCAGCTAGCTCTCAATGCGTCTCGACGTCACACATCACCTACTTGTCTATGCATTTCGTTGTGCCCCTGGTCAGCTCTGTTTGAATTGCCTTGATCTTGCATACCTAGCCTAAGGCCCTTCTTGTATCGCTCCCCCGACCTTCTCATATATCCTTTTCCATCTTCGTTTTTTGTGTTCCCTTTGGTAGTGCGGCTCTGGCAAATTCGTGATCATGGCAACTACTACCAAGCAGGGACATCAGGAGCCCTGGTATCTTAGATCTAGCGCTCCCGTAATGTTTCCCGCCCACGACGGCTTTGATATTTCCATGCCGCAACCTACATTCGATGCTCTTGTTCGAGACATCGTCCGTCCCGGAGACGCTGCCGGGCAAGATGCCATAGAAGAGTCGAAGGGCAACGCGAGAGACGCGGATGATGATATTGCCCTCGTCAGCACTACCGCACAAGAAATGTCTAGCGCTTTCACCCAACTCGACCTAGCTACGACGACTGAGGCTCAGATCGAAGAGGCTACCGCTGTCGAGCCCGACGAGCCCGACGGGAGCCAACACCCCTTTATCCAGGGTCTGCTGTCCCACGGTAGACAGAGATCCGTGTTAGAGGGAGCTTCAGAGAACAAAATGCTTACGGAGAACGCCGACGCCGCCTATCGCTCTACTACATCGCCTATCGTTGATCTGTTCACCGAGCTGGAGGACGTCGTGTCAGGCCCCCGGCTTCTCGAGCTTCTCCGCGCCGCCTGGGCAGAAGACTCGCTTGCCACACTCAAGATTATTTTCAACGCACGCTCGATTCATCTTGGCAAAGCTTCTCGCGTTACGTTTTATCGCTGCGCTGGCTGGCTCGCCCAGCACCACCCCCTCACATTGATTGCTAACCTCCGCTGGTTGAGTCGTCCTGTCATTCAGAAGAAAGTCGAGAAGGAAGATGAGACGGGCCTCGATATGGTGATAGTAGATGTGAAGCCAGAGAAAGATTCTGGCGACTTGACCCGCTTTGATGTTAGACACGGCGTGTCACACGGCTACTGGAAGGACCTACTAAATATTCTTGTTCTCAGCGTTAGTAGGCATCTCCACGTCCTCGCCCACCCAAAGGATATCTTGAACGTTGAGCAACAGGAGAAACACTTAGTCGACGTGACGACTCAGGAAGAAGCAAAGGCTCGGCGTCACAGCACACGAGATAGACGAAACAATGAAGCTGTTGCACTCTTTGACTCCGATCCGGTTTACCGAGGACTTCAGCTGACCGTCGCTCGTTTATTTGCTGAGCAGCTAAAGACAGATTTGTCCCTTCTGAGGGGCGAGGACCAAAACGCCAAAAAATACATCTCGCTCTGTGCCAAGTGGGCTCCTTCTCACGACCGGTTCCATGACAAGCATACTTTCATTGTCTCTAGTATCGCCGAGATGCTGCATCCCATGGCAGAAGTAGCCGCCATTCATAGCCTTACGGGTCGAGAGCTATATCTCCGCCATGCTCGAGAGCTTTATCGCAGAGATATCTCGGCATTACGTGCCCATATTGATGTTGTGGAGCGGAAGCTCTCCGCCAAGACCTATGACAAGATCCAATACGACCGCGTGCCGTCCGTGGCTATGAACAACTATTCTAAGATATTCGCCGAAAAGGACACTGAGCGTTTTGAGGAGTATCTTAACGGCGTAGCCGAGGGCAAGATGCGCATTAGCGGTGCCACGCTGATGCCATCAATATTAATCAAACAAGCACGAGATAGCCCCTATAATAGAGGGTTCAAGGCGAAAGAACTTGCTGATAAGGTTGCTGATGGGCAGTGGAAGACGCTTGTACAGCGGATCAAAGACTCAGGCACCCTAGAGTCCAGCATCGCGGTATGCGACGTGTCCGGATCCATGAGTTATCCTATATTTCGCGATGACACATGCCCCATGGATAGCGCTGTAGGCCTATCTCTTCTACTGGCTGAGGTCACAGCACCTCCTTTCGGTGGCCACTTTATCACTTTTTCGGCAAGTCCCGCGGTGAAGAGCGTCGACTTGTCCAAGCCGTTGCACGTCAAAGTGGCCGATATTCTTCAGTCTGAGTGGGGTATGAATACCAACTTAGTAGCTGTTTTCGAAGACCTTATCCTCCCAATGGCAACTCATAACAAGCTCTCTCAAGAGGATATGGTCAAACGCATTTTCGTTTTCTCTGATATGCAATTCGATCAGGCCGAGCGTTCGAGTTACCTGTCCGGCGACAGGCCCGGCGATAGACTCGGCTCCTCTTTTGAGCGCATCAAGAGCAAATATAGAGAGGCGGGCTACGAGATGCCGGAGCTGATTTTTTGGAATCTCGCTGGTGGACGCGCCGGCTATGGGCAAGAAACAGATGGCGACCCTACGGCTCCCAAGCCCGTCACAGTCGAAGAGGCTGGCACTACCATCGTCAGCGGGTATTCACAGGCGATGCTCAAGGTATTTCTCGACAATGGGGCCTTCGATGATCCAGACAATGAGGACGGGGAGGGAAACCTGAAGACAACGGAGGACAATGACGCCGTTGTTGTGGATTCCGAGGCTCCGGCCAAGAAGCGAAAACTGGACCCGATGAGCACGGTCAAGAAGGCCATCGGTCACAAGTCTTACGATCCCCTCATTGTTATGGATTAGTTGGAACGGGACGGGCGTCACGTTGGCAATGACGCTCGTTGGCAATGAGTTTTTGACACTACTCTAATCATGATTGATAGGCACAATAACCACAGCTGCGAAAAAAGCTCGGCGCACCGTTTGGAGCTTTATGTAATTATGATACCCGCAAATGCTTGATCTGAAAACAACATGGTACTTTTGCGATATAGATGACGAATGAACCTGTCACCGATACGATACTCTCTTCGCAGATGGAGAGATGGGTCGAGCGTTCCGGCACCACCAAGGTCAGAGCCTGGTTGATTATCGCATTACCCGACTCGCAAGATCACGAAATAACTCCTGTTGAAATCTTAGCTCCCAAGTTTCTAATTAATTCTCGAGGCAAGGCACCTCAGTACAGCAAATAGAACCGCTCCGTAGAATTTTGTAGCACCTGCCTCTCACCCTTTGTTGTTTGTAATGATCCATATAGCTCGATGACCCCACGACACTGTTCATTCCACGGAGCCATTCTTTGTATTCTTATGGTACATATCTCCTATTGATAGGCTTCTCGCCTTCCGTTTGCTGTCCTCGCGATAGGAGTTGCATGGCTTAGTTTTTTAGGCCGGCCGACTTTTCTCCGGAGCTCAGCGGGAGGAAAACGCAATGAAGCAGACCTTGGTCTCTTGATTCTACATGCGTTTAGCAGACGGTAGTATCCGGCGAGACCGTCAAGCTGGACAAGATGACAATACGTAGAATGTATTGATGCCGTTAGTGTTTGTGACCGTATTGACATTAAACGTCTGGTATAGAATATCGCTGATGAGGGCTTCTATAAGCCTAAGTGATCGCATGGCCGCGGCATGGCTTGCTTGAGGGGACGCCAGACGTATTCTGTAAGGCGTAACCCCGACACTGCGTAATAGCGCTTCATCGATCTGGACGTGGCTTTGACGAGTATCTTCCCGCGGTATTGTGACTGATAGACATGTAGATCGTTTTGAACATGACCCCGATGTGTCAAGGCTTGTCATACAGCAGATGTAATGGCCTACCTCGTTTGGTCAATGTTGAGTCTCTGCGGAGTTAGACATTCTCAATCGTCTATTATAGACTCGCCTAGCGATTGACCAAGCTGAACAAGGGTCTTTTCGTATACTTGCCCGACACTCATCTGCATTTCTTCGTCTTCATCCTCGTCGTCTTCATATTCTCCTAGCTCATCCTCTCTTTCATCTGTACCATTGCTGTCTACTCCACCAACATCTATCTCAGCAACGTTCGGATCGGGACGATGAGCTGATAGAGAAACCCTTCCTATAGCAGCTGTATTGCGGGTTATTGTAGAGGAGATTGGGCTATTGGGTTGACCCTCACTGTTTGAATCGTCGTCATCTTCCTCTAATGCCCAATGAAATTGGCCCTTCTCATCATCCTTCGAGTTCCTGGACATTATTGAACGCGAGCTGGCGTCAACTGGTGCTATGCCGCGGAGATCCATGCTGGACTCTCCCTCGTCTTCGACTTTAACGCGCTTGGCTTGTACCGAAGCGTCAGTCATAGCGATACCCCCTGTAATCTCCTCTGCCTGTCGCTTAAATGGAGTTGTAGACTCCTCATCGCCGGAACTGAAGTCAAGGTCGTGGTCGTCATTGTTCGTCTCCTCGATTTTCACTGTTTCAATTCCCTGGAAACCATGTAACATGGAATTTGGTGCCTCCGTCTCCGCACGCGCGGGGCGCCGCACGATGGCCTCACCCTCGGCGTCATCAACCACGTCTACCTCACCACTCATCACCATGGCGACGAGCATCCGCGTCTCATCAGCCAAGCTCTTGCAGCGCACCATGTCGGTCCGCGAAAACCTCGACTTAGTGCTGTTGTCGACAGTCGAAGCGAAACCAGGCAACGGATCCTTCGTCTTCACATCGTATCCGACAAGAAGGCTCGCGAAGCAGTGATCTATCTTCCGAAGGAGGGCAAAAGTCGGTCGAGGCGCCGGCGGGAACGAAGGGAGGTAGGTATTGAAGGCAAGCGCAACGTTGAGGAGGTAGGGGACCTGGAGGCTGGCTGTAACACACCGGTTTCATGTCAGAAACGGGAACCAAGCAAGAAATAGATGAACGAATACGAACTTACGGGTCCCGGAAAACCACAGCACATCTACGACTTCTTCGAGGTCGCCGCATACCTCGTCCATGGTCTCGTAGCCGGTAACCTCATCGGCGGGGTCCGGAATGCCGAATTTCTTAACATAACGGCGCGAGATATGCAAGAGCCTCCGCGCGACATAATCGCGGGCATAGTCCTCCTTCTTTGAGCCGGGGACCAGCGGGCGGGAGCGCGGGTGTGGCAGGCGAGCGGCGACACGACTTGATGCGTTGCTCGGCGTGGGCGAGGGGAGGGCGGATCGCGACAGGAGAAAGCCCCCGGGACCGGGCGGGTCAGTCCGAGGCGACTCAGCAGCAGCCATTGCAATTGCGGTATAGATATACTTAGAAATGGCAACCCATGCCAGGCGGGTAGTTGGCGTAAACCAAAAGTGTAGGTTAGATTAGATTGACAAAGGCCGGGGGGTTGCAACTATGCATGAAGATCAAGTAGATACATAAAGGTAACATGCTTATATGTAACTATAAGTCAGGTACTTGAGCATGTGACGCCATCGGACGAACAGTTGCAGGTCTAACGCCTTATCGATTACAATAAACCTAAATCCCCATCCCCACTCTTTCATCTTTAGCTTGTCAAGCATTCTGTCTGTCAAGCGTCAATCAGTTGTTTCACAAGCATCATCGCAAAAAGTTCAGCCGCCGTATCAAGAACATTTTTCGAGGGTGTCTTCTTTGGTAGCGAGATAAATCATCACGGCAAAATGGCACCTAAGAGAATCACCGTTCAGCCCGGCTCCCGCGCCACTGCTCCCAAGGGTGTCATCGCCTCAACCTACAGCGCCCTCACATCTTCCGAAAATGCGTCAGTCGTCAAGAGTGTCGCTATCTTCGGCGTATGTTGCCTCTTCCTCGTTCCTCTCCATCCGCCATATTGGTTGCTGACCCTTCGTTTTTAGGCTGCCATTGCCTTCTTCGCCAGTCCCTGGAGCGAGTTTCTGCTGCCTCCGTAAGCCTGATATCTGCGCCTACCTCGAAAACAGGCGCCATCGCAATCGTTTTGATCGCGCGGCTAACTTATATATTCAGAGTATAAACGAAAGGAAAATGGGAACCTCTGAAAATGAAGCCATCCAGGTGTCACGCCGCGGACATGTGAAAGCGAATGGAAGAACCCGGATCTGTACAATACGATTGTGGATTAAATATGTATCATAGACTGGGAGGGTGGCAGTCATTCGAGGTTCGATAGGACGGTGGATCTCACGAAATGCGGATCACACTTCACGTATATACGACTGACGCGGATCCTGGCTGGGGAGTGGCAGATGAGCAATCCCCAACTCTCTTCAAATCAATCAAAAGAAGACAAACGATCAATACCCCAATACATCTCGGCTCGACTCCTTGCTGCTTTGATCAATGCAGACCGCTTCTTTTTGTTTGTCTAACAAAACAAGAGTCTATCCTCTTTAAATTCCTCAGTTTGCGCAATAATATCCATCGGTATCATCACAGACACTGTTACTTGAACTTGAAGCAGTAGGTGAACGTAGGTACCAACGCTAATGCTGGGTTGGTGCTAGACGAAGACTGGTATTTTATATTGATGGATGATTACATATCATACATTACACTGAGCCCAGAACCGCGGTAGACTGGGGGTGGGATGAATTCTCTTCACTCACAGGTTGACGGATGTAATGATGCAAGAAATTTATATTTGATTGTAATTTCCCTACCATATATTGAAACTAGATATTATATAGTTATACGGAAGTACTTATTGTTTAGAGCCCCGACAAATCTTTAACCACCCGTAGTAGAGCCGCCCCCAGTGTTAAAGGTTGAATCGCGCCAAGAAGATCCGGTGGTTGTAAATAACGACGACGACGACGACGAGGCAAAGGCCTGTCAGAATCACTATGGAATAATAAATATCCTCTGAGAGACGAGAGATCGTAATAGCTATGATAAAAATAAGCTGGTAGTTAACTTCAACTGACACCTTGACTCGTAGTCCTGTTAGACGTATTCTCAAATGGATCACTACATATCTCACACATGACCCTTCCAATCGAGTCATCATGTACAGAGGTAGTCCCTTCACGTTTAAGATTTTGGATTCCCGGAAGAGTTTTTTTTTTCTTTTATTTCAATTCGGAAACGACTCAACATGCTGTCGACTTGACTACCTACATCCTTCCGCCTCCCCTCCGCTCCAACTAGGCTCGATCCGAATCGACATTGATCCGGTCTCTGTCACGGGTTTTCCTTTCGCTCGACAGCCCTCCAACTCCGCATCAGGCTTCGCTATACCTAGCAGAGAGGAAAAAGTCAGGACACTTTCTTAGCTTTCCCCCCTGATATCTCCTTTCAACTACTCTTGCGAAACGGAAGCGAAGAAGTTCTTCGAGTGCACGTGACAAATTTAACGATTTCAAAGCTTCGTATGGTTCGTCGTTCCTCTTCCCCGTATTTTCCTATATTCTTTCGTCGGGTTGACCCCTCTCCTTCTAAGTTGCTCTGCCGAAGGAAAGTGGCACCAGGGGTCTGTCTACTTTCTTCCATCGTCCACCAAGATGACCTCTCTATCTCTCTCGCCCTCTGCCACAAACACCCCTGTGATGGTCGGCGCTGATAGTGATACAAAGAGAGAAAAAAAAATGGATGTCCAAAATGATGATTATATCCGAAAATCCCCAACTCGAGAATTCGATGGGCACCCGGCCGAGGTTATGTCTGCCAAAGAAAAGAGTAAATCGTTGTGTGCGTAACAGGAGTACTAGCCGTAGTTGATCATATGCGCCGTGAGTCGTGCTGGATGATGAAACAAGGGAATAAGTTGATAAAATAAAGAAATTAGGAGAGGCATCGGATCCGTATATTGTCTGCCTGGTCATGAAGGCAAGCACATATAGCTACCCTACGACCCAGACGTCGAAAAGCTTGTGTGGCGCTGTAATGATAGAGGAGACGGGTGCGATGTCATGTGAATGGTGAAACCAAAAAGAGGGGTGAATATTCGTTATGTGGAATCCAAAATAAACAGTATGCATGGAGAAGATGCAGTTGTCAGAATGTTTTGAAGGCACTCAAAGATCGTTTGTAGTAGAGATTCATGCCTTCGAGGCAACGTCATCTCAAACGAAAGGACGCCGTCATGACGGACCGAACGCTAACCAGATACATGTTCAGCTTAGAGCCAACTCGCCACAATCTAAGCGCGGCCGCATTTAAGCGACGGGAGGAATGGCAGCGGGAGCGGGAGCTTCGGCATCGGTGGAGATCTCATTGCCAGAAGGCGCGGCGGCGACGGCCTTTTGAGGGCAGTCCCTGGAGATGTGGCCAGCCTCTCCGCACTGGTAGCAGGTCTTACCAGCCGTATTCAGAGGACCACCGTTAGGGGCGGTGCAGTCGCGTGAGATATGTCCCAGTTTACCACAAGCGTAGCACTTCATAGCCTGAGCCTGACAGTCTCGAGCAAAGTGGTTGGGTCCGCCGCACTTGTAGCAAGTAGGCTGGCGAGGGCCACCGGTGAAACCACCACGTCCATAACCACTGAATCCGCCACGGCCGACGGGGGCACCACGGCCCATGCTGACACCAGCGGGGTTGGGGCACGCCCGAGCGAGGTGACCGGGTTGTCCGCAGTTGTAGCAGCGACCATTGCCACCACCGGTACCGCTCAACCGGAGAGTTGGACAGTCGGCCTGGACATGACCCAGTCCCTGGCAGTGGTAGCACTGCTTAGCCTCCGTCGTTCGAGGAAGGGGGCATTGGTTAGATTCATGGCCTTTTCACCCAAGAGAGATCTGTTAGTTACACGAGCGCTATTGTGCATCATATGAGAGCAGAGCTTACCAGGCTGCTTGCAGTTGTAGCAGAGGCGCTCGGCAGAGGAGCAAACCTCGGCGTAGTGGCCAACGTTACCACACTTGTAGCATGCTCTGCGCGATAGGGAAGACATGGCGACAATTGTGAATCTGGGTAGTGCAAATCTGTAAATTCCATTATCAGCACGACATTTCGCGTAGGCCCCGTCTCCCCCAACCGATGACTCAATGGCCCGTTTGCAGCGATGTGATCCGAGTAGTGGAAATGGTGCAAACAGCCGTCCCTTAGCTGATAGAGACGTAGATGCGGTAAGCGGCATCGTGCCCCTCATGTTGATATCCTCCTAGGGTAATTCCAGCGGTGGCTGAAGATATGCAAAATCGAGTCATTGGATGCACCGGGTGCGCACAGGATGAGACTCATACTGCCATAGCCTTGATCCAGCGCGATGCTCTAAGGGTTGACAAAGCATTTGAAAAGTACGAGTAAACCAACTGTTGAGCGTATCTCCCTGGCGCACAAGTTTGATCATTACATGTAGTCGCATTAGCCGGCGAGTAGGCGTCTGCTGACGTATGCGCGAATATGTAGGTGCAGGGAATGTCTCAGGTTTTCCATCTTCCATGCACCAGCAGCCCTGCGTCGCGCGATGTAGTACCGCATTGCCGTCCGTTTAATCTTGAGGTTTCGGTCCCCGATATAAGAGGCAACTGCATAGTAGACTCGAGAACGGATAGCTTCCCAACTTCCGAAGAGTAGCGTGGGCCATGTCATGGTGTCGCCCCGACTTAAACAACTGCTCGTCAAACATGCCATGTTGGTGCGCGTAACACTGCATGCTTCTTTACGTAGGCTACCTATGCAAGCAATACGGGCCATCGTGCTGCAACCAGGGCGACCGGAATGTTTGGGGCTTGCGGTCGGTCGGCCAATAAGAGGTTCATCTCGTACAGCAGTGCGCCCAAGCCGTCGGTGATTGATTCCTTCGAGCAGCCATAGCAGAAAGCGGGCGCGCAATCACCACAGTTTCAAACTATTAGGCTTACTGCTACTTGGGATGCAAATGCCGACAGGGCTATTTCTAGCGATGACCAGGCGATGTGATCGCATCGCAACCACGAAGAGAATGCATCGTTGCGCTCGGATCCAAAGGGGACGACCGTCGGGTTCGAAAAGCAATGAGACCGCCCGGGGAAGACCGTGGAGGGCAGGTATAATGTCGTACAACACGAGGATGGAGGGCCGGCATTAACCACTATTTGATCGATCTCTGCGCCGCCAGGTACTACATTCGCTGTCGCAGTGCGCTGCATGTTGCGCCGTACCACACCACATCGCCGCGGTCGGGCGCAAAGGGCACCCCGAGGGCTGGGGAGGGGAGGGGGAGGGGAGGCTTGGAGGGAAATGATCGGGTGGCGGACACAGGGTGACTTAACTTACCTCTTTCTTCATTAACCTTTGCGACGACAAGGTCCGGTTCTTGCAGTGGTTTCCTATGTCAGGCTTCTTCCACTTTGCGTTCTTCGTCTTTTTCTTCTTCTTCTCTTCTTCGTCTTCTGTCCGATCCAACGGCAACCTTCTTCTCTTCAGCTTCCAAGCGACTCTCGTCTTCTCCCGAACACGACAACCTCGGATGTATCGAGTTGATAATGATGCGGAAAAGTGTGGAGAGGGAGGGAAAAAGAAAAGAGGGAAAAAGAGGATGCCAGCAGAAATGGGCCCCGGGGGGGTTGTGAAAAGAACAGGCGGCCGTTGACTTTCAGGCAAGGACTGGCTGCTGCTGCTGCTGCTGCTAACTGCTACTGCTACTATTGCTACTGCTGCTGCTGCTGCTTGCTGCTGCTGTGCTTTGCGTGACTGGTGACTGGGCTGGACTGGGAAGTTGAAACTGGAAATAGTGGAGGACGAGGGCGCACTACGGGCCAACTAGCCTAGCCTAGCCCTTACCCAGTGCACTAGGCGCGAGTGAAGGAAGGATTGTCGCGAGGAGAGAGGGATAGGGATCGTGGAATGGAGGGGGTGCTTGGCGAGGGGAAATGGGGTACAGGAAATTGGGAAATCGAATCGCAGTTGGTTAACCGCGCATTTCAACCAACCCAGACGACGTCCCTGACCTAGTACTTACTCACTCACCAGCTCTTCTTCTTATGATGACGATGTGAGCGTGAACTCGCAGCGGCAACGGCAACGAGACGAGACAAGACAATACAATACAAGACAAGACAAGTCTGGAAAGAAATAAGTTAAATACTTGCATACTATTGTTATATCTCGTACTAATGTGGCGGACAATAGTATCAGTGTAATCATTATAGTCTGTCCTACATAGCTGGAATATCGCAACACAGTCAACTAATAAGTATATATATACCTAGGTATGGTATAGAGTAGACACAGTTAGACAAATGTCTCGGAACATCCCCTCCCTAATGTAAGTAATGGTGCACCTTCTGGTGCCTCGAGCACCCCTGCATCAGACTTGATGTGAAATCAATATCCAGGAAATGTTGCGCTAATCGGACAGGTGCTCTGCCTGTTACAAATGTTACGAATGAGGATTAAGGTTAATCAATAATGCAGCTGTCATCCGACACACATTCAGCCCAAGACCCAAAGAAACCTTACAGCCAACCAAGCTGGCGGTACTTGACCCCCTCGTGCCGATGCACAGACGCTCGGTTCTGCGAAAAGCGGGAGGGATACGGCATCCTGTTATTTCGCGCGTCCAATCACATGGCCGTCGCAAACAAACACAGCATCCGACTTACATACAGTAACCCCTCCCCAGGCCCCCACAAGCTCAAAAGAGGAATAAGGAACACTATGCCCTATCTCGCGCCGAAGTACAGTCAGTCTAAGACCAAGACAATCATTACTAAACCAAGTCTTTTTGCGACCCGTCTAAGACATTCCGTCCGGGTTACCAGCAGCATGCGATACCCAGGGATCCTTCGACTGGGGATCATCTTCACAGCAGAGCCCAACACATGCATAGGAAGCAAGACTTGTTGTTGTATGAACCAAACTATCTGGTGAACACTCCGCGCTTGTTCGTGCATTTGATATAGCTGAATGCTTCCCCCCCCCCCCTCCCCCAACAACAACAAATTCTAAAATATTAATTGTATAACACCGAGGTCGTATAAAAATCTAGAGCGATATTATATAAACATCTCTCGCCTAACTGGACCTCTACTCCGACCGCGCAGTCTTTGTCCAGCGGCCGCGGAATCTGGCAATCAAGCCAACTTAAAAATGCTAATTAGTTGTCTGATCGCCTGGTCACCATAAGTCTACGAACTTCCAAAATAGCCGGGTTGGGTAGTGGTGGCACATCTGCCGCATTAGAGATCACTGGTGTGCTTATCGTAGACGTCTGAGAATAAATGGAAGATGGTGGCGGCGCAATCGATCTAGGGCGTGCATCGACAACATAATCAATGCCGTCATCTGAGGCGTAGGAAGGCGGTCGGTGTGCGGTGCGACGGCCGTTTTCTTCATTTTCATCCCCGTTGAAGGATGGTGCTGCTGTTGGCGACGAAGGCGGTGGCGATTGGGCACGTTGCCAGTAGATGCGGTCGGGGTCTACACGCTATTCTCACAAGAAGCGATGAGCATGTGAAGTTATAGGAAAAAAAGCAACGTTTCGGTAGGTGACTAGAAGAAAGAAGGACTCACCACGCTCTCGCGCCATAGCCCATACGCCGGGGGCTTCAGCTTTGTAGCTTCGCTCTCGATTCCGGCAGCCTCCTCATCCCGTGCTAATACAACGCGGATCGGCTGTGCCGGAACTGCGTATCCTGGGTGTCCGTATTTGTTTGCCTCGACATCGTCTCCTGAGCCGCCTTGTCGTTTCCGTGGCCACACGAGCTCCATACACAGCTGAATGAGCCCATGGCAGAAAAACACGGTCATCAGGAGGATGAGAAGAATCAGAAATATGCTGAACTCCTTCGTGTTGATATTCTTCGTTATGGAAAGGGAGAGGTCTGTGTTGAATGGTCAGCAAACGCTCCTCTCGACAACTACAACGCGAACATGGCGTACATATTGTAAGGATCGTTATCAGGAAAATGCCCGATACGAAACAACGCAGAACGAGCAATCGTACCCTCCGCGACTTGACCCACGGAAAGCAAAAGAGAAATCTTTTCGGCGGTTCTTTGTGCTGACGCCTCCGCGAACTGCCGGGATGATCTCGTTGCCGACGTCTCTCGTCCTCTACATGGTCAGCCAGGTGTAATTCTGCCAGATTTGACCCGTTGAACGTCGAGCGGCGCACATTGCGTTCGGGCTCTCCATTCGTCCGTGCTGCGCGTGGCCGAGCCAGAATCGGAAAACGCTGCGTGTGAGTACGAGCTCTTGGCGGCTGCGAGGGAGTTCCGCTGTCATGTGTCCCATTTTCGCGTGACGGTTGATCTGGTATATTTTGTGTTCTAGACCCTGCGAGGCTTGAAGGGCCAAAGCGATTTGGGAACCTGAAACCATCGTCGTCAGATTCACCTGCATTAAGAGGCGCCCGCGCCCCCAAGCTTGGAAGCCTCGCGAACAATCTAGGTATTGTTGAACGGCTGTCGCTGAGTGGCCTTGAGCCGTTCTGTTCTTCCATACCTGATGGACTTTGTTGGCCGGGTTGAGGTCCTTCTTCTTGGGCCTGCCCCCTCCTCAGCACACTTGCTCTAATAAAGTTCATGTCGGTTGTGCCCGGTGGTACACTACTATCGTCGTAGCTGGTATAGCATATGTCACTTATGATAAGTTTTCATATGCTCAGTCCCAGGATCACTATACGAATAGATGTAAACCAGCAGGGAAAATACAAAAGAAAAGAAGCAGATCCCCACAATCTGGGAGAAGAGTATAACTTTGGATAAACAAAGTCTTCGGTCGGTCGAGATGCGTCGCGTTGCAGCAATCGCGTTTCTGCAGGTTTCACACTGGATAGTCTCCTAGCCAATGGAGACGAAATGGGTCTCAAGCGTGGCCGCAGGCCTAGAATCGGATTATTAAAAGTCAATAATATCAAGCTCAGTAAAATTAGATAAACAAAGTGCGGTCTATGCTCCCAGAGCACGAGAAAACGAAAGTAAGAATTGAAACACTGTAGCAGAACAGCGACATGATGAGAAAGAGAAAAAGAAAAGCAGGCGGCTACACCAGAAGCGCCACGATCTGTGAAATCTCCGGAAATGGGGAGAAACGCCAAGGGGTAGCGTAGCTACGTGTAAGAGAAATATGGAACGGGAAATCGAAGACAGGACTAAACCGTCACAAGCGTTCACGCCGACAACATGGGTCCTCGTTTTCAATGCAAGAATTACCACTTGAACCTAAGTACCTAAGCTCGTCTTGCCCCCTGAGTCCTGCCTGAGTATTCCTAGCAAGCGGGATCATCTGTCTGGTCTCAACTGTCCACAATAAGGAGGTACAATGGTTCCCAACGCAGGTACAAGTAAAACCACGGTTACATACATGTACGCAGGGACGCAAGGTCTCAGGGGTCCTTGTCAGGGACTCGGTGCAGAGGGAATTCAGGGGTGGTTTTGATTGGTCGGTGGCCGGTCGATTGTTTCGGAATCAAATCGTAATCGGCCAATTGTAACGGGCCATCTGACCGTTACGAATTCCCTTCTAATAGTACATAAGCCATTAGCTTCTCCAGCGATCTTTAAAGCCAGTAGAAACTCATGCGTTCGGACGACGCTTTGAATGTCCTCGCTTGTACGTAACGAAACCCGCAAGCAAACCTATGGGCTAGAACGTGGCGACAGCAACATGCTGTCGCGAAACATAGTTGGGTCATTTTTCATGGCTTGGATGGAAAGAAACTGAGGGATTTGGTCAAAGTCGTTCGTCTTTGTAAGCATTTGCTACCTTTTCCACATTATCATTAGTGAACTATTCGATATAGATCTAGTAGATAACCATGCCAAGGTCAGACTCCTACGCCGTTACAGGTAGGCCACGACTAGAGGGGGGTCTTCGATCATACACAGAGGGAACCTTGTCAATAGATGTTTTTGTGCCTTGGCCAATTAAACTAATTCAGCCTCAGCCGTCCTTGAGTTTGAACAGAAGGCTCTTGCTAGAGCTATATAGCTGTGTTTGTCAGCTACAGCGCCGAAATCTACCGCTCAAGACTTACAATAGTCCGTAATCATAGACATGCTAAATGAAGCTTACTGCTATATACGACACATGCCCGAGCACAGGTGCGATGCCGATACTAGGCACAGGACTTTATACTCGCAGTAGGAGACTTGGGGATTTTGGAACAAGGGTCTGAGCATCTTCGAGGCGGATAGGACATATGGGTACCCCGCCGTGTTCAGCTATATGTTTTGCTCTGGTCACGACCGATGACTTGCCTGTAATGGGTGGTTGAGTATTGGGGGCTCAACAAATGAGTCCATCCGCTGTAGTCAACACAAGCAGTGGCTCTTGTTCCGACATTTTGTGGTCGTGAACAAGTTCATCTTAGCTCCTCTCCGGCAAGCTCACCTTGGCCGGTAACCGTAGGAATCTTGCACTACGTAACGACGGACCATATTCGCCCGTGCTTTTGATGGCCATATAGAAGGATAACACGATCTAGAAAGCCATTAAAACCTTTCAAATGTCGCCTCGAAGCCGACAAGTTGTCGTTAAACCAAGAAAAAAAAAGTCCTTAATGCATTTGGAACTGGCTTGAATTGACCATAGAGCTTCACCTGAACTCCACCCTTGCCCATAAGTCGTGTGACTAATAACACTACGATAGTAATAATGTGACTTATGTATATATTAATCTTAGATCTCTTCTATCCGTCGATCTCTCTCTGACACTGTCTTCTCCCCCCCATTAGAAACCACTCAGCCGGACTCACTGTACATCTAGTACATGCTCAAAGAGGTCTTTTTTCCGGTGTTAAGTTCCAGTGATAGTGAAGAGCCTCTTATGTGATATTACATTGCCAGGTATCCCATAATACGAGATGAGCAATTGTATCCTCAAGCACAATAGCGTTGCTGAACATTGCAGCAGATACATATAGGTATCTATTCTAGCATCTCTTGAACACCCTCGCGACAACGACGGTCAGCTGACTGTCCAGCAGGGACTGTTCCCATTGCGTGAAATAAATTAAAGGTTAGGATAGGAGCACACCTATTAATTTTCCTTCGAGCCCATAACTTCAGATGTTGGTTCAAATGTGCGAACTAACGATTCGGCCTGCTCATTACCAGGTGAAACTAGAGAAAATGAACGATTACTGGGACATTCAACTAGATGAAGTGACAAGGCTCAAGCGATGGCTATTCAAATCCTGTCCAGGCTCTCGCGGCTAGCTTCTAGGCCGGGGAGATGACATGTAGGCTACCGAAGCTCTCCAAGAAGCATACGACGGTCTGAAGACGCGGATAAAACTAAGGGTGTATTAGCTCAAAACTTTTATAGTAGTGCACTTCTAATCCAACTTACTGATAGGTTCATCATTAGGCGTGAACTCAGCGCAGTTTACGGTGCCCTTGTGACCAGGGAGCTTGTATAGAAGCTTCCCGTTGTCGTTTGACCATATAACCACAGTCCCATCGCTGGACCCAGCTGCAATCTTCTTGCCTGCTTTATCCCAGCTTGCTCGAATCAAGTTTTTCTCGATGCCCATTTGTGCGCCATCAAATGTTCGAATGTGCCGTTCTGTGGGGGCAAATGGCCGGATGTCCCACGTCTTCGCTGTTGAGTCGTGAGAGTAGGACAAGAGTGACTGAGAGTCGGGAGAAACGCGTAAGCTAGTGATTGTGTCATTGTGGCCTAGCATAGAGTAAACGACGGCCTTCTTCCGCATGTCCCAAACCTTAATATCGTTGTCGATGCCGCCAGAGTAAATCTCATTGCCAGCTTCAGAAACAGCGACGGCAGTGACGGGGAAGTCGGTCTCGATGTAGTCCACGGCATTTTTCGTGCGAGGATCCCAGATTCCGATTGTGCCATCATCACTCGCGCTAATCAATAGCTCCTCACCCCGCTTACTGATGTCCATGGCGTTTATAATCTCTTCGTGGCCTATGTATCGCCGTATTCTGTCGCCCGATGTCAAGTCCCAGCTCGCGAGATGCATGTCAGCCGAAGCAGAGTAGAGGATCTCAGAGTCTCGAGACCATTGTAAATCGAGGATTGCGCCTTTGTGGCCCGCTAGGACGCCGTAGTTTTCGCATGCGCCGGACGAGTTCCATAACACTGCCATTCGTCATCAGTGGCCGCAAAGGTACGTTATGGGGGAATAGGATCGAGCGAAAAGAGATGTAGCTTACATATACTTCTGTCCATGGACCCAGACGCGATCAGGTTTCCAGTAGGATCGAACTTAGCTGAAAAGATCTCTCCTGAATGACCGCTGAGCTCCATAAGCGGAGCCTCAAGATTGCTCGTCCTGACCGTCTAAGTTGAGCAGCCATCAGCATCCAGTCCACCAGGGCAAGAGTAACAACAGGTATGAGGGACGCACGGACTGAACTAGAGCACCGCCCGAGGCGCCATCGCGTCTCGAGAGCGCGGTGCTTGTGCCTGGCTTCTGTCGCTTAACAAGCAACTGGCCAGCGCCTGCGTCGTCAGCGGCGGGTCGCTTTTCGGCGGACATGGTAGACACGCTTGCCCTCAATCTCGTTACGCGCGAACTCAAAAGAGATTAGAACTAGTGGGCAGACAGAGCTGGTATGTCTGGCTTTAGCTGAGGTGAAGGTAAGGCAAAAGTGGTAGTAGCTGTTGCCCTTCTACTGGCGCACCTGCACCTACAACTTGCGCCCGAGCTTCAAGCTTCAATTGAAGATATGACGGAGCAAGGATGTTCCGCAAGACCCACCTTCTTTCTCTACCGATGCAGTACCTGGTGGGGGCGATGGTCCGGGGCGGGGCGCCCACCAGATAGCTAGAGCTAACCTAACCTCCTACCCAGGACTCATTTCACCGCCCAAATACTGCCACAGCTTGCGTGCGCTCCCGTACTTTCGAGGCCCCCGGCTCCCATATCATCTAGCTTAATATAGTGCCCGCGTCCTGCATCGTGCTGGAAACGTTGTACTATACTGGATACGTTGTCCATGATTTGATCAGCTTCGGCCTACAGCTCGCCAGCCGGGCATGTCAGCCAGCAAAGCCGCCCGTGTGGGCGAAGAGTAGGTCTACCACAACCCGTCAAGCTGCTGTTCATGAGCAAGGGGGGAATGCCCGCTAAATGAGGACAGAATATGGAAGTAAGTTTTCCTACCTCGCCGTTCTCGCTCCGTAGTCGTCATCGAATGCGATCCTCACACAATTCACAAAGGGGCCGTGTCGACAAAGTGAATGCCGAGCTTGTTGTCTTGACCTATGGCACCATAGTCGCCCAGCTGTGCAAGGACTTTGACGGGGATTATGTTCAAGTCAACAAGCAGCTTGACAAGATGGGTTACAACATTGGCCTCCGACTTATTGAAGATTATCTTGCCAAATCCAACACCATGCGGCGATGTAGCAACTTCCGAGAGACGGCTGATATGCTGGCCAAGGTACACATACATTGCTTGGCGACCCTGAGCCCTTCTGAATGGTTCAGAACTAATCATGCGCGCTCTCTGGCAGGTCGGATTCAAGATCTTCCTAAACATCACGCCGACAGTCACGAACTGGACGAGTGACAACAAGCAATTCTCACTCGTCTTTGAGGAGAACCCCTTGGCAGATTTCGTCGAATTGCCTGATGATGGCCGAGCGCAGGACGAGTTATGGTACTCCAACATATTCTGCGGCGTGCTACGCGGAGCATTGGAGATGGTGCAGATGCAAGTCGAGGCGCACTTCATCAGTGACGTGTTAAGGGGCAACGACACGACCGAAATGCGGGTCTCGCTAATCCGGTATATTGACGACGAGTTGCCTCCAGAGGATGATTGAAATGAACTATGACAACTACTTACCATGGAGTTTGAGTCGTCCAGTTAGCCGGGAGTGTCTGGCTTGGGTTTGTTCTATTTGTGTCTAATTGTTAAGTATTTGGGCACCTCTTAGGCAGGCCTCCTTCTACAACATACCGTGTTATTAACAAGTAAGATGTGACATGAATGCGGTTTAGATAGACGCACAGTTTTTCGTTCGGCTTAGCGAGTCAAATGTTGACTACTCGTGCCTGATATAGTTGGTCCTGATAGAATTTCACGTACAGCGCAAGCTAGGGCATTTTAAGAATGAAGGTCGATTGTACCTACAGTGTATATGGATGCTATTGAGCGATGGTGTTGTTTCTTGACTTGTCTCAGCTGCGGGCGTAGAACAGCGACAGCGGTATTAGCTTCCGTAGTGAACACACATCAGACAAATCTCGGTCTATTATTCCTGCAGGCAAAGAATGAATGAATGGACACACTATACGGATCGGTCGGACGGAACGCGCCATCTGTCTGCTAAGGCCCCGCCCCAACTCGCGGGCAGCTTGCATGCAGACCAGTAACGAGATCTACCTAACTAACCTACAAAGCATTTCATAATACAGTTCCCTTCCGGCAAACCATACGCAGTACATAGCGTTTACCTCGCCAATTTTTTTTCCGAAGCCTTTGTTCACCTGTAGCCTACAGAAAGAGGGTTGAAGGAGCTAGATGGAATGAAGATCAAAAAGTAATAGCGCTGGTGAGTCGATGCAATGTTCCTGCGTTGGTATTCTGCCGCCATGTTTTTAGCGTCCCATGTCGATGGGGTGGGATCGCCTGTTATTACGTCCATGCTACCTACAGTAAGTAGAGTGTATGTATGAGAATGGATTCCAAAAGTAAGAACGTCATTGTCTCTGCTTTATCACATATAAAATGTATAAGTAGCACTTTACCGTCCCGCGCTAGTATTAGATTTTGAGGCTTTATTGGAACATTTTTCGACGAAAATCGGGGGGACGCGAAGCAGAGGGACACTATGTACGATATATAGATAATATGGACTGCATCACAGCCATCTCCCTTCAACTACAACACGGAAACTAGGGAATGTGAGACGTGGTAAAACTTGTACGTTTGTGACTCAAATCGTTGGCGCCAGTCTTCTACCCCTACGTTCACCATGCGCTACCAGAGCCAGATGTTAGGATCATGTGTGGTATGGGCTGTTCGAGATAAAGACGAACTGGAGTTACTAGTTACTAGTGATCCGGTACAAGCCTTTGAAGAATCCAACAAGTGGTGGTGATTGACATGAGGGATGCCAAGTCGAAGAAGTGGGGTCCGGACCAAGAAATACGCCCAAGCGAAGCTGGGAGGTAGCTGATGGCTGTCGGGCTTGGATGGTGGAAAGGCTCTGTCGCGCGTTCCCACGTGTTTCCACACAAACCGGCCCAGATGGGACGAGCCTAGATACCTCCAATGTACCCAACGCCTGTGCTCAAATATTCACCCAGCTAGGGCTCCCATCGTTGTAACTTTCCTTTTCCACACTGTCGTACAGTACAGTTCGACGACGGGAGAGATTTCAATCGCGTCCCAGATCTCTGGGAGAGTCTCTCCCTACCTACCTAGGTAGGGTGCAGCACCTGTCTCGGGAACAATGAACAGTTTGCTGAAGAAAGTATTCATCCCTAGGCTAGGTAGCATCCACCGTCCCCATACACGTCAAGCCCCGACTATGGAGATGGCCTGATTCCAATATTCATATTGATGTCGCTATCACTCATAATGAACAAGCTTACTTATCAGGTACTCCGTAGTATTTGACTACCTACCTACCTACCTTAGGTATGTATGCAGTAGGAGGTAGATACTAATAGTACCTAGGTAGTAAGATGCTGGCTTACGTGTGCGCTACCTGCCAATGCCTCAGATGCAGCGCCAGTACTGTACAGCACTGTAGATGGAGGATGTCCCGGCTATGTGGTCGGCCCCTGGTAGTTAGTTCCTGGTAGTTGAGGTTATAAGATAGAGAGCCGCAGGGTGCCTCGTAATTGTCTACCCAGCCGACCAAGTTAGGTAGGCCGGGCAGGCATCAGGTCGCGGGATACAGAGGTTGAACTGGTTCGTTCTATTCACATAATAGGTATCATAGCAGGACATAGAAGGCCCTAATGCGCCATCAAAGTTTCTTGCTATCTAGATTCGTGCCACGGAATGCCCGCAGACCCCTCCGCTCAAGCCCAACCACTGATTGCTCTCCATAAAACACGGCTGACCGCCATCATCTCCCTCTCCGCCCACGCAACATGCGCACTCTCTCATACTATGCTCTGCACACGACGAACCTGTTGATCGCAAGAACCATAACCATCGTATCTTGGTCCGGCTCGTTTTTGCGGTATTAGCTGTCCTCAATACAACTGAGTGGCTACCCCATCCTGCCCGTTTCGCAACCAAGCCGTAGCCACATTCAGGCACGGTTGCTATTGTCGTCTACTTATGCGCCTAACTGGCTGACTACCCGACCGGGACGCTGGTAGCCTTGTATAGCGCATTCCCTCCCTACACTTCGCTGGACTTCTCTGTTCCCTAACCCTTAGCCCAGGTACTGCAATAGAGCTAAGCATAGCAAGCAGGCAGACAAGCAAGCAAGCAAGCAACCCGACCTGACCTGACCTGACCTGACCGACTTGACTTGACTTACCACTCTGTCAGTTGGCCGAACAAAGCCGAACAGCGCAGTCAGTCCATCAGCCTTTCAATCGGTTCAGCTGCTGCCGGAAGTTTCCAACTGGTGGTCGGGCTGACCGTTCTACATATAAGGGCTCTCCGCCGCCCCGTCTCCCCCCGTCTCCCCATCCCCAATCACCGGACCGCGCATCCTCGCACTTTGACAGCCCAGCCCCCACCCAGATCCGCTAGCACTCACTTTGCTGGTGGTAGGCACTGGCTCGACTGGCACAGGCACAGGCACAGGCACTGGCGCCCCTAACCACCACCCACATCTCGCACTGGGCAGTGCACCGTACGCCCGGCACTGGGCGAGCCACTGAGACTTTCTTGAAGCCATCCATCCAAACCAGATCATCTACCTAGCCATCCTCGCCATCCTCGCCTTCGCCGCCGCTGCAAAATCAATCAATCACTCACACCACCATTACCACCACCACCACCTCCTCCCCCCTCCACCCATCTGTTTTCCGCCCATCCTTCAGTCTGTCTACTATTGCCGCTTCTACGGTCGCATTTATACCGTCTCTCATTGCTCCTTTTTCTCATCCCGCTTATATCACCACGTTTCTTAGCCACTGTATTCCTGGAACACGGGTTCCTTGCGTTTTTTTTATCTCGTCGCCGCCACTTCCTTTACACTCTTCCACAAAGGAGTCTTTCGTTCTATCGACCCTCTCACGACTGTCGGATAAGACACCCACCCCGAAAAAACACTGAACTACGCGATCGCTGACGCGCTGCCAATTCCACTTGGCACGCATCCTGGACCACCACCTCTCCGACAATTCCGATCGTAGACTAGGCTCTCTTGCTCTGCTGACGAGAGGACACCGAGAACTTCGCACGTCGCGCCGTCGCGTACTCTTCAAGCGGCGCCTCGTAATTCGTTGGCAGTCCTTGTACCAACTTGTCTTGTCATTTAGGGAACAAACCGGATGCGAAGTACCGATTCGGCATCTCTTGGATCCTGGCAGATTCGCTCTGTCGACCTTGAATCATGAACAACGTCAATATGGCCAACATGCCTATGGCCGGCGGGCCCGTCGGCGGCGGACCCATGGCCATGATGGGAAATAATGCTCTCGCCGCTGGCCAAGTTCAACGTCTCCCAGAAAACAATCGTGCGAATCTCAACACCTACATATACGACTACTTCCTTCGGGAAGGCATGTACGATTGCGCACGCGCAATGCTCAATAGCGACCAAGCCCTTAACGTCCACAAGAGCCCCCGTCGCGACGAGAACGGCAATGCTATCGGAAACGGTGTTGGTGATGATCCGATGGACACTGACAACAAGGATGAGCTAGATTCAAAACGACCGCATGACCTGCCGGCCCCGAATGTGCCTAACGGATCCGACAGCTGTTTTCTCTATGAATGGTTCTGTCTCTTTTGGGACATATTATCAGCCCAGCGCAATAAGGGTGGCGTCAGTCCCAGTGTCAGCAACTATGTAGTTCACACCCAGGTAAATTCCAACTTGACTTGCCTTGCAGTCTAGCTCTTGCTGGCCTTCGCATCTAACGTCTCTCCAGCAACAAAACAGGATGCGTCAAAATCAGCAACAGGAAATGATGCGTCAGATGAGACCAGACATGTATAATTCGATGATGCAGCGCTTGCCGAATGGCATGCAGATAAACGCGAAACACCCTACCCTGGCCAGGACCGCTATGGCAAATAATCAAAATAAGTATGTTGGCTATGCTAGTTGAAGCCTCGCACGTCTTCCTAACTGACAGCTACTGTGCGATAGTCCCCAGATACAGATGCTCCAGGCCAAGCAGAACCAGATGCAACGCGACGGGTCCAATATGGATGGTAACCAACCTCGCCCAGCCTCGCCTGGTTCCGCCGAGAACGCACCGTCGCCTAGCAAACGACCTCGACTAGATGGACAGGGTCCGTTCAACGCCCAGCATCCAAATATGATGAATGGGCAACGACCTCAGCAAGGGATGCCGGGACAGCAAGTAGGCGATACCAAAGCTGCTGATATGGCTCAGCAAATGCTCTTGACAAACGGCATCGACCCCGCTAATCTGACTCCTCAGCAGTTCCGAGATTTCCAAGCACAGTCTGCCCAGACACAGGCCAAGTCCATCCAGGCGTACTCGCAGAATCTGCAGCAACACCATGGTCAGCAAATGCCCAATAAACAGGTTCCCAATCCGGGCGGTCCTCAAGGTCAAGGCTCACCTATGATAGCACAAGGTCCTGAGAACACGGCGGCTATCGGTGCGTTCTATCCCGACATGGGCCCCGCAGGCATGCGACCAGGACCCAACGCGGCCCAAGGCAGCGGCAGTAATCACGCTCTCCAAGATTACCAGATGCAGCTTATGCTGCTTGAGCAACAGAACAAGAAGAGGCTCATGATGGCTAGGCAGGAACAAGACAGCATAGGTGGTATCCCGCGTGAAGGTTCCGGACCTAACGGGCCCGGAGGTCCGGGTGGGCCACCTGGTCCGAACGGACAGCCTTTCCAAGACACTCCGCCGCAGGGAGTGAGACCCGGCGCCTCCCCTAATCCGAACGACCAGATGAAGCGCGGGACGCCTCAGATGAACCCCGCCGGCATTCCTTCACCACTCCAGGAAGGGGCCCAGTCAAGGGGGTCCCCCAATGCCATGAACTTCATGGGCAATGGCATGGATCCCAACATGCCGCAGAACTTCTTCAAGGGCATGACTGGTATGGAGGGCAATATGGTTGCGGCGCAGATGAATGCGGGTATGCGCCCACCCAGCTCACACCCGGGTCAACCGTTTAATGCTCAAATGAATCCCCAAATGATGGCAGGACGGCAAGGGCCGCAGCAGGTTCAGTGGCAGCAGGGTCCAAACGGCAATGGTATGGCGCCCCAGGGGCCTCAAGGGCCACAAGGACAGGTTCAGGGTACAGCATCACAGAGAGCAATGCCGCCGCCATCAGCTCCGGCCCCCACGACTAATGGCAATGGCCGGACAAGCACTCAATCACCGCAGACCACCGCTGCTGCCCCACCTACACCACAGCAGGCCACTAAGGCCGCACCTAAAAAGAAGGACACAAAAAATGCGAAGAGCAAGGTACTATAATATCACCTAATACGAATTGAATAGGGAGATTACTAACGTGTTTCCCAGGCCGCCGCTCAGAAAAACAAAGCGCCAGCCGCCGGTGCTACTCCAGCTGCTGAGCCCAACCAAGACGCGGAGCCTCCAACGCCCGCGACCCCCATTACTCCTAGCAATCCAGGCAACTTTAAATCTGGTCAGAACGCTGGGGCTGTGCCCCCAGCTGTATCAGCGCCGCAGTCTGCCCCTGCGCCAGTACCAGCTCCCCAGGTTGATCAAATGAATTTTGCTGACATGAACAATAATAACAATGCCATCGTAAGTCAACCATGTACGTTTGAAACAAATTTGACTAACCAGAAACAGTTCACCAACATTCCAGAATTCAGTGAGATATCGTCTGGCGATGTCTTGCCGGATTTCGATTTTGACTCTTTCCTCCATGACAATGATACTGACGGCGCGGGTTTCGACTTCAACGCGGCAACTTTTATGGAGGCCCCGGGAGAGATTGGGGCCGAGTAGATTTCGTACACACTAGTATTGTTTTGTTTCCTTTGAATCGGTCTCCTGGGCATATTGCGGCGTTTATCGGCTGGATTAGTCTCGCATATGGAATATGGCCATGGTCTTTGTCGGTTATTACGCGTTTAACAGACACAGAGACGACACACATGATTAACTCCCCAAAAGCTTTTCACTCCACAACCCTGTTTCCGGCTAGACGGCGGCCTTGTGCAACTATCTACACGGATACTAGATCCTCTCCCTGGAGTTGATCCGGTTTTATTCAACTCAAGCTTGGAGACCCTACGGAATCTGTCTCGGTCCTGATTGTTATCTGGGAGGACACATTTCATAGCGGTGTTTCCAGGTCTCATTCTCCCTATCTACCAGTGTCGCTGACTGGGCGGGCTCGCATCGTTTTCCGTACTAGTGGGAGGGTTTGTTGCAGATAATGGGTGTAGTCTCACAAGATCGGGGGCTCGGGCGGAGTCTGGAGCCATTAATCAGTATATTGAACCACTCTTGATACCTTTTTCATTACTCTCTTATCTTAGCAGTTTGGGGTCTATTAAGTATTCGCAAGAATTACATACTTCGTCACAGGTTCGGCAAGAACAGCACATGTGGCCGAGCGGCGCAGCGTCAATCTGGTAAAAATTAGGCGGCGCATTAACACGATCGGGGCCAAGTGGGATTGAGGCGAGCTGCATGGTGAAGGAAACGACAGACTTGGAATGGATTTATTGCAAGGCCGTGGTTCATTCTTGTGTATCCAATAGAGCAACGTTCTACGTCGATATTGACAGCTTTTTCTTACTCCAAACGTGATTAGCATTGCATTGTCTGTATTACCTAGGGGACTGATGATGAGCTCCCCGTAGCATAAAGCTGCTGGCAACCATCACTTTATGCCCATATTATAACAATCAAATGCGTTCATCCTTCCCGTTCTCCGGGTTTTATCCCTTATCACATTGGCCAACCCCTCAGGATGGCCGAGACCCAAATAAGCACTCCTCTATTGTTCGTCTCTAAGTCGTTGAGCCGCCCTACAAAATGAATACATCACATAATGCAGCGTGCTAGCTTGATGGTTTATGACTGTAGTTCTGTAAAGAGTTCATGCTTCACTCGTTCGTTCTATCAAGACCCTTTTGCTCTTTTCGGAGGGTTCCGCGTCATGCGTGGCATCTGGCCTGCGTCTCTAGATCTGGTTGAATTTCGTCGTCATCTATTCGTTTGCTGTTGACGGGTGGTAGGTGGGCCATGAACAGTACCAAAAAACCGAGGACAGCAATGCCCTATCCTCACGTTAGCTGAGTTCCCAACACGGGCGTTTAGAGAGCTCATCGTAATCATGCGCCCCCAGCGCGAGGGGACTTCTGATTCCGTATGCGGGTTGTCCTTACCGTGTTACAAAAGAACGTGAGACTAGGTTTTCCCATCTCTGAAAAAGCAGCGAAGATGAGACCAAATAACCCCTGAGTCGCCATCAGCGCCGTGCTCTCGACAAGGGTAATGGCGCTGATGGCATCTGGTCGCTGGAGCGGTGGGCACATCTCAGTCACTGTAACATTCGAAGTTAGTTATACCCATTTAAGGGGTGGTCTGGGAGGGTTTTAGAAGCTTCTAAACATTCTTTTGTTCTAAAAGGGAAGTCTTGTACTCTGAAAACGGCCAAAGTAAGGAGAAAATGGACCGGACTACTCACTAACGCCTTTAGCCGCTGGCGCCGAGCCGGAGGCAAACGGTAGCAGGAATCCGGCCAAGTATACCTGCCACCCAGCCGAGGAGAAACCGGCGAAAAGAGTCACCAGGGAATCGACAACCAAGCTCCACCGCACGAATAGTAGATCAAAACCGGTGCCCGAATCCTCTTCGTCCGGTTCCGGGGTCTGCACAGGCTCCTGCGGTACTTCTCCGCCCTCAGCAGCGGCGAAGTCTTCTGGGTGTGTTGGCACCACGCCGTCATCATCACGGCAGCGTTCCGTTCTCTCACCCTGTTGGGGTTTCCCGTTGAACCAGATTCGGCCCTCCATGATGATCTTGGGAAATAGGAAGAGCAGGAATAAGCCGCGGATAGATGACATGCCGAACATGAGATAACCATTTTCTGTAGTATTGAAGTGGAACACAGACGTGGCATACATCTGGAGGAGCAGCGGAGCGTAGCCGGACGCAAACACGCCGAGTAAAATGCCAAGGGCTAAGAATATCAAGCCGTAGTTTTTGATAACTTTGCCGGACTCCAAACGATACCTATGGGGAACGATAACCTTGAGAGGTGCAAAGAAGCTATTGAGTCCGTGACTAGACTGTTTCTGATTACCGGAACCCGTGGCTGTCTTGTTGGGCATGAAGAGTACACCGTATAAGGTAGTGAGCACGTAGAGAAAGAAGGCGACCTCAAAAGGGCGTCGGATGCCGTAAACGTCACCGAGCACACCACCAACTTCCACACACCATTAGATCAATTATCGAGAGTCATGCGATGGCAGAACTTACGGAGATACCCGAACGCTATGCCGAGCATGATGGCGCCCTGTAGCCGACCGAAGACAGCAGTGCGTTCTTTAGCAGCCACGGTTTCGCCAATAGCTGTATTCAACACCAACCTGTTATGCCAGATTTAGCCCATGAGTCTTTCTTTGCCGCCTCCTCCTACTGCTCGACTTGCAGGCCAGGTGAAATCAGCGGACACTCACTGGTAGCCACGCGGACCTCCGATAATACCGATGGCCTGGCCAATCTGGAAGATGAGCTCCCCAGCACGTCCGCCAACGGTGACGCCGACGATCTGTGTCAACACTCTCAATCCCACGAGCGACGTCTGCGAGACAAAGGACCAACGCGGGCCCCAAACTTTGATGAAGTAACCGCACACGAAGAGGTTGAAGACGCCACTAAGCGATGTCGACATGCCTAGCACCGAGAATTGCAGCGCGGCGCCGGCGTCGATCTCGCGGCGGTAACATCGCTCATCCGCCGGTCCCGAAAAGGGTGGGTTGTGCGTGTAGAAGATATCGCATTCCAATAGGCGGAATACGTAGACGATCCTTTTTGCCAGATAGTGTAAGTACGGTCACTATAAGCCAACTGGATCTGGGCCTGTTGTTTCTGTTTTCTACTTCTTACTACACAAAAGATGAGGACGGCTAATGACTTACGGGACTTGGGTTATGCCGAGCGTAAAGGACTATATATAACACCGGAGTCAATAATGCCCATTTTATAGTAAGAATCACCCGAGGTTTCGGGAGCTTGCAGGAGTTTCCAGGGCAGAACATGCCAAAAGGGGGAATAAAAGACTCCAGCGAGCGGGCTTACCATGAGGAAGCCGGCAAGCAAAATCCGGTTCGCAACGCCGAAGAAGGTCTGCGGCACGGCAGCCACCGCGGCTTTGTCTTGCTTCGCAGACGAATCAGTGGCGTGTCCATTGCCGTCGTCGTTGACGGTGCCATCGGCAAGCAGGGGTGTTCTCTCATCTGCAGCCATGAGACTCAAGTCCTATCTGTATATTTATGTAGAGGTGACAAAGAAGTCCATTTTGGTCAGCGGAGAGGGAGAACTAAAAGTTTAAAAGTATCTATCTATTATTACTTCTTAAGGCAAATCACATCAAGTGGATTCCAGAACCGCGCTGAATTTGTAAGCTTTTCCACCGCCGTTGTAAACTAGTCTATACGTAGTCTACCCATAGAGCCGGACGTAGGCCGGTTTTAATGAGCACAGCATCGGCAAACGGCTGTAAATTGGCATGGAGCCTGCGGCCGAGCTCCGTTAAAGACAATAGCGGTCAAAAGCCGAGAGACCAAGCTGATCTGACGGTGAAATACTCACTCACAAGGTTATATATCACTACGCATTTGTCAAGAGTTGAGTCAAAGGGACGAGCCGGATGAATCGAATCTTGAACTATGACAATCTGTTGTGTTCTTATAATGTTCTGCATCTTTTGCCCATCAACTTGCACTTCTTTCGTCCGCTTCTCTTGACTCGAGAGGTGTACGAGCCTCCTCAACCGTGACCTGCCGTTCGGCTTTCTCTCCGATGATATTATTATCTCTCCTTATATTCCATCCACCCTTCCAGCCCAGCCACCCGCTCTCTCTAGGTCCTCTCGTCAGTCCGATAAGAATAGCTGCCCCAATAAAACCAATGCTGAGTCCCCCACTCCAGACCCAACCTCCCTGAGCATATAGTCGATTGCCCGCTGCCGTCCCTGTCAATTGTCCAGCAAAACAGAACACCATGTAGACTGTGTTGACGCGATTTCGCGCTTTTGGGTCGAGCCCGTATATGTTGCTTCTATTTGCTGTGTGTGCGAAATTCGAGCCAGTGTCTTTGGTAAACGAAAGTCAGGCTTCAGAGTCATGATGAGATCGTAAAAGATGAGTTGGTACATTCCCCAAATGTGCAATAGACGGACAAGAGAATACTACACTGACCCATAAGGATTGCTTGAATTATCGGACCTGCAACGGTAAAGGTACTAATGAAGGTTCCGATAATGATACCGACTAATTCGACTGCAAGACCGAGAATGCTTGAGAACAAGAAGACAAACCTATCGGTGATGAGGCGCGACCACTACAATACTCGGAATCAGTTATCGTCATTTAGAGTATGATCTGCAATAGTTTCAAAAGCTTCTAAACGCTCCCCCATCCTAAGAAGGAAATTTCATTTTTGAGGGTTGCCTACTATCGGGGCCAGGGAAATGACGGCAATGCCAATCAGCGCAAATAATCCGATCTGGAGCGAAGAAAAATAATAGGGCCGGGACGCCAGCAAAAAAGTCAGTGTCGTCCAGAAGTTTGTGAACGCGGCACTCATTAAAAAGCCAATAAGACAAGCTTGTATAAGCAATGGTTCCTCCACGACTAAGTTGGCCATCTTCCACAGGGCTTTGAAGTAGGTTAGGCCTTTGTTCTTTGCCGGGTAATCAGGGAGCGTGAGGAAGACTGGTCAATCAGAAGTCAGTAATTCACTCCTTGGGACAAGGTCCCTGGAAATACGCAAGACACTTGTTGTTTGAATAGGCCTAGGAGATTATGTGCCGCCATCTTTAGAAATGTGATGGTTTCAAAACCGAATGATACTCACGAAGAATCCATGTCAAGTACTGGGCGCCAAGCGCTAGCCAATAGATATTCCTCCATGCCGTGAAGTTCGCCACGACACCAGATAGCACTCTAGCAACGAGTAATCCCAAGGCTAAACCCGAAACAACTATTGAAAGAGAAGAGGCACGGCGATGAGCCGGCGCAAGATCCCCTACAAGTGGAAGCATGAGCTGTGGCGTAATAGTTCTTGTCAATGCATCAGTATTCCATAACCATCATTATTGCCATAAAGGAGAAACGCATACCCTACACCACACAGGAAGGATAGAGTTGCAAAGGCTTCAAAGTTAGTTGTCAGGCATAAGCCGATCCACTTCCTACTATCAGATTACTTGCCCCCTCAGTATTCCCCTTCATTTTGTGCGACACTCACCATCGTGGCAGTGACCATAATCAGAAAGAGAATGAAGGGTCGCCGAGGAATCATATCGCCGAGCGGGCATAGGAACAGTAACCCAGCTACAAAACCCGGAGTTAGTTGTTTCCATTTAAAGCCAAGCTATAAGTGCTTCCAGTATCGTAAGGAGCGTCCAGCACGTACTTCTGGCCCGAAAAGAAGCCTTGTGCTGTAAAGAGGGGGGGACGACGTCGAAAATAACTTACACGCATATCCTGCCTGTGACAACGTCGCCACATTTGACGAACGCTCGTAGCTGACACCGAAATCGGCCGCAATAACATTGAGGATAGGTTGAGGGTAGTATAGATTCGCGACCGTGAATGTGGTGCTCTTGTAAAGCGATCAGCACGGGACCTTCGGTTTTCGACTCTATTTACCGAAGGTCTGGAATTCATACAAAAGCGAGCAGGATATTCATGGACAATGTAAATTTCGGGGGTTGACGAGGGTCATAGCGACACCATGCCGGCATCCAAGTTATGGTTCGTAAGAACTTCGCCTTGATCCCGTCCGGGACCATCCGCGATGAGACGCCCTGAATCTTGTCCTGGTCGTTCGCTCCAATAGTCACTTGACTGGCGTCAGTTTCGCAGTCGGCTGATGCTTCCATAGCTTTTTCGTCCCTCATCTCAGAATTATTGTGCGAGCGGGATGCGACACTGGCACTGTCGTGGTTCCTCCCCTGAGAAATCAGTTGGAATAAGGTTCTTCTCGTCGGGGTGGTGACACTGCGCAGGTTTTCTTCTGCATGATCACACTTAGTCACTCACTAGCGAATTAATGTTTGTCATACAGAGCTCCGCGGTGCTCAGTTTCCTTAATTCATTACGTCTGGATAAACAATTGGGAATTTAGAACAGTTCGCTATTATAACCATGTAGATCCAAGAGTGCACTGGCATTTCAATCGCGAACGAAACAAGCACAAAGACGGAAAAAAAAAAAATCAATAATAGCCAGATGGCAGCGGGTATAGACACTGAGTTTGCCTTCCGGATTCAGACTCGCTCATACATCATCGGCCGATGCCCTTATCTACAGCTAACGCATGTAATGCTACTCCATCGTCTTATCTCTGGCGTATAAAACTTTGGTAAACATGTCAAGGAGTTAGGAGTTAACTCGTACGCAGGAAAACGAGGCCGCATTCAACTTTGTCTCTAAATCGGGTTGGCAGTCTTTATGATCAATGCGATGAATAGCTGCAGGGGCATGTGTGCTCACAATCGGCGCTTCAGAGACGGATATTTCTAATTAGCCACGCCGAATCTAATCTTTAATCGTCTCGCTTTCCAAGAGAGATTTAGAGTGTATGGAGGCATATATGGCTGGATTTGCTATCGTGCCATGATGTCACATTGACAACTTGTAGCCAGATCGAATTCGCCAACCAAAGTATTCAAGATATGCTCCGCTCAACAACAGCAATTGTAACTCTATCTATATTTGCTTACTCGACATATTATAGCATTATCTGGGATCCCATATATCCATGATGTCGGCGTCATCTCTTCATTCAAGCGCCCATGGACCTAGATCAACCCATAGCTGGCATCTCCTACCCCGTCCCCCCTCCCAGGACCATGCCGAAACCAAGTTGAATGAGGCTTCAAGTTCAGGGTACGAGCTATCAGTACTAGGAATGTAGCTTGTCAGGTCGAGTATCTTGTCACCAACTGGGTTTTGATTGTTTACAGGCATTCCGCCTGTCATGTTAAGATTTAGCAAGTGGTCTCTCTGTGGTCGCCCACTCCATTGCGGCCAGCTTCTAGTGCTAGCAGCGGTTATATTCCCTTGTTGCGTGGTGCCAACCTGTGCTGTATTGAGGGTCGGGTCACCTCTGACGATGAAATTACCCCAAATCTGTTGAAAAGCAGTGCGGAATACCTTGTCTACTCCCGTCCCCTGGACATTGGGATCGTCAGACAACGGGCCAATATCTGCGCTGTGACTACTGATGGGCTGTTATAACACTGAAGTTAGTAATGTCCGCTCACAGTAAGAATATCGAGGGCTTGTAGGAGTAGCAAATGCAGAATATACCCATTGAGGCAATCCGTGTCTCTGAGACATGCTACAAGGGGGAATAAAATACTCCAGCGACTTACAACAGAGTACTGATACTTCCAAGAGCGCTTCCCTTTAGCGCCCCCAAATGCATCTGCCAACCAGTAAGAAGGGCACACGAAAGTGGTTTCGGCGTAAAGGTTGTTTGCTGCTTGCTGCCAGCCAACTGCCCAGTCAGAGTTCGTGGTCGAGAATGGAGGGTTGAGACCATCTGAATCTGCAAGTATCTTAGACGCGTTCTCCGGCACGGCGTATAACTCCAGGATGCTGGTCAGGTTCCGCTCGCTGAGTCGTGGATAGTTAGTTAAGACGAAACTGATGAAGTCGTTTTTGCTCGTAATGTTTTGGGGAGTGAAGCCAGGGCCCTCATTTTCATTGTTGCCAGTCAATACACGAAGGCCGTTCACTCTCTTGTTGATGGCAAGTTGTTCGGTTGGTCGCTTGCGAATCAATTTGCCATCAGTGACAGGAATGAATGCCCATTGGCCGTAGTCGCCTGACGAGCTAACTTGGGAGCTGGCATTCTGAAGCACAACCGTATCTGCTGACTGTAGGCATTTGAATGGGACTTCTGCATCGGAACATCCCGCTTGGTCGACAAAAGCTTGGTAAGTCAGAGTTGGCCACGCATCGTCAAAATCCCTAAAGTTCAATATCAGCGATAATCGTAACATATACCAGAGCAGGTAGTGCCAGCTTCTCACCATTGTGTCGGCAGGTAAGGGCTGGACGCGATTACACCCTGGAAAAGTGTATTCCCTTCCTCCCCATTATTGGCCATTGCCTGCAGCACTAGGATATTCAGAGTCAGTTATCGCTCTGAGCGTGACTGTGGGGGTTTCCACAAGTTTCCAGACACGTCCTTGATCTAGAAAGAAAGCTTTTACTCTAGAAGTTGACAAGACTACTCACTAACGCTGCCCCCTCCAGCGGACTGTCCTGCAATGGTCACTCGCCCTGGATCGCCCCCGAAATGATGGATATTATTCTTGACCCATTGGAGTGCAAATCGCTAGTTGTAAAACTTTGGTCAGTAATATTCGCCTTTGGTAAGAAGTGCCTGGGATTCAAGAGTTGGCACACGTAGCAAGAGCAGAATGTGCCTGTTAAGGCAATTTGTGTCACTGAAAAATGCCAAAGGAGGCATGAAAGACTCCAGGGACTCACCTGATCATGTAATGCGGCATTAACGACGCCGAATTTGTTGATTTCGGTAGACGACAAGAAACCGAAAGCTCCTAGTCGGTAGGCTATCGATACAGCGATATATGAATTGCCGTTGGTGCGGATTTGTTGCATCAAGTTGTCAAATCGGTTATTCCCAAACCCGTATCCGCCACCATCTACTCAAATGAGAATTACGCCAGCATTGATATCTCGGGACCAAACTTACGAATCCACACTAAGACTGGCAATCGTTCTCGTTTCGATGGTGCCGCAACATTCAAGAACAGACAGTCTTCGTCGCCTGATGGTGCTCCGAATGGGTTGCTACTTAATTCAGCAGGACGTACGTATAGCATGGTCAACTGCATAATATTGACATACTTTGGCGAATTTGCGCTTTGAGGACATTGCGGTGCGAAGTCTACGGCTGGGAGTACATCGCTTCGATTCCTGGTGGGATGCTGTGGCATCTGCCACCTAAGCTTGCCGACTGGAGGGGCTGCGTATCTTATGCTTTATTGCGTGTCAGCCATCATATCGAGCTTTAACCAGCCGTCATTACCTACCCTTTGAAGACATTTTGGTCAAATGTAGAGTTATAGAACCCCTGGTACTTTGAGTAGCCTAGATCGACAACTGGTGCTGGCGTAGCTTGGACTAAACTTAAGCCGAGGACTAGGGGCAGTCCCCAGATTATTCTCAGCATGGCGCAAACTCAGCAAGAAACAGAGAGTGAGTTACCAGGCTTACCTGGTTTTGAGTAGCACGTAGAGCAGCATGGTTGTATTATCTCTTATATAGACGATCGCATACCGCCAGTCCATTCTTGTGCCAAGCTTTGTGATCGTTACTATCAGGATGCATGCAGGATTGATTTATTAGCGCAATGGCATCGAACAGCTAGGTCATCGGACGTCGTGAGCCTGGTTCCGACTGGACCGAGAGGCGGCACTTGCATCGTAAGGTAACACTACCGCGTGAGGAGCATATTAGTGACAACGCTTACGACGAAACAGCGTCCTCCTATTTTCCAGCCTGCAGGCGACTTCCGTAAAGGCCGAGAGACGTTGTGATTTTGGCGGAGGTCGACATCTTCCCCGCAGTTGTCTATCCTCCTTTGAGCAGGCATCGTATCCGCATACTGCATCTCTCTCACCTTAGCCCGGACTAAGCTGTTTATAAGTGACGTAGAAGATTGCCTACCGGATTTATTACTGGTTTCCCTAGGAGGAGTTGGATTCTGGCTGCAAATAGAAGGGGGTTGGTGTAGTACACACCCGCCTGTCTCGGACGTTACTGCAAGAAAAAGGAAAAAGGGAGACTTCGGATCTATACCTGAGTTTTTATCCGGTAGTCACACTACTACTAAGCATTCCAAACGATTTTGAGGCGTTTAAGGAAGATCTTTGAGCATTACCAGAAATCTGCAATCAAAGCAGCCACGCCAAACACGAGCATTCCAATGACAAGACATCAAAACATTGCATTATAAGCGCCAACGCCTGAGGATATGGAGACCGGGAACGGATGGTGGGCGTCATCTATTGACCCCATGTAGATAGGCGTATATACGACCATCTACCATGATCAGCCGAATGGGGAGAATCCAAAGCTCGACTCAAATACGACCGGTGATGATCTGTTATAGTCGCATTCACTTCAATTCAGAAGCCGAAGTTGCTGACCTAACGGATAGAGAACCTCTTGCCTATAATGTTATGCATGTCGTGCTACACCTAGACTATCTACTCTATGGCTACTATAGTGCTAAGAATACTTTACAAATTCCAAAACATATGTATTGTTTGTGCTTTTAATTCAAGTTTGCAGCTATTTGTCCTGGTTAAAACAATAGGGGTGGTGCAAGCCTATGTGGATATGATAAATCGTCGATCACTATTAGTGTCATCATAGGTAGCCTACCTATATACGATCTAAGCAATCCCGAGGGATTGAATACCTAGCTCACCTAGCTCACTACAGATGATACTGTAAAAGGGTAGATGAGTTGTTAATGTATACACAGCTAACTTAAGGAGGGAAGCATGCTATAGCATGAGAGGCAAATCATCCTGAATAGGCTTGTAAGAGTGAGTTGGTTGGCAACTTCGTCTCTTCATGACAATGCTCAATACTCTGGCATACCCAGACTTTCTCGGTGTTCATTTTCCCACTCGAATCATGTCATCTCCAATCTTCTGTTCTATAAGATATATGCCTCTTGGGATAGTCACTGGTTTTCTTCTCATGCTTCGTGTTTTCGTCGTCCTGATTAATATGACAATGTCATCGCCAGGCAATTGATTGGAACAAGGGCCAACAGGATACCCCGCACGCTACACAATGTGGGCGGCTTCCACTTCCCCGGGTTCTGCAACAAGCTGAAGCTGATGAGCGGGAGAGGATGGAAGTGGAGTTGGCGTCGGATAGGTAAGTAGTAGGATTCCCAAGCAGAGCACCAAGGAGCCTGTCATCAGCCAAACCGACTCCCTTCATTCAGCTCTTGTCACGCGGAATCCTCATATTGCTCAACACCAGACCCCTGTTGTGAGGTCTGCAAAGGAGCGCTGAAGCCCGCAAATTGTCGCAGAGGGCTGTTTGGAGATGTGTTGCACTTATACCTCCCCCACCCAGAGCGAAATAGGCTACGCCAATGTCATCAAGCGGCCACGATGACGATTCCCCCGAGAGGCTGGCGCGAAACCCGATCGGAGTCGGCACTACGGCCAATACTCGACGCGTCAAGAAGAAGCGGGTTCGAAACTTTACTGAGGATGACCGAGCAGCGCATCGTATTTTCGAAAAGTCGAGACGAGAGGCTTTCAAGGAAGCTTTAGCTGTAAGTGCTTCCCTCTTAACCCTTCGGCTTCCGCCTATTGACGAGAGAGCCGCGAAGAACCTTGCGAGTCTTCTGCCCGCCCTTGCCGAGACCGAGCCGCAGCGTCTGTCGAAACACGTCGTGGTAGATGAGGGTATAACTGTTATTAGGTCGCAACATGAACAAATCAAGACGATGACTCAACGTCTTGAGGCTATAGAGACGGAACGAGACGAGCTTTTGGCCGAGCTTAATCATTGGAGAAGCGGCGCAGGGATAGAACTGCGACAAGCAAATACTATAGTTCACCATGGCGACACCAACGCGGCCCCCAAAGCAATGCTGGGAGCGATACCAACCGCCTTGCAACCTACAGAGCCTCCGATGGATGTTATTGGCGAAGTGGCTCCATCGTTTATTACGAATTCCCTTCACGAGCCGAATCCACCCCCAGTATCAACCGATTCAGATACGGGTATGCATTGGGAAGGCTTCGACCCGCAAATCCACGCCTTCGCGAACCATGTCCATGGGGAAAATGGACCTAACAACATAGGAAATGCGGAACCATCACAACTGAACGCATATCAGACCCCTCAGTCACCAAATGTATCCCAATTCAATATGGAACGAGGACAGCAACATGCGGTTGTCTTTCTACCATTCGAGTCACCCCAGTCGTTTGATCCCAATTTCCAAGCCGACGCTTATATGCAGAATGCGGTGCCCCAAGACTACATACCTCCATAACAGGTTTTGGGGCTTAGAAATGACTAAGCGCCCGCTCGATTTACAAATTTAGGCGTGCTTATCCTAGTCGTAGATGAAGATGAGAGGCGCTAGGACATTGTGTTCTCGGTGTAGAAGTCGAGTAAGTGTATGTCATCTTTATTGGCATCAACGACAAGAGTAGAGTGCAGAAAAGACACATGCCATTGCTTGTTTCGCCCAGGGTCACTCGGCTTAGGCATGGGCTATTGCCTCCTCGCATTTCTTCCTGCTGCTCGTCTCCCCGTTTTCATCGTCGCCGATGAAGATTTTCAGGGCCTCTGCGAGCCTGTTGGTGGCAATGGGGTCTCTCTCGATTGCCTTCTCGAGTTCGGCACCTTCGTTGGCAAGATAGTCCGTATCCGTGCTAGCCAATTTGCCATCCCAGCTCGCCGTCAAAGGGTCGGTCTTTGACAGCTCAACAAGACGAGCAGGTGTTGGACCTGGGTTCTTATAGGGATGCTCTGGCTTGGGGACGCCCGCGCCTGGCTGTTCTGGTTCGTTGTATCTTAGCTTAGCCAGCTGGTCCAAGACGGTGTGGGAGATAGTCGCAGAGTGGCAACCAAATTCTCCCGCTGCCATGGCTTCCTTTGCGCTGAGGAAACTGTAGGCGAATCAGCTTATACATTGCTTGTACGCTGTTAACCCTATTTACCTGGCTAGCTTCACGAGCGGCTGCTCTTTGCCGGTCTCTTTATAGAGGCGCTTGTACGTCTCGATAATCTGAATCATCCGAGGGCTATTTGGGTGCTCTTTAGCAGGGTCTTTGACATCTGGCCAGAGCGTAAGATCGTTATGGGCACGATTTTCTGTTCGTCGTGTCAACTAGTAGGATCCATCACCGGTCTGACAAGTAGAACGAACCGTTGTAGTATGGGCTAATGAAGAGACAGCCCGCCTGGCTGCACGCGATGGCCTGGGGAAGCCCAAAAACCGCGGTCCCCAGCGTCGGGATACCCTCTTCAGAGAGGATCTTGGCCGCATTGAGTGCCGGCCCTGTAGCTGGAATTTTGATACAATAACGATCCCTGCCTATACCTACGCGCCTGAACTCCCTGTCGTATAAGTGTGCATGGTCAACTGTCGCCTGTGTATCATATGCTTTTGACGGAAGAGTCTGCAACAATACGCGGCCACTGATATAGTCAATATTCTTCTTGCACATCAAGACAGCCTATGAATGTCAACTCAAAAAGTTTTCAACTTCGCCAATGGGAAGACCGACAATTCTTGTGTAAACCGCCAACCACCCCTCTGTTTTGAGCTCCTTAGCAGTCTGTTGGAGAAGGTCGGCATTGCTGGCGCGGTGCAGTTCAATATTCACCCACAGCTGGTTACTCGTCTGCGCGCTGCGATACTCGGAGTCAAGTATTACTGATTTGTGAGGTTTTCAGGTGCCTCTAGATGCCGTCTTTTATAAGATAAGGGGAAAATTGTACTCTGAAAATTGCCAAAACGAAGGACGAGATGGTTTCTAGAGTTACTCACTGGGGTTTGATGGGCATATTCTTAACGTATTCCGGGTCCATCCAATCCACATCAACGTCCACTATATAGACACGGGTCAACAATGGAGACGTCTCCCCGTCTTCGGATAGTCACATACGCTGCTCCTCCAGCTTCTCCAGCCATGTTGGCCCTTCTAGAGATGCCATATTGTATCAAGTGTTGAGTTGTCACAAGAGGCTATGTCTCTAAACTGGTAGTGAGGGGGCTCGCAATTGAGACACCAGAACTCGGTAGCTCATTCCATTATACACGTGGCATACGAGATCAGATTATTATAGATTGTTTTGTTAAATTCCCCGTTGCGCCTCCATCGGCTCTCTACCCCAATTCTAGACCACTTGACATTCTTACCCCTCTCGGTTGCGCACCAATTCTCCAAAGGACCTCCGTCCATTACGCCGAAACACCAATCGTCTACGGTCACATCCAGCAATTGAATGTTAGTGCACGCATGGCATCCACCAAAAGGCCAATTGAAGGTATCATACGTAGGCCAGAGGTACGTTGAGAAAGAGCTCATACGCCAAGACAATTGGTCATGGATGGTTATAGGCGCGGAGTGACGGAATCCTGATGCGCCATCAGTTCAACCAGTCCCGACGAGACATCTATGCGTTGCCTGGATTTTTGCCCAACTTCGTGCACAGCTTCATGTACCGTGCCGGTTTAACCCCCCTGCCAGAGTCTGGGTTAGTTGTGCCTTGTTATGAACTGTGTGAAAAGGCACATACTGGTAAATATCATAAGATCTCGCCGCCCTTGGCGTTCTATAAATCGCCTGGGGGCAGTTAAAATTAGTGCGCTACATATATGGAAATGCCCGACCGAACTGTTTCTGATCAGGAAAATTAACGGAAATGGGCGGAACACTATTCATTGTCTCTGTATTGCCCCAAGTCCTGCCCATTGTGCACATACGGACACTATACATAGAATCCGCTCTTAAGCCACATTCCCCCTCTGTAACATACCGATGTCGGGCATATGGACACACAGGTGCACTGGTAAACTCCGGCTGGAAAGAACTCATAGGAAGTCATAGAGGGGCTGAGATGTTGATCTCTGGGCTATCGTGTCTACAGGGATACAAGCATTGAAAAGGCACCCGGCAGTGAAGCTATAGACCAGCACAGGGTGGGTTGCTTGGCCAAATCGGGCCCCAAAGCGGTAAACATTTGCCGTCTCATCCTTATATATGATTGCCGCTCATCAAGGTCAACCTTGCTGGTCCTACGTGCACCCATCAGCGCAGCGAACTCAAGAATAGAGTAGGCAGTCCGAGGGGCTATTGCCCAAGCCACTCCTATACTCGTTTGGGGCAGCACGAGGAAGAGGATAGATTGGAGTTAAGCCTCGTCCGTGCTACGGTGAGTAGACCGATGACCGAGAACTGAATGATCGACAGAGCTTCATCGAAAATCCTCCGAGAATTCCTTCGTGCCACCTACCGTCGCTCGTGTTATAGCCTGTAGTTAAGCGGCTTTTAAGCGCTCGGCTACACAAGCCACCATCCTCTGCGTGCTAGGTACTTAATCAACACCCCGTGGCCCATGCGTCTTCCGAGCGACAACGATGTTCTGCGGTGCGGCGCGGTGCAGGCCGAACCGCCCAATCCCAGAGCGACGATGGCCAAAGGCTGTTAAGTTGATACCCGTGTGTTCCAAGCAAGACTTGCAAATGAAGTTTGCCATTTCAAGTGAAACATAGGACATGAGGGACTTGTTTCCCCCACGCTATTAATAGCATTACCTACTCGAAGGGTAAACCCGCCCACCAAACAAGACACTGAATATACCTCAACACACTTATCTCTGAACTAAGAATATTCATTCCATGCGGACCCCGCACCTAGGCAAAGCCTCGTAAATCCCATTGCCTGCAAGGTATTCTCCTCGCCTCGCTATCCCGGATAGAGACGATCACAGTTCTTTTGGGCGCCTTGGTGTGCCATACCCGAGTGGTCCGTTCTTTTCTTTAAAAATAAATGCTAGGTGGCTGCAGACCTAGTTAGTCATATAGGAACTGGCGGCCGCATCGCGGCCGCGGATAAGTGAGACGACGAGGGTGAACCTCAACTAGTATGTACAGGGTTCTCGCTCATGCCCCCTGTCCAGCTGCGCTGCAAACGGCCCCCAAAATCCGAATTCGCATGGTTGACAGGGCCACGACGATACCTATCTCTGTCATGTCGAGCTCCTATCTACGCCAACACCCTCCTGCGTTACCATGGATGTTTTCGTGAGACTATTCGATCAGCTTGTTGCAGACAGATAACGTATACGCGGCCTCCGTCTGGACTTCAGCGCACCCGACATGCATCAAAGACAAGCTACCTGCCAGCCAGTCTCTAAGAAAATGGCGAGTAATGAGTTGCTACTATAGTTGATGTCGGGCGAACTCTAGGTTGTAACATTGCATGAAAATCAACTGGGTTGGCAGGTTGCAAAATGTAGCTGGCATGGGTTAGGCAGATATTCACATGAATGCTTACGTTATATATAAATAGGCTTGAAGAGGCAACCTATTATTATCAACGTACTCTAGCCTGAGGTTAGACTAGTTAGATACCGATCTTTCATGTGTGTCGGGTGATATGCGACATCTCGTTGGTCCGTTGTTGGTGTCGGGAAGCTGACTTGGGCTGCAAGGTACGGGAAATCGGGATGTAGATCGACGGGTGTGTTAACTCAATTGCGTCCGATATTGTACACATTGTACCAGTAATAGAAGCGCATGCTTCACACCATAACATACCTGTTAATTACACGATTCTCCTTCCGACCCTCCTTATACGCTTCTTGAGGGAGGCTTTTGGCCAGTCTCTTCAACCGGGACCGGACACGGTATGTCTGAAAACAATATGCGTCATCCCGGCCCTGGTCAAAATGCAAAATGGCACGTGTCTTTACTTACCTACCCACCCCCGGCATTCGGGTTACAGTGCATGCATTCGCGATGCAAGGCAAGCTCTCGAGCCATAGCTGTTAGTAAGCCTCTTGCAAGGCCAAATTCCTCCTCAAACGCCGTTAGGTTGCAATCATCCCTAGGCCACCTTGAGAGTAGAATGAGAATGGGCGCGCTCTATTGTCCACTGAGCTTCGACAACCCAATGGCCATAGAGTCAACAAATACATATGATTCATGTAGCACACACATCTTACAACAATCGTAAGATGCAAAAACAGAATCAGGGCCACCGTAGATTCTCGGGACCAATCACTGAAAATAGGGAGAGAAACTGCGGCTCCCCGTCAGCTCCCTGAGTTCAAGCTAACAAATTTATTAATATATATGTTGCTCGGAAATACCTGGCCTATTCATCCCCACAACCTGCCGGATTCCTCCTCTCTTTGTCCCGCTGAGAGACTACCGATCTAAATATTGGGTGTAATGGGCTCTTTCGTAACCGGACGAAAACTGAGCTTTCTGCGGACCGAGGCCGTGGTGGGCGTTGGGAAGCGAATGTAGCCGAATTTACCAGCGGCGCTGTAGTTGCGTTAAACAACTATCAACATCGAATCGACAGTTCGTGGCAGAGATGAGGAATCCAGTTCCTGCTCTGTCTGTCCCAATGTATCCTGCGCCACCTCCTCAGACTCGGTCCAGTCGATGCTTCGATCAACGAAGGTAAGAGTACACGATGTTCCTGCCTGAGCAACAGTAATGATGTTACACAAATTGCCTAGCCCGCAGTAAGGAATATTGAAGTGAACATGCCGCAAGCTAAAGAATCAGAAGAAATGTATCAACATCGGAGAGGGAAGAAAAGAAAAGAAAAGAAGAAAAACAAGACCGAGAAAGGAAACCGAAGTGAGAAAATGTAACCGGACATTCTATCCATGCAAATAGAAACCCAAAAATCATGCCCAGCCTTGTAAAAACGCCTGGTATATCTCTATTCCCATTCAATGCGTAAACCCATGAATCCATAGCCCTGAAAATGCTGCGAAGTGAAGTCATGCTCGATTATAGGAGTCTTGTCGTTATGGGACCATTCAAAATCGTAGCGTCATATTTGGTGTGTCGTCAATAAAGGTGGTCAACGCCAAATAATTCGCAAATTGTCATGACTATTGCGAAGAGTTGTAGCGTCGCTGATGCTATGGCTATGCCGAGAAAGTCCAATGCCAGAGAAACGGAAAAGACCGCAAAGGGAGGCGTGATGTATTATCGAGAATCCCCAGGCGAGGTTGCGGTTACCATATGCCGTCTTCGATAATGTACGTTTTCACCGTGGAATCGTAACACCCGTTAATAACAAGTTGGTTCACTTGCAGGTTATCCAAGACATGCCATGGTAACTGGCCCATCAAAAGATAGAGGCAACCAAGGATGACATGATGCGGTCGTATCCCATAAGTAGTACTGGTAACTGAGACGGCCAGCGTAATGGCGAGAAAATATTCGACCTAGGTAGAAACGAATAGAGGTAGGAGACCCAATGTCGAAACCCAAAGTAGCCAATGGGGGAATATGCCACAAGCAGCAACCCATCACCGAAGATAAAACACTTCACCGACGTTGGCGGTATGAGTCCCGGCTCGAGTGGCTGCTGTAATAGCCCGAATCTGAGTAGTTTTGACTGCCGGCGTACGCGCCGTAACTGTTTGATTGCGTGTGCACAGAGCAGGCATAGCCGACAGGAATAGTTCGCTTTGAGATCTCGTGCCCGGGGCGGCCATAGGAGGCACACCGATCCACGGCATGCTGGTAGTAGAGACAGCGGCAAGCAGCGTAGACTTCGACGACCTGGTAGCACATTGTGACTTGAATTTGGAGGGGTGGACGATATATGTCAACAAAGATAGGGTGTTCTGAGCGAGCTATGCAGCAACAGCGCAAAGACAAGGACAGGTGAAGGTGACGAACGACCTGACTAGGAACGACGCTACGGTTGATATAGACGATGGAGGGGAGGAGGAACGTGCTGTATTAGTCAGGAGAAGGCAGCAACAAGGCCGAAGAGGCGGCGGCAAGGAAACAGAATTATATTAAAGCCGATGTCGAAAAGACCAGACGAAAGGAAAGGGCTTGTAGCGAGAGAGCAGGTGACTGGCTGATGATGAGTCGAAGGGCTTGGAGCAGGACCAACAGAGGAAGCCATCGCAGCCTTATAGGTTTGCAGCCTGGGAAGGACGTGACAAGGGCCTGAGATAGAAGGCAGCAGTGACGAAAGAGCAACTTACCGAAACCGATTGATAGTAGCTCGTGGACCCATACGCTTGTATGCAGGTCAGCCGTCACCCGGGTCGCGGAGAGCGGCGCAGGGCACGGAGGATGATGATGATGGGGGAGGGAGAGGGCATGGCAGGTGCCTTGCCATGGGTGCAATGGCGATGAGGCACGTAGCGTAGTCCAGAACCGCATGATGAGTAAGGTACGTAAAGGCAAGGCAAGGGAAAGGAGGGAAAGGAAGGAAAGGGAAGGAAAGGTCAAATGTCACGATGTATCTCCCGTAGTCTAGCTGCAGTACCTACATCCTACCTGCCTCTACCTAACCTACCGAGCAATGGAGGCAAGGATGGGATGCATGGAAGCAGAGGTCAAGTATGACGCTGAGTGGATGGAGAGAGGAAGCAGTTGTCGTTTGTGTGGACAAGGTATCCAGGTCGCCCGCCTGCCCACCCATGCAGCCCGTGCAAGCCCGTGCAGCCCGTGCAGCCCATGCAGCCCATGCAGCCTATACGCCGCGCTAGCGCACGTAGGGGTGCGACCAGGATACGCTTCTTCGTTCTCTGGGCAGTGAGAGGTTGTGACGAGGGCCGGTTGTCGTAATGGGGCACTACTGACTGTATTGTACCGCCGTGAACTGTACAGCCGCACATAGTCATAGTCATAGTCATACTCTCCCTATATGCGGATCGATTCAAGGTCTCGAGAGAGGACTCGAGAGTACTATACTACACTAGCTAGGTACACGAGTACAAGAGGTACCGCTGCGAACGGAGTCATGCTCACCTCTGATAACTCGTTGTACTGCCCCCTCTATTGCTATCCGTACCGAACTGCGAAGTAGTACAGCAGCACTCGGTATTAGGACTTGCTGGCTGCCCCGATGGAGGGACGGGCATTTTGGTGTAGAGCACTGCAAGTAGCTACCTAATGGAACATTTGGAACCCATGGAACCTTTGGAAAGACTCATAACAACCGGACAGCCATACCTAACCGCGGTAGGTAAAACCTACCTACGCTTGAGGTGTTGAGTGTTAGTCTCGCTAGTGTAAGTACTTGTAGCTGGGCCTAGCAAGCCTGGCACCTGCGTTACCCACTCCAGTTGCTGCTGCGCCAAGCTGCGAAAAATAGAAAATTACCTAGAGCGAAACTAACTTGATAGGGGCCTGTTCCGCTGAACAGCCCTCCGTCCTCATTGCCGGCGACAGGGATTTAAATCTATCTATGGGCTCTTGAGGCAACATCCGGGCGTGTGTACTTGCAGCGACGACATCTCTCTCACCGCGCAATATACGAATGGACGGTGTTGCAGAGCCCGATTTAGAATCTCGCCGGTGTCACGAGAGTGCTGGCGTCTGACAAATATCAATAGCCAGCCCGCCCGAGTATGGTCCGAACAGCTCTGGTCCGGAACTGTAAGGACAGCAGGCTAGGCAACCCAGGAGTGCTATGTGAATCGATTAATTTGGTGTGTCCATATTTACAGTACATAGGCTAGTGCTTGCTTACGATATATGATGTAAGTGGTAGGTATGCTTCGCAGCGCTTCCATGAGCAGCACGACGGGGTTATCTGACCGTTGAAAGTAAACCGAAGCTCCCGGCTCCCGTGGGCGGGTATCGACCTCCTTTGCCAACGTAAGACGAAGACAAATTCAACCGACAAGAATGAGGTAGACTGTAGTCCCTAGGTACATTGCTAACAAGAAGGCGAACACCACGAGACGGAATCCCAACAACAACCCTAGAAGGCCAACCAACGGCCCGCGACGCTCCGCGCTGTAGCTACAATTACCATGATACCACCACGAGTCGACCGTGAAACGAGGGTCTGAAATCCGCGACTTGTTTCCGTGTGGCGACTAGGTGCGCATCCAACTTTGCGACCCTGATCATCCTCCAAGCTCCCTACTGATGGCGTCCGGGGCGCTGTCCAAGGTAGAGTTACCCGAGCAGCACGCTATATTAAGCAGGACAAAAACGCCTTTTGGGGTCTCTTGTTCCGGAAAATGAGGTGGATATAGATAGTTGACGATTGATAGTTGATGGGTTCCCAGAGCCGCTAGTCTTAAGTTTTGTGTGGGTAACTACTTAGTATATGGTAGCAGCGATCGTGCACCTGCATGGGTATCTATCTCAAAAACACTTGGGTTGGAAGAACAACTCTACAATAGATACCCGGGAAGAACCCAGAGATCGGTCTAGGGCAAATCGCACTTCCCGTGTTGGGAATTCGGCTAACCATGTCTGGTAGGGCTGAATACCTTACCTACTTACATAAGTATGTATGTACATGTAGTACCTACCTACTGTATAGTTCCTGCGTTGTGTGTTGCATGGGCTGCTGCATGGGCACCAAGTACCACGATTGGCTATCGTACGCCCAGCGTCAACTACTACTACGAGCGATCGGCTTTGTCCTACGGTGCATGCATGAAAAGAAATCATGTCGACAATGTCATCTTCTGCATTTTAATTATCAATTTTTTTGGAGCAATATTGATAATGTTTATTTGGTTACGTAGTAATATAGTGGCAGAAGAATACCTAGGTAGGCAGACATGCCAATTGATGGTAGGCATAGAGAACTGCCTGCGATAGTGCTCCACGCCTGCCTAAGTAAATCACTTTAAGCACAGGGGCTAGAGGGGCTCGAGGGGCTCTTCCGTGGCCTGCCTTAGCAGCCTAGCTGCTAATTGTTGACGTGCTTTAGCGGTCGGTTTAGCGTCTCAATCGGCTCAGACAACCTCGACAACCTGGAATTGCACGCTCGTACCAGCAGCCAATAAACATCACGGCTAAACATGCTCCAAGTTCCCACCCACCCGTTCCCACCACCTCCCACTTCCTCTCCCGCACACAACATCCGGGGCTGTAGGTATAGTCACGGCTTGCAGTAGCGTTGGCCTTGCCGGCCTGTCCACCTGAACATCTGAAACAGGAACGGGGGTGTGTCATCTAAGACAGAACCCTGATCATCTCATCGCCGACAAGATAGATCTACGATGACGGTCACTATCCCAGACTTCTGGGTCAAGTCTAGAATGCTCGATCAGCAAATCACCCGAGCGAGGACCCACGAACACGATTCCACCCACTCGGGGCGCTCTCACGCATCCTCTCACGCATCTCAGGCAGTGTGTTTCCCCTCAGTATTTCAAGGCCGGCTATTAGACACGTACCGGAATCTGCTCGTAGTCCGTCTCGAATCAATTGTGCATTTGCTCCCTAGCTAGATATGTAGGTGGTGAAGCGAAAACGAGAGAGAAAAGGAAAGTATGAAAGCTACTCCTCGTCATCAAGATGCATATTCTCATCTGAGAGCTGGCTCAAAAGCGTACACCGAAATCCTGGTTGCGAAGGACCATCTGTCATGTATGTCAACCATCTAACATGTTCCCTGCACAGCTGGCATCAACAGGGTAATCGCAGCCATGCTGTAATACATCATCTATCTGGCGGTTAGTCGAGATACATTGTACAGGTCACTGTGTGTATACTTACAATTACGCTGTTGAAGATGCCGCATTAGGACTTCAAGTGACAAACATCGGCGGTCAGAGCTCATCGAGAATCCATAACGATCCACTCCGTCGACAGGCTTCTATTGCAGTAGACCCTGCCATACTATGAGGTCAGCGGTAAAACGGCGGACTCTGAGCATTTTAGTTTGGGTTTGAACGGTGAACCCTAGGTGAACCCTAGGTGAGGCTGTCAGCCTCGCGGGTGCCTTGCAAGATCCTCGTCATGGCAGCAATTCCACAATATCATGTGGGGGATCCTTCGCAAGTCACCCAATCGTCTATCTGGTCTCCGCGTTTAAGATCCCCGGGCACGGGTCTGTCAAGGGAGTCGGCGTCAAGGGCCAGTATTAGCGACCGGGTCGTATGACTATTACCGGGGTGAGCTGCGCCTCAAAAGTGGCTTCAAACCAGGACAGCCCCCAATAATCGACTTGAGCGAAACGGGTATCAGTCTGTCATCTAATCACTGCTGGCGAGTTGCCCGACTCATCATTCTGCAATGGAGGGCCTATCGGCTCGTGGTCCGGCGCGTGTGTTGCAGCTCCTCTATAGGCCCGTTTGCTTGGCCAGACGGCATCGCCGGCGGAGTCTCTAACAATTATCAGATTGTTGCTCTACCCATTCGACTTTGGCAGCCGTTCACTATCTTCGGCTAAGCTTAATTTGCAAATGATCAATTACCTCGAAAACCTATTCGTACTTACATTCAAGTCCACCATACTTCGTATTCACCGGCCATCGGAATTGGCAGGTCGTATAGTCACGTGTCGCATTGGAGCTTACATCGCGCGGTCAAGCTCATGTTGTGACTCATTTTCTATTTTTTTTTTTTTATCAAATATGTCATACAATACTGTTGTTGTGCACAATCCTAGGGATAAAGCTCGAGCCAACAGCCCACAGAGCTCCAACACCCGAACCATAGATACAACGTGTAACAAGATACTTGGTTTTGGTATAGATCCCGCCGACCAAGACCTCAATAATCCGTCTCCACTCATAATCGTACTATTATCTTATTACAGACTACCATGTTCCTAGCACGGTAGTTTTACGGTAGTCTACGTCCCTGCTAAGATCGTTATAGTCCGGGTTGTACTCAGCTCGCCCGGGATTTCTGGCACCCTGTATGGGAAATTGTACACATCATGATTAACCAAAGAGAATCGAAACACTCATTCTTAATCTTAGTATCCACAACATCAGCTCGTTAGACTAGCTATTTTGGGCATATCGTTTACTTCCGCTTTAAGCTCGGCCCTCATACGTAAACCTTAGACTTCGGCTGCAGCAGAAGCGGTTGTGTTTCACGTTTACCGAACGTACCACAACCTGAAGAGCTTCGTGTTTCCGATAGTAACACTGCAACATGGTGGAGGCCAGACGATATATAGAACTGTCTTGCTCTATACTCATTACATATATACCTTCAGCAGCCCGCACAACAAGCAGGTCGAAGACCTGTACTGTTAAACTTAGGTTAGCAATTCCCTCAACAGCAAGTGTCTTTTCAGCTACTAGTTTCCTGGATATGCAGTATGCCCTGTGCTGATTCTTCGGTGTACATCTCTCGGTGTAGACCTGCAGGCCTAAGCATCTTCTAGACCCTATGAAGTGAAGACTGCAATCTTAAGGTAACGTCATACATATCGCACATATTCCCAAACCCCCCTGGTGACAACTCGGCCATGGACTCATTCAAACCGATTGAAGAGCTCTATGGCAATGGCGAGCACGTGCCTCATAGAATAGGCACGGCTATTCGACGTTTGAATCTTGGCGGCGTTCAAGGGATGCTCGCTTATGATGCCGAATGTGCCGAACCATAGTTGGTAAACAGGCACCGCCGAACCAATGTCGACTCTTTCCTACCAGTATGGCGACACGCAATACCGTTTAGACCTAACAAGTATGCAGTCGAGGTGGCTTGGGCTTTGATCTCCCATATCATGAAGAATAACGGACTATGTTTAGTGGCGTCGTTCAAATAGTTGCAAGCCTCGGCTCGTATGAGCTTATTTACGTTTCTGGATTGTCATTCGTCTATTCCTCCAGCTCCTAGGTACGTATTACGCATGACTCGGCAGTCAGCTGGCCAATAGGTAAGACCAATTGGCAGCCCCGATCTTCCCGGGCGCAGCGAGGTGAAGGTCAAGTTACCGGCTGTCAGGGAGCGGAGAGCGCTTCCCGAAGAACTGGATCCGATGGCTGCATAATAGATGGACCATATGTCTGACAGAGAGCGTGGCTCAATCCCAGGAAGGTACCTGAGTCACCTCGAGGATTCCGGGTGGGCACGCCACGCGGCATGCGAGGGATAACCTGGATCTTGGTGGCCGAGGCAGTATACTTCAGGCACAGATCAGTGAGGTCACGTAAGCTGCAGAAGTGGTAGACCAGACGGGCTGCTATTTGCGCCGCGCGGAGGTCATTGATTTATAACTCGGAATACCCAGTATCTTCATGATGTCCTTCTCTGCTCCTCTTCCACTATCTAGAATTCTCGTAGTTAATTTATAATCAAAAGTAGAGGGAATAAAGGTGTATATTAAGCGTTACGTCAGTAATACCTTGAAGGGGCCACTGATGTGGGAAGCATCTGACATACATATATGCAACCCTCGTCTTGACCAATGATAGCAACCGCCGGTCTCTTCGGCGAAGTTATTAAAGTGACATATGAAATACAGGAATAGACTCATCCGGGAACTAGACGTTCGGGTCGAGTGGCGTCTGTATAGGAGCGAGATCTTTAGAAAACGTTGGGAGAGAAACTTGTCGGCCTCGCCATATCATCCGGCGCTCGCCTCTATAATATTGTCTAGGCAAAAGTCGCCGATAGTAACGCCCATATTAATAGTGTTATACTGAGCTTAATCCCGAACGTAAGAAACCTGGCGGCGAATAAGTAGCGGTAGGATTAAGGGTAACATCAACTTTTTCGTTACTATACCTTATCTGCTTGTCTGACCTGGTAACCACCCACCCCATACACCACACCTTGCCGTGTAAGAACTATATCCATTGTACTCACCCCAGCATTAGAAGTATCTACTGCCACTAATGCATGTCTAATTTCAGGTCCGACTGTACCCGCCTCCCAGAGCCTCGGACGTGTCGTCATAGCCATGCAGTGAGCGTAGAGGACCGAGGAAATAGTATTTGGTACCCGCATATGCATAGAAGCACCACGAGGTGATTACCTACGAGATGATTACCTACATAGTGCCTGCCGCAGCGGTTGTGGCGAGAAATCGCTTTCACGCCGCACGAGTACATATGCGTATGCGTATGCATGATTGCAGCATATGACACGAGTTTCCAAGGGTCCTTCTTACATGTACATAACTTTCAGGCTTGCAAATACGAAGATGCTTGCAAATACGAAGATATGGAGGCATGCTGCCTATTTTTCGCTGTTTCAATGTCTCGGTCTCGGAAAGATGGCTTCGGTGAGGTGAGTATACGATGGTAGCACAATCCCTTCACAGCTCCTATTTGCTAGGGGCGTAGTCCACGAACAAATGAGATAAGAACGGTGCGACACGACTTCCCTATAGCCTCGTGATACTGTGCCGTAGATGATATATATGTACTACTAGTGTACGGCAAATAGATTAACAGAGTCGGTCCTCGCAGGAAAAGAAGAATGAGGCTGAAAGATCTGCGGGATAACTACACCGGAAACCACACGCTACAACGTAACATTGCACACGTGGGATTCTACAGAGTCCCCTCACTGAATATAAACATGTACACACTTGTTCGCTTCCCGCGTTTCGGGTCCTTCCCTCCCGTTCTCTTCTCCGTAGACGGACCCAAAGACAAAAATATATCTGGCCATAAGTCCGCGTCAGATTTGATTTACCATTCCAGGGGTCGAAATCCGAAAGCGAAAATGGCTTGAAGACTGTGCCACCAACAGGACTGGATGTATACGCCGTTGTGCCAAATTTCATACACAAGGCAACCAGATAGTCGTCGGACAAAGGCCTCGATGTCCATATTGCGGAAGTCTAGATCTTTTTTAATCAGCCTAACCTTAACGCCACAAACCAAGGAATGCCTGAGAATAGTACAGTAAAAGCTATGAGACCTCGCCGGACTCCGGTGTCACATATCTACTACCACATTGTAACTCTTGGTATCCTAGGCCTTCCGTTACCTACCATGCCTAAAATATCTCAGGCTTGCTTGCTTTCGGTCCGTTTTATTTTCATCATATTCTTCTTGTTCTAGGCCTAGGAGAAGTTGTATTATCTTTCTTGTGTATAACTTCTGACCATGACTAGCCCTTTCCCGGGCCCTATGCTATAGTCAAGTTTGGAACTCACTTTAAGATGCATGGGACATTAATAGTTCGTTGGATTTTGGATACGTTTTTGAGAACATGGTGATTGTCCTTATCTCATAGGCTCGTTCGTTATGTTACTACTATCAATCGACCGGTAATATCACGCCGGGAAATATCATATCATATCCTCATATTAATATGATCTATTCTTGTATGATTATAAATAACTAAGAGAGTCCTATCGAATCCCCACAGAGAAAAAGAGAAGAGAGAGGCGATAGTTACAGCCCAAGGAAATTCTGAGCTTTCTGTGTTCGCGTTAGTTGTTCATGAGCCATGGGCAATACGCTAGATAGTGTGTACGCTCGCAGGGTCATGTTGAGAAGCCACGTTAGTTATATATTGTGATCACTGTTATTGTGTGTAGGACATCAGAACACAGTCGTCGGCTGATCCTACCCTATACAAAGTTGCGTTCTTCGTCGTCCACGGGTGCAGTGTATTAACACACGAAGTAAAGAAATAAGTTGTTTGCGTATAGTTCTAGTAAGCGGACTATATACAGACGATCTGGTGCACTCAACACACAGAAAGTGGCTAGAGATGATTTTGAATTCAGAAGATGACATCCCGCCTGAACCAACCACCCTTCTCTTGGGAGATACATGAAACCTCGAGCTCTACACCACGGGGCGGGGTTGCTCAGGGTTTCGCCATCGTTGAGACAGCTATTAGAATACATAAAATGCGTCCCTATGTTCAGGATATCCATGGTGAGCAGACTGTTTTCATCCCCAGACTGCGTAATTATGTGCTGGCGGGGGACCATCCCACTAAAAGCCAAGGCGTCTCTATCCACTCCTCTCTTCCAAACGTGGTTCTATTAACGGTATGGTACATACACCGAAAGAAGCGAACTCAAGTCTACGCTTCCGCCCCGGGCTGCTGCCAGGAGAGGATAAGGGACATGGTTTAATCATCTATTTCCCAGTGAGTTGGAATGGAATAGGCTGCGTCAAATCGAAGAAGGTATATAGTGAGAATCTCAAGGCGATGGAGATAGGGAGACGTAAAGCGATTGGTTTTCCGATAGCCATGGTCAACTTGCCCAAATGCAAGAAAACAGTCCTTCCGCATTATAATGATATAGTTCGCTGCCATGCCAAAGCAAAAAGAAAAAAAGGTGAAGGCCACAGCTCATAACAATCGTTCTGCGGCATAGCACCGGAAAGAAATACCCAATTGTCCTTCATGTGCATGTCATAACCGCAATTGAAGACCCATGCGAAGAGTCTTGCGCTCACTCACACTCTCCGTTCAGGCTCGTCGGCTCATGGCAACGTTGGCACCCGCAGAGGCCAGATCTTGCTTGCCGCTAGCAGTTCGGCCAGCCACTCGAGGCAGGTTGCTGCTACCTGTGGTACCGGAAGAAACAGGCCCGTTGCTAGTACTCGTTCGCTTGACACCGGTGCCACTAGTCACTGCCCCATTGATGCCAGAGACACGCCTAGGGCCGGGCACAGTCTTTTGGGGACTAGCATTGCTTATTTCCCTAGGACGAAAGACAGCATTGCTCTTAGTAGTAGCCGGTGGTTCTGGTAGTGGTCTTGGCGTGGATATAGTATTATGACGCTTCATAGGAGACGACTCTCTGGCCCGAGTGACAGGTGCCGTGGTCTTGTGTCCGGTGATGAACTCATGGCGAATAGCCTCTTCGGGTTTTAAGCGGCGGTCCGGATCCCACCTCAGGCAGCGAGCCAGAAAATCAAGAAATGGCTCATCGTCACATTTGATAGCCTGCTGTAACGTCTTCGAGGAGGGGCGTCGTCGTCTCCCTTTAGTGGACACAGTCAGGCGCGGTTTGCCCATTGAATCGAAAAAAAGCTTCTTCCTTGTGCTCTTCTCAATGAGATGCTTTTCAGGTGGACCGAAGACCTCCATGATACAAGCAAGCTGCTCTTGCTCATTCTCACCCGGGAAAATCGGAACTCCGGTGTACAGCTCGGCTAAGATACAACCAAGACTCCACATATCAATGGGAAGGCCGTAAGTCATTCCCAAGATGACCTCGGGAGATCGATAGAATCGTGATTGGATATACGTATACACCTTTTCGTTTTCGAAGCAGCTGGAACCAAAGTCAATCACCTTAATCTCAGAATGCAAGGGATGCCGAAGAAGAATGTTTTCTGGTTTCAGGTCACAGTGTATAACTTTGTGTTGTTTGAGTATTGCCAGTGAACTGAGCATTTGCTTTGTGAAGCGCCGAATAAGTTTGAGAGAGAAACCTCGGAACGAGTTGGATTTGATGAACTCATAGAGGTTCATATCGAGAAGTTCCGTGGATATGCAAAGGTGACCCCGAAAATAGAAACTGTGGGTGAAATTGACCATGCTATGCTTGTTCTTGGGATCCCATTCGCGGAGCTTCTTCAAGATATTGACCTCAACGAGAGCTTGCTGATGGAACCTCTTCTTATTCCGAATGATTTTGACCGCCACCAGTCCACCGGTCTTGTGGTCGATGCATCTGACGACCTGCCCAAAACTTCCCTTTCCGAGGACGTCGACAATTTCATAACGATATGCGAGATGGTCGCCCATTACAATGGAGTAGTCTCCACGCTCGTCATCATAGCCGAAATTCGGCTTGCTAGTGTGCAGATCGCCCACGATCTTGTTGGCATTTTGAGTGCCACAAAAATATATATCACTGTAGTCAATGATCTCTCCTTTTTCGTATATGTTTAGGATGGCAATTCGGATAGCATCTTGGGCCCCAACACGTTCCTTTGGTGTTGCTCTCTTGCGGAGAGCATCAAGAGTCCGAGCTGCAATTTCCGTCTCTTTCTTCCTCGCTCCCAACCTTTTCATCTCCTCCTCAGCAATGTGGTCGTCTCGATCGAACTCCGCGGTGTAAGGTTCATTGTGTCTGATAGAAGCAACGGACGGCCTTGGCCGGATAGCCTTTTGTATTGACGTAACCCGCGACTGGGCTGACGTTTCAAGCATTGAATTAGTACTGATATCCTTCTTTGAGGTATTCCAACTATCGGTCCGGGTCCTATCTTGTGTCAATGAAGCAGTTAAGCTGGACGCAGAACTCTTCCGCCGCTTCGACTCTAAATAGCCGCCTAAGGGTTTCACTGCGTGACTGGGACTTGGAGCATTGGCGGTATTTAAATGCATCGATGCTGAAATTGGAATTCGTGGCGGTGGCATGCTTTCCTGCCGCGCTTGTCTCTCCGCTGTTTTGTCAATGGAGCTGGCAGAGACATGATTGCTGCTTTTTGAATTGCTTCGCTTCCATGATAAGCTCAATTTCCTCCTAAGCGAGCTTATAGAAGATGGCGTCGGAGGTTCCTCCGGGCTCGTTTTGGGGGGTGGTGATTTTGGCTTCACAAGTTTCGGGGCTCTTGGACCTATTAGTTTCTGCTCAGGTTTAAACTCAACAGTTCTTTCTAATGAGACCGTGTGATTGAGATTTCCAAATGTCTTAGATTTTGTCATCAAGTTCTCAAACGTGCCACCCCCCTTTGGCACGGATGAAGAGAGGAATGGCGAGACTGCAGGTTTGCGCGAAGGTGTTTTTGAAGAGGCATCTGTGAAAGACTCCGAAGAGCTCGCAGTGTCCTCAGCACTAGGACTCTCCATGCGATTATGGACCGAGCTACTACTGCGCAGGATTGGCATGCCTGCAGCTTTATCCAAGCGACCCCTCGAGAAGAATGTGCTTCTAGAAGCTGTCATCGGAGTTGTAGGAGTTTTCGCAAGCGTTCGCGTTGGCGGTGGAGTTAGCTTCCCCTTCTCGGAGCCATGTTCTTGTAAAGCCGCAATCTTTACGGCGGTAGGCGTGCTCAATGGGCCTAGATTCAAAGGTGGTAGACTGAGAGGTTGCCGATTCTTCTTGGAAGGATGCGCGGTCTCTTTCTGCTCAATGTCTGACGAAGTATTTGCCAATGGCTTTCGCGGTGCTGACTTCCGCGAATTCGCATTTGGTTGAACCTTGACTGGGAGCTCAAGTAACGGAGTAATCGACAATGTTCCAGTAGAATTGCTGTGGATACTGCTGGTTTCCAAGGCATGGTTGGACTTCCTCTTCTCAAGCCAAGAGATCTCTGCGGGTGAGTCCTTTGGAGATTCATACGCCTTGGGAATGGCGGGTACAGGTGGAACGTCCTCCTCTTCTTCGGTTGGAGCAGGATTATGAAGACCTAAGCTTTTTGGAGCTGGTAATCTGGTGCCCTGACCGCCTTGTGAAAGACGCTGAATCGAGCTCGTTGACGTTCTGTGAGTGTTATGGCTTGTGGTCGAGCCAACAGAGAGGCCAGAACTGTATGACTTTCTGTTAGTAACTTCAGGAGTCGTCCTTGAAGACGAGGAAGGGGTGGAAGCCTTCCGAGGAATCATCGATGGTGAACGTGAGTTAGGGCGTAAATCGATCTGCGGCGGCGGCGGCGCCGTTGCGATCGAGGCTAAACTCTGAGGATGCGCTGACATTCTCCTCATTCGTTGCGCGTCCGTTGGAGAAATAGTTCTTGCGCCTAGTCCGCTGGCATGGGATCCATGACCGACTGGCATGACAGAGACTCTTCGTGAGGTGGCTGTAGTGCCTTTGGCCCTCGGTGATTTCGACAGCGATGAAGACATGTGGCCCTTGTCTGGATTCAAATTGCCGTTACTGCTAATAGTCGTGGAAAAGGCCGCAGATAACCTTGGTGCTGGTTGTATTGAACGAGCCTTAGAAGCCCGCGACACGTCGAGTTGCCTCGTGCTATCGCCCGACTCCTGCCCAATCGACTCGGTCGATGACTGAGGACCTTCGCTCATGTGTCTATCCGAACCGCCTGACAATAGACTAGGTCGGCGTTTCACTACACCTCTACTACTGTAATCAGCGTCGATGATACCCGGTCCAACCGACTTCCTGGGTGGTTTTGCAATGTTACTGCCGGAGACCGGGGGGTAATGACTTTGACGACGAGCCCGCATGGCTGCTGGTGCGGTCGGTGCATCCATGATACTCGAAGATATAGACATGGTGGAACCGTTACTAACTTGTCGACCTGACGCGCTAGGTCTCCTGAGAATCGACCCGGATCGTGAAGATCTTGTGGCGGCGGCATTCGACGTAATATTGGGCTGTACCGTAGACCGCCCTCCTCCGGTCTGGGAGGCATGATATTGCTGAGCAGCCATTTTATCATCTAAAAAAGAACACTCTTCGAGGATGCTACCCTGACCCGAGGGTGATGGAAATTGGGTCAATTTGAAATCGTTTGAAGCGGACTCGAGACTGCTCTGGAGATCATCGAAGCTGACAGAGGGGAGAAAATCGAAAGAGGTAGTCGAATTATCCTCTACCTCGCCCGCAGTTCCATTCCGGCCAAAGGAGAATAGGGAATGGTTGTTGGACGGAGACGCATGCAACATTTGGCTGCCATGGATAGCATGTGCCGTCGTCTTGTGGATGGGGTGTACGTTCTCCTTGCTACGATTAAACCAAGCTGAGTTAGCAGTCGACACCAAGGGAACGGGGTCAGGATCTGGGGAGTGGACTCAATAGAGGTCCGAACGAAGCAGTTGGGACGAAGGACAGACGCACGATCGGGTCGGAGACTGCGCAGCTGGTCTCGGGTCACCAGGGACCAGATGCTGCTCCCTGTTCATAGGGGACAACACGGATACTTGCGAGGCACTTGGATTGAGGGTCGGAGGGGAATTTGGAGATGGCACGAGAACGTCAGTGCCAGCGACCTTGGTTTCGCTATCTCGCTCTTCGTCTCTTCTCACGAGCAGCAGACCGAACAGATTCCCCGTGGACGAGACTTCGCAACCAATCTCAGTCCGGCGAAGGGGCCGAGTGCATTGACACGGCTACCGCATTCCGGGGACGCGACAGTGAACAACCAGGTCAACCGACAGGAGAAAAGGACAGCTGGTTGGGGCAGAGAAGAGACTGTGTTGGGAATGGAAAGGGAGGAAGGGAAGAAGGTTTGCAGCAGGCAGGCTGGTGCCTTGTTGATTGGTCGGCCTACCTGGGGAGCAGGTAGGTCAGTTGGCGAGCTGGTGGTAGGTCTCTTTTTCTGCTTGATTAAGGAAAGAAAATAAGAGTCGACACGGGGGCTGACGATCCACTAACACTTCCCACGTCGGGACAAGACGCATGGAGTTTGGGGTTTGGTGAGTAGGTCCCATGGGTGCTAGAAGCCAGTGACAGTGCACCATTTCTCTCGCTGCTTGGGCGATTGCCGGGCTAGAGGCCTAACCCAGACAGCACCCTTGAGCATAAAGGCGGGGGTGACTACTTAGTACCTGCGCGCTAGTGAACGCTACCCCTAGCCTAAGAACATACCTGGTAGGTACCTATCGGCACTATACAGCTACTGTAGGTACAGCCTACAGCCTGCCTACAACCATGTACTTAGAGCTCGCCACGCTGCTGCGACAACAGCTGGAAGGAAGGGACAGTCTGTATGCGACAAGGGGAAACAGGCAGGCGAACCGAAAGGAAGGAGGGAATTGGTTAATTGTTGGATGAATGGATGTCAACTAAGCTGAGATGGACACCTGGCTGGGTGAGTGCTTGTTGCCGCGGTAATACAATAGTAAAGATGCTATTATATAGGTACCTTTTATATCTATTTATTTATTTTCTTACTGCCTCCAGATATAACTGACTACCTAACCTAAGTATGTACTCGATAATAAGCAGTATGGAATTCTTTTCAAGGTTGTTTCTGCATGCCGACGTGTCCTTCTAATCTAACATTTGGACCAACGTACCCTTAGGTAGGTATACACTACGTATATGCTTAGTTGAGGCCTTGTCTTACCTTGACGTTGCAGCAGTTCTTTTTCTGGCGTTCTACGGAATTGTCCGAGGCCATCTCCACCGTTACCGCGCCTTGTTAGGCCGTGTTACCTACTCTGCAGCGCTCGATCACAAACAGCCATGTTTCACTTACCTATGTCGACGTAATCCTAGTAGCTTCAATGGTCTATATTCGGTGTCAGATGAACAGGTGCATCTAACTTAATGATTGTGAAGTCATTACTCTTACCTGCCTACCTTATTTCTCTGTCTTCCATCCATCAAGCTACAAATAATAAGCCAATGTCCGGATGTGGACATATGTCGACCGATCTCAGCAATATGTCACGATCCCTTTCATCGCTTACATTTTCGGACCTGCATGTGCTGCTCGAGGCTGCATACTATGGCTTATAAAGCTGGGTTGACTGACCGATCTCAAGTCGCGGCGGTGTGTTTGTTGACGTCCATTTCCCCGTCCATTGCATCTCGCATAAGTAGAACTCTTAGTCTATCCGTTCCGTCCAGCGCCCATTGGCCTGCCAAGAAAAGGGGACTCGTGTTTAAAACGGCCCGGGAAGAAAAAGAGATCCAACCAGAATGCTACTAACTCAACCGTTATCTATAAGGATTCGGCTATTGCCACCTCAACTCCACTGCTTGTTTATTTTGTTAGGACTCGGTGTCATTGCTTACGCATAGGATTTCCATCCCGCATCTTTCTCACGCGCATTAGAAAAGCCCAACGCCGCCACAAGAGTCTAGGTTGAAAGTTGAACTGATAAGGTTTGATTTGATATATTCACAGGGACATTCGCGAGCTAAATTGATTTGGGACCTGCTTGCGATCGATACACCACCACTGGTATATTTCCTACAGTTATTTTACAGGATGAATCCTTTGTGCTCCTTTTATCACGTAACTGCATCATAAAGTGGTTTCGTTTCATCTCGGCCAGGCCATCATACAGAGGTGTCATTTAATAGTACATAATGCCCGCGAGACGAGTACGCAATCGGGAGTATATGGTGGTGCCCTTGAACCTTAACATTTAGCTTAATATTTCCCTGCTTTTCAAAGCGTATGCAGCAATGGAATGCCCCGAGGCGTGTACTGTGCAATGTGTCGCTACTATGCATTGATATCATGGTGTCACTATTCCCTGCGCGCTGATACAAAGAGTAGGGTGTTTCGTTTTGTGTATGATTCCAGAGTGAAGCCGAATCTCGTCCCAGTCGTTTGCGTGCTTCTTCTCATAAGAATAGCCTCCAAATGCCCAACCACGCTAATCCCAGAGACGTCGTCGCAATCCCGAATTTGCGGCTGCGCATGCCGAACATGGACTTGCTCGCCAGGATCTTGGCGCGTTGCCGCTCGAGTTGCGCATTGCCGGAGAAGTAGCTATACGCCGCGAGACCGATGAATGCGCCGCCGCCTGTCGTGATGCGTAATAAGAAACCTGTCAGCCCAGTGGTCCCTGAATCCCGGCTTCATCCCAAGGACGCTTGGTTGAATCTCAGTTGTAGGTGGAACGAAAAGCAAGGAAAATGATGTATATACTAACCTACAACTCGGCATGGAAGGCAGTCATCGCCTCGGTCCTGCTTTAGGAGATCGTCGAGACTTTCTGGCTTGTCGAGAGTGCCCACAGACGGGACTTTGTCCTTCGCCATGCTGGCTGGCTATCGAGTTGGACACGAGATTGAAACCGACACTTGTGATTGCGATAAGATTTACGGCACTACGTGCAACCCGAAGTCTTGGAATGCCCGAGTGGTCCGTGCTCCAGTCAGTATCCCAAGATAGATTGAGTGTCTTCTTGTTCTTGTTTCTTTCGTCTATCAATGCTGTTTAATCATAAATGGGTAACTTAATCGCAATTGCACAGAATTTTCATTGCCATTAATGGACTAGAATATATAAATATGATTGAATAGACGAATCAACGCCACCGCCTGGACCGGCAGTCTACAATTTGAAGGCACCACTCGAGACGGCTTTTGCATCCTTGGCTTTGTTCCCGTCAATATCCACGACCTCGCCCTTCTTATTAATGACCTTGACACCACCCTTCTTGAGATCGCCGAGTGTCTCTTTGCGTTGCTGTGCCTTCGCGCTCTGTGGCTTCTGATTGTCGAGGCCACCAGCCTTACGAAGCCTCTCCTTTTCGCGACGGCGCTTCCTCGTCTTATCTTCGCGTGTCAGCTCCTGCTTAGCGATAGGTAAGCCGCTCTTGGTGATAATTTCGCCCTTCTCGGCGTTTTCCTTGCCGGCTTTGTAGACTTCTTGCGGGGCCAGTGTGTTGTCGCCGCCACCGACGCCCTGTGCTGTGGTTGGCTGCGCGTCTTCCATGGTGATCGTAGCCACGTCCGGCACAATGGTCAGTGAAGGAGCCACGGGTTTCGGTCTGTAGTGCCAGCTACTGAGGGCATCGAGCTTGGAACTGATATCCTTCCACATCTGCTCAATCTCCTGCTCTTCTTTGCGGAGCTTCTCATCTGATTTGCTAACGTAAGAATCAGGATTCGTGTTTTTGACGTGTTCCTCTTCATAGATCTCAGCTAGGCCCTGTTTTGATTTGGTGTCCTCTACGTTGGCAAGCCCACGACGGGTATTGGCTGAGAACCCCGTAGCATCGGGACGTCTCCGAATCACTTCATCGAATTCTCTTGCTAATATACGTCGTTTAATGAGATCTTCGATGCTTTCATTGACGTCGGGCGTAATAACAGGGACGGGCTTTCCTGCGTGCTCAAAATCGAGGTCTTCCTCTAAAAGGGAGTTCATGGGACGCTCGATAGCTCGCGCCTCACCTGACATAGTCCAGTCTTTCTTCGCCACATTTGCTGCTTCTAGTCTGCGGATCTCTTCGGCCAATTTAGCCTGCTTTCTCTCATGTGCAGATCTTCTTGATTTAGGGTCCCCAGCAGAGACATCTGAAAGTGCATCTTCGGAATCTTCGTGTTCTGATTCGTCTTCAAATAAGTCACGGCGGACATCCGCCATTGCTCGTTCGACTTCTTCTTCGGCTGGACCGCTTCGCTCTACCGCAGTGAGCCTATGTGGTCTGCTCTGTTTGGTGCCCTTCCGTCGCGGTGGTGCAAAGAAGTCCTTGTAGAATATGTCATTCGCATTGTCCTCATCTGCGTCGTCCGTAGCGTCCCTCTCATCCTCAATTTCGCTATCGCCCTCTGGAGCATCCAAGTCCATGTTGCCAAAGGTGGCTCCGCCCTCATCATCTTCATCGTTGTCATCATCTCCAAAGTTAGACTGCATCTCATCGTCTTCGTCATCTTGGATTTTATTCAATTTTTTCGACTTGTTATTAGTTGCGGGCTGCTTGATTGAGAAGGGGTCTGCATGCCAATCGAGCTCCTCGTCCTCGCTTCCTTGATCGACATTAGGATCTGCCCTGGCATCTGCATTTTCCCACATCTGTGTTTGTTTGTTGAACTCATCGATTGAGAAGAAGCCGTCATTCAAACCGTTCGGGTCTTCAATTAACGGCTCGTTCTCGTCGTCGTCTTCGTCACCTTCATCCTCGTCTTCCTCATCTTCACTGTCGCTTATTGTCACCCCAACATCATCCTCAAGTAGGTCACCATCACCCGACACTTCGTCTTCGGACTCTCCCTCTTCTGCCTCCTCGCCGAACTCTCCAGCTGAATCCTCGTCACTCAGATTGGAGATGTCATCGGAGTCGCTCTCATTTGATTCTGATAAATTCGCTGTTCCGTTGGCGCCGTTTATTAAAATTTCGTCACGATCTTCCAGCTCTTGAAGCATCTGCTCGGCATCTTGCAGAGTGCTTATGATGATCCTTTTCGCCTGCTGCCACACCTGGCCACTCTCGAAGCCATCAACATGTAGTTTTCTGGCCTTGAGGACCTCGATTGGGCCGCGACTCTGATCGGTGCGTTTCCGCTTCTTATTTGCCTCCTTTTGGCGTTGTTGTTGTTCGTCACTTAGTTGACTGGCATATGCGTCTAAAGTAGCCTTGGCGAGCTGAAGGGAGGCGTTTGGGAGCGCGGGCGATGGTTGTAGAAAGCCGTGGCGGTTCCCTGCCTTCACAGCTTCAAAAAGCGCCAACATCTCCATGCCGCTGGTTGGTTTTGTAGGATCGGTGAGGGCGGACAGGAAGCTTAGTGAGGGTGCATTGGTGAGGGTATGTGATGTGGAAGACGTAGTGCTAGCAGAGCCGGCCATTTCTGAATATAGCTCCTCGCGAGGTAGAAATAGAGAAAGGACCAAAGGGGCTGGTCGCAAATTGTTTGGTCGACCGAACCAACAATCCGATATGAGGCCGTCTCTGCGGCTCCAAAAGTAAAAATTTCCAGGCTGAAGGGGTCCTGGTCGATGAGCCCCGCTATAGCTAAGATACCTCTAGCGTACCTAACCTGGTACATAGGCGCCCCAGCGTAGCCACAACCCATAAGCCTAGGTACCTACTAACTGACGTAGCGCTTCGTCTGCTGTGGCTTGCGGTCCCCTCCAACCTGCCCCTCCACCGCTCTATCGTATCCTTGTCACACACGCCTGATGTAGTGCTTCCCGTCCAACAGCTTGATGATGCGCTTCACGAGCCATCCACCATGAACGGCGTAATCGAGGCGCTGCACATCTATGATGAGCACAAGTTAGTGGCTACTGCTCTGTCCTCCTGAGTTGAGTCTGCCTCTTTGCTAATGATGTGCCGACAGGCGCGCGATCCTCTCCCACACCTACACCTCTCGCCCGCTCTCCGCAAATCATCTCTTACCTCTCTACCTCGAACATCCCGCACCACGGCCCAACCTGATTTACCTACCCAGTACAAATCCGCCTACTCTCGTGTTTAGCCTCGATCATGCAGACCTCCTATACCTAGCAACCACCTCTTCCGAAATTGAACCTCTGCTAGTTCTTGAGTTCCTTCATCGTGTCATCGATGCCCTGGAAGAATTCCTTGGGGCCCCCGTCCTGGCGCACAAGATCGAAGCCAATTATGATGTCGTCGCCCAACTTCTTACCGAGATGTGCGATGCCGGTACGATTAGCACCACTGAGCCGAATGCGCTGCGGGATGTCGTGGAAGTCGAGGGCCTGTTAGGGAAACTGCTGGGAAGCATCAACCTACCCACCAAACCACTCGCTGGTCCGAGCACTACTTCTCTGCTCACACAGAACGGCCCTTCATTACCATGGAGACGAGCCAACGTACGTCATACGTCGAACGAGCTCTATGCAGATGTTGTGGAAACCCTATCCGTTACGCTGGCACCCTCGGGCCGCCCCATTGCTGCTTTCGCCAATGGTACGATTGCCTTCACATCCAAGGTATCTGGTGTCCCGGACATAGTCGTGAGCCTTACTGGGCCCTCTGGGAAGCATAATCTGAAGAGTGTCATGGAATTACCAGTCTTTCATCCTTGTGTCCGGTTAAACCGCTGGAAGGAAAACCCAGGTGAACTCAGCTTTATACCTCCCGATGGACGGTTCATACTGGCTGGTTACGAAGTTGACTTGTTACCTTTTGCTAATGGCAAGAGCGGGAGCATGAATCACAACTTGAAGTTGCCAGTGGGCGTTGAAGTGAAGACAGGCCTTGGTTCTATAGGCTCTGATTTTGAAGTCCGTTTAAATATAAACAAAATCTTTGGACCTACTGGTCAGTCAGTAGCCGGGCCTTCCGCTAGAGGGGGGGGAGCTGGTGGAAGGGGATTCGGTGGGCCGCACGCTGGTACTGCGGCATCTCCCTTGCTCCAAGATGTGGTCGTATCGGTGCCGCTTCCGTCGGATGTGAGGAACTTATCCGATGTACGGCCTAGCAAAGGGGATGCTAGCTATAGTCCCGGAGATCACCTTCTTGAGTGGCATATACCAGTCAAGGAGCTGTCAGCGGGAACATCATATTTTGGCCTCCGATGTACGGTTGTAGGGCCGCTAGCGGACGACAACATCGAAGAAGACTCTTCTGGATTTGGTTTTGGTAGGGACTATTCCTACGACGAACCATACCAAGGCTCTTCAGCACGCCGTCAATCGAAGGAGCAGCTTAAGGGATCAGCAGAGGAGCGGGACGCAAGAAGAGTGGCACAGAATAAGATCCTGATGCCCAGCTCTGCGTCGGTTAGTTTTTCTGTCAAGGGCTGGGTTCCCAGTGGGGTCAAGGTCGAGAGCATCGTTATCGACGCCAGAAAAAGTCGCGGCTTAGGAGAAGGAGTCAAACCATACAAAGGCGTCAAATACCTCACCATAAGTAAGGGAGGTGTTGAAATACGGTGTTAGCATTCAAGTAGTTGGTTTCAACGTGCCCCCCCTTTCCCCCCCTTCTTTCTTGCTCTTTGAAGGTTACATATTTGCATCCAATTTGGCGTTGGGTGGGATGATTGCATGAGATGGTGTTAACTACCAGATCCTCCTTATAAATGGACAACAAAACAGCTGATAGGACGAGAGAGTCAGTCAGTTTGGCTTTTTATGACCTCTCAATCATGAGACCATAGCAGCTGCTTCGCTAGAGTTAAATACACACGTATGTACCTGGCCTACATGTACTGATCTCTGCATGGGTGTGCCAATGTACTGGGTACATGTAGGCACCATTTCTACAGGACTGTAGCAGGTAACTTAGCATCTACCCTATAGGCGTCGAACGGAAAGGCTCGGGTCATAAATCGGGTGGACCATGGTCCGTCCGGGGAAGTCCATAACCTCTAACCACAGCTGACCACATGTGGGGTAAGTTGGGGAAACACCGGTCTTCTTACCTCACTACGCCTTATAATGCCTGCACTGATCCCGCTAATCCAGTCTAAGGCAGGAACAGTCAGTGGCTGCTTTATGTAGAGTTCAATTTCACCTTCGATGATCGGGGATTGTCTTCGCCGCAGCTCATTTCTAGCTGGCCTACGGTGATGAGTGCGCTCGTGCCCGTACGGAAGGCTGTGGCCTCTGTGGGTGTTGTTCGGGCCCTGTCGCTTGGTTCACCAGCAGCCCCGCTGCTCCGTGCTGCAACATCAGCTACGCAACAACACCAATCCAGAGGTCGACGACATGGCTCTACGGCGATTAGTCCGCGACCGCGAACGGCCATCTTCTTCCCGGGTAAACGGCATACATCCAATACTTGGATCGGCTTCGTCTTGTAGCTAATCATGGTTTTGCTTCACAGGTCAGGGCGTGCAGAAGGTCGGCATGCTAACACCGTGGCTCGAAGCATTCCCGCGCACTGCTTCTACAATTCTTGACGAGATAGATTCCTATATGGGCTACAAGCTCTCGGATATAATACAAAACGGGCCTGGTCGGGTTCTTACGGCGACGCCGAATGCGCAACCGGCTATCATGGCGACATCGATCCTGATACTACGAATTCTCGAGCGCGAATACGGGTTCAAAGTCGCAGAGCGGGCGGACGTATCACTAGGCCACTCGCTCGGTGAATTCGCAGCGCTAGTGGCCGCCGGTGTCCTAGAGTTCGAAGACGCCCTGTACATGGTGAGCCGGCGCGCGGAGGCCATGGCGGAGGCGACACGAAAAGCACGAGAGAGATACGGCGGCGAGTACGGCATGGTAGCCGTTGTCACGGAACCCGAATACCTTCCCTCTTTGGTCGAAGCCATCGACGATTTCGTCGGGTATCGAAGTGCGGGTACGCGCAGCGAGAGCGCGGACTCACGAAAGCCAATTGATCAGGTCCTCATCGCCAATATCAATAGCAAGAACCAAATTGTGCTCAGCGGTTCGCTCCACAAGATCAAGGAGCTTGTGGCGCACGTGCGGCAATTCCTTGGCCACGATCCCAGGGCTGTACGACTCAACAGCGACAGTCCATTTCATAGCCCCATCATGTGGCCGGCGTACTACGTCATGCGTGACCTGGTTTCAAGTAAGAGTCGGGTCCGAGGCCGGGAGGACAAGGATATCATCATGTTTCCCGGATCAGTGGAGTGCGTCAGCAATGTCAGTGCGCGGCCTTTTGGAAGTGCTGCCGACGTTCAAGAACTACTGGCTCGGCAATGTCTCGAGACGGTGAGGTGGTGGGATAGCATCAAATATCTTGATCAGGAGCAGAAAGTCCGGAGGTGGATCGGTATAGGGCCGGGGAAGGTCGGCAGAAACCTTGTCGGGAAAGAGGTCGGTATGCGTGGCATGGACTCCGTTAAAGGGGGTGGTGTATGGGCTATTACGGACCCGATCGAGATCGACGAGGTGCTGAAGGGACTGGAGAAGACGGAATCTCTAGTCGAAGAGGAGGAATAAAAGGTCATGTTGGCTCATCTTAACATGATTCAACATGCGATTACGGGATGCGGCTCTACCTCTTATTGTAAATTATACTACCACCTTTTACATATGGGACTTTTGGGTGTCAGGTCACGGTGTCAATCAAGGCTCAACGGCCATGTATAACTAAGTATTAGTAACTTAGGGAAGGGTCCAAATAGAATTTCTCTCCTAATGACATTTTAGTTTTGAACCTCTCAATGTTTGTGTTTCTCGGGATTTAAGTGAAAGTGTAGCCTTGAGTCCTCCCACCTGGGGCATTGCGCGCGCTCCACCCAACTTCGTGGGGTGAAATGTACATATATGCAAGGTCCCTATCCCCCGGATCGATTGGTGGGGCACAGGACCTCCCTGAGCTCCGACATCCAACTTTTCGAATCTCAGCTGACAACCTGGTCATCACAGCAATTGCATGTGGTAATGGCGCAAACGATCCCCTCAATAGCCTGCCTGGGCGTCATAGGGCGCAATGTAAGTGCGATCATTCTGCCCTCCTCTTCATCAATCTGGACCGTCGAGGTGGACGACGACAGTTCGGTTCTCCCCTTGGTCCTCCACTCGCCCAATTAGCGACCGTCAATATACACCTAGACGAAACAAGCCGCGATGCCTTACAGTATTCGTGGGACTGGACAAAGCTGGACATGGCCGACAGAACGCTGATCGTAGGTGGCATTTACAGAACAATCCCCTCCAGATAACCATATTTCCATCCTACGACAACACAACCCAGACGTACACGCCCGTGCGCACGCCGCTGCAATTCTCCCTCTTGCTCTCGGGGACGCTCGACATCTTCGAGGCGCGCTCGCGGCACCACCTGGCGAATCCCGGCGGCAGCGGGGGGAACATGCTACTATCGGGGGATTTCGGCCTGTTGCACGCCATCGACGACAGACTTGCCGCGTACGGCTTCGAGACGAACACAGGGGTCAAGTTCGTCGCTGTGGTGGATATGCGGGGACGATCGCTCTCGAGGAATGCCACGACGACGGCGGCGGCGGCGGCGGCGGCGGGAAGTAGAGGGGTGGTGGGACTCAGGGATAACGAGCTCAAGCCCGTCTTCCGCGCCATGCAGACGGCGTACGTCCGCCTGCTCCAGAATCCGTTCTACGACCCCGACGAGACTACCGTAATTGCTGGTGGGAAGCCGGGTGTGAGTGCGGGCGCAAAGAGGATCACGAGTCGTAAGTTTGGCGACGAGATCAGAAGGATCGGGGAGACGTGGGCGCCTGGTGTTGCGAATTTGTAGAGAGAGTGTGAAGGAATGGGAAGTTGGGACGATGATACTATCACTTGGCATTCAAACCGGCAGACAACAGTGCTTCTCGACCTCTAAATGGCGTTCATGGGCATTGAGCACGGGGTTTAGGCGTTAATGGGATAGAAGACAGGCTGTCTACATGAGGACTTTAGACCAACTCGTCTAGATGTCTATATACTACTAATCAAACATATACAACAAACTTTAACTCGGACCTTTCTAGTAATATTCGACTACTACTTATCACCATCTTTATTTTTCCTCAAGAACTCGATCCTGAGCCTCTGTAGACCAGCGGGCTCATCAAGCTCGATAGACGGGCCCATAGTGATATCGCCAGACAGTTTCTCGCCCAGCGACCACGGCTGAGGCTTCGCTGCCGGCCCGCCCTCCCAGTGTCTCGCCTCGACTGGCAGCGGCTGCCACCAATCTTCCTGACGCGCATGCCACCGCTCGCCGCACAGCTCCCATAGCCTGCTTACCGCACGTTTATACGCGAAGCGCTCGTCTTCGCCTGTAAATGCGCCGGTGTTGCTGAAGTCGACCTTGGATAGATCCTTCTTGAAGTCGACGCCAAAATCCGAGTCTTGGTCCGGGTTGTACGAGGATATGTTGGGTCGGAAGGGCGATACCTGGTCTTGGTATGCTTCGGCAAATGTCTCGGAGTGTATTGCATCGGCATCGACTTGTTGCCTGTGTCCAAGATGATCGGATGTTGTAGCGGGTTGAAACTCTGGAAAGAAGAGGCCGTCGGGGCCAACGGCGGCCCTCACGATTAACTTACATCGGGCCTCGTAGAGGGCATCCAATAATGTGATAAACCTTCTGGCCTCATTTTTCTTTTGCAGGTCTAGGACCGGTATGTTATCAATGATAAATGTATGATATGTGCTGGCCATTGTGATGTAATCTGCTGGTCCGAATGAGGATACGAGGTCTTGAAAATCCCATATTACAACTCCGTTACACTGCTGTGGTATTTGAATCACTCGTCCGTAAACCGTTATGTTTGTAGATTTCCATGCATTATCATTAGAGTTCGACGTGGCGCGATGCCTGCTTACAGCCGCGTTCCATAAGGACTCATGATCCGGGCCTAAGATATAGTATTCCTCTGGCTTCTTCGTCGTATCTTCAGAAGACTCTATAGGATTTTCTGAAAGCAACAACTCTGTATCTTTTCCAGCCTGAGTTTCAGACGAGGAACTTTGAGCTAGATTTGCGCGGACGTTAGCAGGGAAGTCGTCAGAGTTTATTCGTCGTCAGTCTTTGGCACCTTCCATCTGCCATAATTCACATCGCGCTTTCAATACTTCTAGGAAAGACGCGAAGTCGCTTGACGAGCCGAACAATTCACCCTTGCCACGAGTTCCTAAGGATAGAGCCCGGCTCATCAGGCCGCTTGCAGTGGGCGCACCAACAAGCCCCGCCGCATTTTCGAGCTCCTCGGGCATACGGTTAGATGAAGCGATGAGGACCCCGCCCAGTTGAAAAAATGCAGTGAAAAGGCTACTCAGGATTTTACTTGCTGCCCTATCTGGTAGTTGAAACTCGTCCAGAAAGAGAATGGGAGATTTGTCGATCATGTCTCTTGCCATCCATAGCAGCGAGTACTGCTCGCCGTCGTACCCTAGTTGAGAGTGCATCTTCCTATGATGCTCTAGTTGAGATAGTGTGTACAACATAAACGTGTTGAAGTGCCATCGTCGCTTACGGCTGGTGGGCAGGCCCTCAGCCAGGAGGTCAAGCAACATTGACTTTCCCGTGCCTACCTCACCCGATAGGAAAAGCCCCTGCGGTGAATCAATGTGGATCGCTTCTTCATGGCCAGAAAGCACTCTCGTTATAGCGAGAGTGTCCCTGCCTTGCGTTCGGGCGAAGAAACGCGCAAACAAGGGATTACGCCGTATAGGATGGCTCTCAGCTGCTAACTGCAGAGATTGGTCCCCTTCCTTCGAACGGTTTAAAGCATTTGTAATTTCCCTAAGCCTTGTGCGATATTCCACTGACGGACTATAGTCCTTCAGTCGATGGTATACCTTTTGGAGATGCACTGCTAGTCGATGCTGTGCGGTATCTGGACAGCAGCGTCCAGTCGCCAGTAACGATTGGTATTTCACGAGGGGATCTGTGATTGTAACAGAACTCATGTATCGTCTCATATTGTGTTGTACTTCCCTCGTGGCGCCGCCCATTGTGGATTGGCAACACGGTGGAAATGTCAAGATATGGTTTCCATGTATCGAGGCCGAGATACCGAGTACAGTTTCAAAGAATTTGATGTGATGTCTCGTAGCAACATTCTAACACTAGGGATTGCTAAGAATTGATACATAAGGTATGTTGAATTGGGACATTGCAGGTTCCCTTTATCAACGAATATGTTTCATTGCTCTTGTAAGTAGAGTAGGTGTCTGTGCTCAAAGTGGCTGAGACGTTGACGATATCCATCATGCAGGTGATGATTTATCTCGAACCAGGGCATCGACAGGTGGATGGTGATTGGACGGTCTGGAAACGTGCATTTGCTTCTGGTGCCCCACTGTTAGGTACCTACACGTGTCGGTCGGCGCCTCTTCTCAGCTTTACAGCTTGACAGCTTGGGAAGGGTCCCGAGTGATCCGTGCACTTCCCGGCAGCCTTGGCCGCCCCCGGGCATGGCTGTCGTTAGCAGGGGCCTAGGCGCTTGTATGCACTGTACCTTAAGCATTTGGAGCAGTAAACATCACAATCGTGCTAAGCCGATTCTAGCGGTTGTGTGTTGTAGTTTTTTCCAGGCACCTCCAGATCCAATCAATCGCAGCCAGTTGGACGGTCTCGTCATTCTTCCCATTTCTTTCCTTGGTCAATGTTGCGTTTCTCCATCAGCACCCGCACCCACCTACAGACTCATCCCTCACCATCCCTCATCATCCCTGACCGCTATCCTGCGCGACCGGTTGTGTTGGTTGGTGTCACGCATCCTCGCCATGATCAGGCCCTGTCTAGAACTGTCCACGCATCGACAATAAGCATACTGTAGGCATTCACATCGGCTCCCGATACAGATCCATCCACCGCGCGCCGCTTGCCTTGGTTCCTTCCCGCTTATCTGTTGCCCGTTCCGATCATCAACTCGTACATCGCGTCATCACCAGCATCTCTGTGTTAGCCGTCGTTCATCATGTTTGCTCCAGCAGCGACCAGCGGCGGCCAGAACGGCGCTCCCGCCGGCATGACTACGCGCGGCCGTCGACGCCAGCGCCCATCAGGCCCCGATAGCTCTCTTCCCCTGCCAAAATCGAAGCGGCTCAGGTCGGATCGCTCCCAGGTCACCGACCAGACATTCGCAGAGCCCATTGCCGCTCCCGAGACCTACGAGGTTAAGTCTGCACAGCCGTCGGCCGTCGAGATCAAACAGGACGGCATAGAGCAACCTGTACCTTCGCAGAGACAAGAGCTGAGTGTACGTTCTAAAAAGAGCAGACCTGGCGATCGGTTGCATAAAGGAGACGGCACTACGCTGCTGGTAAGTCATTGCGATACCGCCCATCCAATTTTCTGTTGTCAAGACCCAATATTCTAATTTTCATCCTCAGTCCGCCAACACTGCATTCGAGGTCAGAAAACTTCCAGCTCTGCCGGAGCGAATAAAGCTCGATACTACTAGTACGTGCCTTCTCCAACCCCCATCAAATTGCGCACCGCTTAACTATTCTGCGTCAGGTCGCCAGCATGGCTTTGTCGATACCTCGATAGGATGCGCTCTGAGCCTCACGCACACACATGCCGTTGTCTGGCCTTACGCGTCTCCCTCATTGTCACCCGAGTCGTTTACGTTCACGCTCCCATATCCGTCCAAACACTCGACAGATCCTTTACCGCTTGGGTTACTTGTATCTCCTTCGGCATCTTGTTCAGAACCTGGTCTCGTTGTTGTGATGCCCACGAGTGGTAAGATCACATACTGGGAGTCAATCTCGAGCGCCACAACTTTGGATTTTATGCGACAGCAACGAACTGGTGTCGAGGATTCGATATCCGGCATGTTTTCTGGCGAGCGTGTTATCCAGCTATTAAATGTGGAAGCCGCGGCGGGTTTTGTCCTAGCATTTAGTAGCGGGCGAATCGCCTATCTTAGTGTACGAGATGCACAAGGACGACCCAAAGTTTCGGTGCAATTTCTACGCACCAGCCTTGGCCCCTCAAGCGGCGGATTTCTGGGAAGCATACGAAATGTCCTTTCTCACTCTGCCCTCCAGGGTGATATAGCAGCAGTGCGAGCCGATCGCTCTTCCAAACAGGGCGAGTGCACTGTGGTAGCCGCGACGTCAAAAGGCCGAGTAAACTCTTGGAGAATACATCGGGGCGGCCACCATGATCTTCTTGCCGAACTAGACGTCCGAGGTGCTGTTCTTGAAGCAATCCGCCATGCCGATGGATCGAGTAGCACGTTCAATGCCGATTCTTTCAAAATTGTTGATTTTTGTTTCGTACCAAAGGGTATGTCATCTAAGTATACCGACATGAGCAAATTGCGTCAGCTACCAGCATCCGACAATCAGCAGCACCTATTACTTCTAACTTCGCTCGATGACAAACATCTATGTCGGTATAGTCTAGTTGAGGTGGTGGTACATAATGGATCGTCACAGGAGAATGCATTAGACATTGGTATGGTTCGATCAATATCAAGTTTTTCCACACTACCAGATGCGCATGCGCTCTCGACACCGCGATTATACCTACCTAAACCCGCCGTAATTGCATTCCTCGTTTTCGACCATGCTACCGTAGTAGCCTCTATTGCACAGCCTCCCGAATCTCCCGACTCTCAGATTCTGGAAGACAACCATACCCTACCGGTAGCGTTCGAGGATGTCATTGACTTACGTCGGGACCCTACTCTCGAAATTGTGGGGTCTGGTTTCGAGGAACCTCAGATCTATGATCTTGAGGATGATGAGGTACGACCTGTACGAATCAGGACGAAGAATCCAACAGCTGTGCTTCTTGTCCGAGGTGCTGGTACTATCCGTGTTGCAATTTCCGACTGCAAGCGCTTTGCAAGCGTTGCACCTCCGAAGCTCACCGCGAAAATAAAGCTAGAACAGGCTGTCTTTTTCGGGATCAAGGAAGATAATCCCCTGATATTCGACGTACAGCACAGCATCCGCTTCACTGACAAAGAATATGGAGAGGCTGCTTTGGAGCTCAGCGAAGAGATTCTTACGTCAAGTGGACCGCACCTTTCGCCATTAGCAGCGAGGCTCGACGACAACATCAAGGATCGTGTCCGGTATCTGGACAAGATGATGGCTCATATTAAGAGCATTGGCGTTAACTTGGGCCGTACTGTGAAGTGGCAACTATTGTGGAATGCTGAGAAAATGCATGTTGCGAGCACGCTTTGGCGTAAGCATGAGGAGTTCTTGCACATTCGGCCTACTACTTCGAAGAAGACCATTGTTGCAGAAATCGTTGAATATATTCGCTCCGAGGAAAAATCAAAACCCGATCGCGCGAAGGGGGAGACGGACGAGTTGAGACACTGGTTTATACACGACGTTCATCGTATGGAATTGTTTATCGCCTGGGGTTATGAAGTTATCAAACACAACTCCAAGGCCAAGCTGGACACAACTTCCCTGACGCGTTTAATATCTGAAGCTTCCGATATCTACAATAACACTATCCGCGATGCGTTTGCCTTCAGACAATCACATCTCGAACTTTACGGGCTAAAGGGGGAGAAGCTTAACCACGGAATCCTAGACGATTATGCGGGTCTGCCCACACCCTGGACTGCCAATAGATTCGTCGCCAACAATGTGAAACGTCAAGTTGAACTGGCAACTGAATGGGTTAAGCAGGATGCCAAGTCCTTGACCGAAGAGCAGACAAGTCTGGTTGAAAAAATTCGGGAAATTTTACCTGAAATGACGGAGGTCTATCTCTCAGTGCTGCAAGAGTTAACCAGGTGGAATCTCGCAAGCGGTGACCCCAAGCTGGTTGCAGAGGGTCAAAAGTATGAGGAACTTTATAAGGAAGATCGCCACGCCAAGGTCGTTCTGCTCTCTCAGTCTGGCAATTGGGAGGCAGCCATCAAAATTGCAGAGACCCACAGATCTTTACACGCCTTAGCTGAGGTGCTTACTCGAGAAATCGATCTACTTCGCGACAAGGCTTCCGTCCCTGATATTAGCGCAGATCAGGTTGAAAGGATCGAGTCGAAAACGGCAGAGAAAGAAAATAAAGTTCGGGAATACTTCGATGTCTACGGCGAGGATTTCGCATTTCCATTTTATGATTATCTTTTCACAACATACGGTGTAGACGCTCTTCTAGAATATCACGGCGACAAGAAGTACAAGACCATGTACCTACGAACAAGGCCAGAGCTAGCCAAGATATCATGGATCAACGACATCGTTGGCGAGGAAGATATTGACCACGCTGCTGACACGCTCCTCGATTTGGGTCTAGCTCGAGAACAACAGGTTTGGAACAAGAAGATCGAACTCAGTCTTGGCAAGCTAGCACGAATGGCAGAATCTTCTCGCCCTGCTAGTAAAGCATCGATGCCTACCATACAAGAGACCAACATCAACGGAACGATCGAGGACGCGCGGTTAGATGCTATCGATAAAGAGCTTGCTGTTATTGGTATCCAAAACGAGTTTTATGACACTCAAATTCGTCCCGTCATCAGTGTGGCTCTTGATGAGGCGGAAGAGCTGGGTCTCGTCCAAGAAGCCTTCGGTCTCGAGGTCCCGAAAAAGCATAAGATACTTGCTCAGGTATTCGAAGATGCGATAAAACGGTTGCTCAAACACGAAGCTCTCGATCCCCTGACTCTAATTGACCTCCTCACAATGATTAATTTGCCTCCCGAGACCAAAGAAAACATCGCCGATCAGTTTTTTCTTGCTCTCCAGGTAGCTGGTAATGGCCTGCATGATGATGAGCGTCACCAAGCTGAACGGCTCATTTGGAGGCGATGTTTTCTGCGTGAAGATTGGACGGTGATCAATAACACCTCGATGAAGGACGATGAAGAGACTATGGATGTCCTTGGTCAAACAGACCTTTTCCAACTTTACTGCACCCTATACGCACACCGTGAGTCTATCAGTGTTATCCGAAACACACTTAATACTAACGCAAAATAGAAACCAATCGCCGTACCAAGACCGCGCATATCAGGTTGGCGCCCTCACAATCCGCCGGAGTCTACACACAAATCCTTGACCGGCGGTTTGCAAACCTAGAAAAGGGCTATCGTGAGAAAATGTTGGAAGCTATGCGATGGGAAGATTCAAATCTTCGTAAGCATATCGAGACTCATAGATTAGAGGAGTGGACGAAGGAAACACAGAAGCTCGCTGAGCAGGCTGTTGATCAATCGTACGACGACACCACGGAGATTCAATCAACAGGAAGCCTCCCGAGAACGGTGCCAAATAAGAAGCTGCAGGTTAAGTCCACGGAGGCGGTAAACGGACAGAATGGTACGCATTCGGAAGTGCTGTAATGTCCCTCGATGGACTCCTCCCGCCGGCGTGTGGGAGTTCATGGGTTCATGTAACATAATCCTGTTCTGTATTGGTTGGCGTTAAATATATAACCGCTATAGCGCGAGGAGTAGAAAGGAAAAGCATTTACGACAGTAGGGTCCTCGAACTGAGACCCTCTTAATCCAACAAAATACAACGGTCAAAACGAGTGCTCGGCCATCCTGAATCATAAGTCTCACTCTGGACCTATCTATGTCTTTCAACAAACTTGCTTATACGTCACCCCTGTTGACTCGTCCTCTGGTGCGAAGCAGATTCGCATATGGTTATTGCGTCAAGCTTAACTTGATATTGTTTGGTAAACGCCGTCCAAATCGAGATCAAGTGACACGGTCAATCGCTTGGTCGTCATTCTCGCTAAGTTTGTTACATTACTATCTACTACCGCCATTCATTCGTGTCACTGAACATAAGTTTTAACCGCAAAGTAAAATAGGAATCGCTAAATGTTAATATTTTTTAACTTCTGCACCGTCCCACATTCCATCTAACCTACATGCTTATCAGACTCTTGTTATATTCTCAGTCATATCATACACATCATCATGACACAGCAATACCGGGAGCCCATAGTTCAAATATACGTGTTCCTATTCGACGAACTAGTTCCGAACTTCCCTATGATTAAGTAATTTCGAAGCAACGTATCCTGTTACATATAGAGCTTACGCCTATACGAGCGCACATTGTGTTTGCACTTGGTCGGGAGGTTGTGAAACAACGTTAATGACAACATGAAGGGGTCATTTATTTCCATCCAGATTGCAATAAGGATAGTTTAGGAGCATCTATCTCAATCTCAAAACAAATTGGTGTAGAGCAGTCCATCAGGCACATTCTCCATGCGCCGGTTTACATTGACAACCTAATCACCTTAATGGACGACGCCGTATATTGTAGTCCTTTGGAAAAGGGGTTCAGTACCTCTTCGTCGCAACCATGCGAGTAAAAGTTAACTCGCAAGAGTCGCATTTGTACAGAAAGACGTAGGCAGATAATATTATATGCGAGTCAGTTGCCGAGATGAGCGATTGATGTATAAACCCATGGAATGGGAATCGTTATCTATCCGTTGTTGTTCCCAAAGATTCGGGGTGGTATTCTTGTGATTAGTATTTTAACCTTCCCGTCCTCAATACAAAAGAAATCGAACTGAAATATTTAGCTATCGTCATGATGATGTTGCCCTTCTTAGAAATAAAGAGGAAGAATATGAATGAAATGGAGAAGACTTATAAGTAAATGTCGCCATAGGCCTGCGCCCACACAGCAGCAAGCGGGTTATTGGTCGTTAAAGCAATATTAGCCGCAAGGGAACCCCCGGCGCATAACGATAGTTACAATCCCGACGACCAAATAATCACGCTATCACTCCCATCCGTCCACGCAGGCTCTAGGGTGGCTCAATTGCTCGTATCTGTGTTTAACGCTATTTCTGTTTCGAGTCGGTTCCCCTTTCGATGGCCAGTATACGACCTCGAAGAGATGAAGACTTACCAACATGCGTCGAAATAATGAAAGCCGTCTACCGCGACAGTGGGTATCCGGTCGGCGGCGTTGATCAGGCGTTTGAGGAACTGCAGACGGATGACCGGGCCTGGGTAGCGGAGGATAATGGGAAGATCATCGGACACGTCGCCATGAATAAAGCGTGCAAGGCGTATGTCAACGTAGCGCTGTGGCTAGAGAAACATGACCAGACCACCGGCCTCGCCGTGCTCGCGCGATTGTTCGTGCACCCGGAAGCGCGCAGGCGCGGTGCCGCCACTATGCTCGTGCGCGCCGTCGAGGAGGCCGCCCGCAGCGAGGGACGGCGGCTGCTCATCCTTGCTCTGGTCAAGGATCAGGATGCTATCAGGCTGTATCGCCGCTTGGGGTGGCAGCACTATGGCACTACGGTCTTTCGCTGGGGCGAGGGTAAAGAGATGGACGCTGAGTGCTTTGTGAGCCCACTATCGTGATCAAGACTCGGGTTTCTGCTGGTCAGGGTCCTATGAATGTGTCGCTGAACCAGATATTGACAATGTATCGCCTATCGATGATATAGGATAGGAAGCGTCTCTAGACGTAGGATTCTGGATTACATGTTTCATCTACCCTGAACTCTCTCGATCCCTTAACCGGCGACGGCCTCACTCGTTCAGACAATTTCTTCGAAAAGAGAGTAGATTTCAAGGCTTGAAGAGACCATCTTTCTTTTACCCTGGCCCCTGTTATTACTTTAAGGCGAAGCTATACTAGGCAAGAATTTTCTGCCGTATACTATGTGCCGATCCAGCGGCCATACCGTGTACTTACATGATGAGCCGGATTATTCGAATCTATAGCTACAAGCATAGACAGATGCCCGCCAAGGTAGATCTATAGCGTTGCTATTATGCTATGCCACATGCACGATAGCTATATATAGCTAAGTTTGAAACTACGCTTGTACCGTTTGCGTACCTCTCCGGGCTCGTTTCGTTGTTTTGACATGTGGAACTGTAAGGCAAATGAGAGGATAGTGCCTTGGCGTGTTTCTCTCTCTATCGCTGCCTCTTTTCCTTGTGTCGATTCCCAATAAGATACTTTTATCTGATTTAAAGCAAAATTTCTAGTCACACATATCGCTAAACATAAATTACACCGAGTGACGCAACACATGTAAAAAAAAATCAATATATTTTCCCACGCTCAGCGAGGGCTTGCAAACCTGATAGATCGCACATTGGTAAATCATCATCTGGACTGACTGGACTAAAGGTTGCCATGTCTCTCGTTGTAATGGGAGTGATATTTGTCCCCTCACTGTATCGTCTGCTTTCTGGTCGGCCATGTCCCTGCCGCGTTTCGCGTAGTTCGGCCGTTAGATGCCCATGGTATTCAAGTTCGTCCCAGGGTCGTTTCTCGGTGTTGTTATGCCAGCCTCCAGATGCGCGCGTAGTCCAAGCCGTGATGAAGTTGGAGACGCGTGATGAAACTAGAACAGATAGGAGAGGGCTAAAAGTTGGGACGCAAGCGCAAATCAGGCCCGTATTTAGTTCGAGGATCGAGAACGTGAAGCTGATCCCAGCCCACCAGGTCCGATCGTACGTAAACTGGTTATATGTTGATATCTGCAATGCACAAAGTCAGTTGGGTGTGGTTTGAAATTGTCTCGGAAGCTTCTGGACATGATTATGGCCCTTGACAAGAGCCTCTGTCCTCTGAAGGCTGCCGAGACAGTAAGACATTACTCTGAGAATTCCTTACAACATAACGAACGGTGGCGACCGCCCATGCACTAAGCCCGCCTGTTAGCAAGGTGACAAGAAAAATCGACGGAGCGTAGATTAGGGGAAAACGAACAGAAATCCGCTAGAAAGCGTTAGACTCAGTCCGATCTTTTGTCGGGTTGTCGGGAACGTCAATTTCCATATAGGAGGCAGAGGCAGTATCGCAATGATCAAATCACTCGTTACGTGGCCAATGCCGAAGAACGTGTTCGCTGCAGTCCGGTCGATGCAGTGGCCGGGCAAGTCGGGCTGCCACTTCTTCGCAATCGGCCAGCATCCCAGAAACTCTACGAAGAGGTTGGCGGTGAGGTAACCCAAGGTATAAAACAGCGTAAGGTAGCAGGCAATCCTGAATTTCCTGCTCACGAGGCCAAAGGTCTGCAGATAGAGGAGTATCAGAGCGCTCTTGAAACCAGCCAGGCCGACGGTGTAAAACTGCGACGATATGCCTAGCCAGAGATAATATGCTGCATTTAACTCGGGTGTAAACTGCCAGATATGCAAGCCCATGCCATGGTACGTCGCATTAGCTATTAACACGGCATGTGCAATACTAATCACCATGGTGAAGGCAACGATGTCTACATGGCGAGTGAGTCGAAAGAACATGGGACAGCGGCCAGACAAAGGGGACATACAATCATCAATAGTCAGCCGCCTTCCTAGCATGTATTGTCTCGTATAAAACCTCGCCGCGACGAAGAAGAAGGTGACAATGGGCACAACAATCGCCGTTCTCCAGACGTGGACGCCATTCTCGGCGGGCAGAGGCGGCGGCGGCTCGTACGGATGAACCATGGCGGGTTGAAACGAGTGCACAACTCCTGTTCAGATATGGCGAGCAGATTCACATCGAAACCAGCGATGATACTCTCAATGACGGTATTTGGACATTTCAACCGAGGCTTCTTGACCACAGCGGCGCCAATACTCGCTACCTGCGCGTGAGTGTTGAAAGAATGAAATTTACAGGGCCATCATCTCACTAGTCCTAAAGACAGTTGTGTGACATAATATACTGTATCAACCTTGTCAACCTGTCTGCTTGTAGACTAAATGCAGGAGATGGCTGCAACGACTGTACTTGATTAGACTAGAGGCAGGATCAGGGGCAAGGGGATATATCTATCCTTGTCGTGTTGACATTACTTGGGTCCAGCTCGGGCTGTAGGGGTGAGAGGTTCCTGGTCGGCGAGGATCATGACACTATTGGCACCGGCATTCCTCCTAGAAGAGGTAGTGTGGATCAGCCGTCTCGCCCTGCACCAAGCAAGGTTCTTCTGTGCATCTCTAGCCTAGGTACTGATACCGTGGACTATTTCCCAGCAATATAGCGAGTGGCTATTTATTGTGGTACAGTAGTGAAAGTACAGTTGAAGAGATGTAATGATGAATAAAGCAGCAGCCCCGTGAGCCTCACAGATGGCTGTTTGTTGTTAACTACGTATCTATGAACAGGGCAGCAAGGTAGAATCTCTCTCTCTCCTACACACAGAGACAGAAAGAGGGGGGAAAGGAGAGGTTCATACAATACAAGTAAGTACACGCTCTGTCTTTCGATCTGGCTAAGCATGCACGTCTCTGCCTCGCACGGGAAACGAGGTCTACAACGGGGAACTCCGCAAAGTTCGATATGAACTACTTACTAGTACAGTAAAGTTTCGTGAGCCCGCATATATTTCCTGAATAGACAATGATGCGCGCTAGTAGCATTCATTCAAGTATAGCGTGGTCTCATATATACTATACTTATACTAATCCTGCCGCGTAACGGGGGCACGTTGCCTAGGCAGTAAGCCCTTCGTCTTGCCGAAAAGTAGCCGTGCATATTGCGATATTTTTAAGTACTACTGTATAATATGATGGCCCCGTCTGCTACCTTCCCACCAATGAGGCCTCCTAGGTTCTGTTTCAACGACCCGCTGTTCTTGCTACTCTACTGGGACAAACTGACAATTTGAAGTTTGCACGGCCCAAGCCGTTGGAGAGTTGCCGTTAGTAGTGCCATCCGGGGCATTCTTGAGCATCGTTAGCTTGGATTTAGCAATAATGGACTATCACCATAGCGCTGCACGAAGGAAGGCGACTCCGTTTGACTTCGAGGCTAGAGGCTCACGATCATTGACTACCGAATGCCACCGGCAGTTGTTGAGCACTGGCCATATATGAAACACGATAGGCACTCCATTTGAACATGAATAGCTAGGGGGCCATAAACTCCTACCGGACGAGTAGAACACACCCGTGCGTACGTAGAGCTGCTTAGACTAGTGTCCCCTCCCACCTAATAGGATTACCCCCCTAATTGGACAAAATTTACACCAAAACTCACCAACTTTGAAAATCTATAACTAATTAACAAAAATAGGTACAACAAATCGGGAAATGGAAGTATATAGATAATTAGGTAAATAATCTGTCTGTAGAGTTTGGTAGTATTCTGTTGCTATATAGGGTGGGGTACCTAAGAAAATTAAAATTCACACTATAAAATGTTAGGGGATATGTATTATATAAAATAACGAATTTTAGCGCGAAAAGAAATTCTATAAGTTATTCCTTTTAAAATTACATTTTTAATAAAAAGAAGATATAAAAGGAATTTTTTTTAATTTTCTAGCTGTATTGTTGCTTGTGGAACAAAAAGTTGACAAGATTACAGGGATTATTTTGTTAAGCGTTTTTTTAAAACAATTGTAAAAAACGAATACTTAGTTGATCTACTTCAAATTCTAAATTTAGCTTTATTAAGTAATATAGCTCCAAGTATATTTTAAAAAATAATTCTTTCTATTTTTTTAGCGCTGAAATTCGTTGTTTTATGTAGTACATATCCCCTAACATTTTATAGTATGAATTTTAATTTTCTTAGGTACCCCACCCTATATAGCAACAGAATACTACCAAACTCTACAGACAGATTATTTACCTAATTATCTATATACTTCCATTTCCCGATTTGTTGTACCTATTTTTGTTAATTAGTTATAGATTTTCAAAGTTGGTGAGTTTTGGTGTAAATTTTGTCCAATTAGGGGGGTAATCCTATTAGGTGGGAGGGGACACTAGTAAGCGACAAGGGTCGACATCCTCTGCATCAGAATGCCGCCGGAAAAGGGTCCAATATAATGGCATGCTATTCCAACACGATACCTATAAATCAATGAGGAGGGCTTGAGGTACAATGCTCAGTTGATGATTCTATTTGCTGAAGACCACAAGAGTACGGGCCCACCTATTCAAGCCATAGTTGCGTGCGGCTCATGCTATGAACTTACAGTACAGAAATGTGAAGTGAATTCTATTAGCACTTTTACTGTCTATTGAGTAGGGATAGTTATCGAATAGGTTTGCACGGTCTACAGTATATATGCCTAGAGCACTACCTAACCCCATGAATAGTGATTCAGCAAACCATCCATCACATTCAGAACCGAGTCAGTGCGAAGGTTTCGTTGTTGGCGCACTCATACGTGATAACTTATTTTGACTCACAACCGATATTGATGCATATTTTGTATGTAGTGATTTGCCAGGTGGGAGCTCATCTCTAATTTCCTAGCCGCGAGATAAGCCGAGGTATTTACGCATCGATGCTGCCTTTGTACATGTGATAATATCGGGCTAATGATACCAATGGTAATCCTGGCAAGATTGCGGGAGATTGTTGTAACAACCAGGACCGGGCCCTCGAACATCCCGGCAGAACATTTCACACATAAGGGTGCAAGCCCTCTGCCATTTTGACGATATGCACTAGAGAGTCAGTTCTAGAAGGGTTCTATCTCCGATTTTTGAGAGTCAATAGCACTCGATCCAAGATTACTAACCTTCGGTCTCCGAAGTCTGCTGTTAGTGGCTCGGGATGATGTATGGTTCGAACTTAATTACAGCCAGCTGGAGTATAATTACTAAACTTGCCTAGGTAGCTATAGTTGTGGCTTAAGGTGGGATAATTGTGCTCAGAAGAGCCTAGCCTCAAAGTGCGTAGTTTTGATATTTCTACCGGCCAAAAGTACGAGTGACTGAAATTGAAAATATCATACATTTCAGACGCTAATTGGCGAGACTTAATAAGGGAGACAAAAATACCAAATCTCGAGCGTCTGCAGTAGGCTGGTTATTTGTCTTGTTGGTCTGCTCGTTTTAGAGATTCCGCATTAATTTAGAAAATCTCCCTTTGTCTTTGCCAGTTGCTCATCGTAATCTAGGTGATAGTCAGTGACGGGAGTCAACAGAAGACAATAAACCAAAAAATAAAGACAGTCACATAAGTAAAGATATGGTAACTCACATGGCTGGAATGCCAGCCAGCCCTTCTCCGGCCCGCCAACCTGTGTTGCTGTATATGCAGCCTCCTCCTCGTCAATGAACTTCTTTTCGTAACCACCGGCTGCCGCCGCATCAGCAAGAAGTTGAGCTTGGCACGTTCTCTCGAGGCTGAGAAACCAAAAGGCTGCCTCGTCCACGCTCTGACCCACGGTGAGAATTCCGTGGTTCTGGAGAATGGCGGCCTATGTATGCCACTGGAGTCAATAATGTTCACTTTTGGTAAGAATTATTCAGGGTCTTGGGGGCTTGCACGAATAGCAAGAGCAGAACTTGCCCATTGAGACAATTCGTGTTTTGAGTAAATGTCAAAAGGGGGCGGGATAAAACTTCAGCAACTAACCTTGCCATTCCCGAGCGCGGTGGCGATCCGCCGCCCCTCCTCCTCGTCTATCACTACACCCCTGAAGTCCCGATACACGCCATGAGACTTGTAGAACCGGCACGCGTCCTGCGTTAGCATCTCGAGCTCCCGCCCGAACGCCGAGAAGGCTTTCCCGTGTACGCTATGTGCATGGCATGCAGCCGTCACGTCGGGACGCGCCTTGTGGATTTGTGAATGAATCGCGAAGGCGGCAGCGTTGATGGGCTCATTTCCCTCGACAACGTTACCTTGCTCATCGCACAGGATAAGGTCAGACACTCTGATCAGTGAAAAGTGCATCGAGAGGGGATTGAGCCCTGCATTGGTTCGTTAGTACATCCCATCCAAGTAATCACGAACTTTACGGAAGCCAGGTCAAGTCTCACAGAAATGGTCGGTGAGGATCGGGTCTCGTACCTGAATAGGAGTCAGTTACTGGCCCTTTGAGTGTAATTTCGAGAGATTTGGAGACTTCTAGACACTATTCTAACCCGAAAATGGAAGCGTGTCCTCTGATATTTGTTCGAAAAAGAAGAGAGAGGCTCTAAGAATTCTTACAGATATGTGACCGGCAACCCCCTCGTCGAAGCCACGGTCAGCGAAAACCCGAAAGGCAGCAGCAAGATGCTGTTTCCGGTACAGGCGTTCATCCTCGAGCTTCTCGAATTTCGGGTATGATCTGATTTTCAGCTTCTTCCCACTCTTCGTCGTACCGATTACTTGAACTTGGGCAGGACTCTGGTCTCTCTGTGTTCCATTTACTGTGACCTTTCCCGTCGCCGATAGATGCGCGGGAACGACGATTGTCGTCTTGTTAAAAATTGTTTCGGTCGTAGACATGATAACGTTTCTTTAATTCAGGAGCTTGGTCTCTAATGTGATGCTCAAGCACGTTTGGCCGGTATGGGATTGTTTTTGAACCGTGGTGTTACCCCAACGCGGGGGAAATGGTGCCGATGAATGAATCCCAGCTGGACACCACCACGGAATCATGTTTCCGGGCGCGCTCCTCAAGTTGGTAGATCGAATTCCAACCGTAGATAATATTGCGGGGAAGATCGGAGTCGGAGAACCAGCTCCACAGACCCGTTCAGAATCGCTCAGACAGCCGTAATGTAGCCTGTCTTCGAGCAGACGGCTTGGAGAGTAACGATCTTCCTTTCGATCGATTCGTCATTGTCTCGTTTTTGTTACTGAAAAATGTTTCCAATCTATTGCAAGGTCAAATAAAGGTTGCTGTCGACGTGCAAAAACCCCCCCGTTGCTAGGTAGGGAGGATACTCACGCCCCGCCCACTTCCTATGAATGTTTGCTATCAAAGGAACAAGTGTCCTTGATAGGGAAGTCGGAATACTTGAACCGATGAGGTCCTGATTAGTGGTTCTGGAATCAGATTTTCGATAGAGAATTCTGATAGTTGTGTAGCAATGATAATATGCATCTACACTACACTACCCATGAGGTGCTACTCATTTAAGCCATTGTCTGCATGACCGCTTATTCTAAGTAACAGTACTATCGAATGTTACTTATCCAAAGCTGATCATGTCAGCTATCTCGAGTGTTAGCTGAGATACAAAACCAACGGCCTAAAATGCATTACCTGTAGTCTAGATTATTGGTGGTTGTGGTATTCTGGTTCTCGTAATCCTAACCTCCGTCTCCGAAGGCAAGGCATATACTAGGCGGCTAATCTTTACGATCGGGAGGATCGTGTTTTGAGTGGCCCGTCAACGTAATTTCTCCATCTACGACCTTCAGCGGCCACTCCATTGCCCAAGAACATCGTAGGGGCATCATATTGGAGATACCGTTCATACTGTAACGTAGGACGTCACGATCGTTGGTACCACGGCTCCACCACAAATGGTCGATAAATCCCAACACAGCCAGTATGCGAGCATACAGCGCGAGGGCCAGTGGCTCGCCGGCTTCTAACATTGCCACTTCAGGGTTTGATCTTAGTCGTTGCCTCCCAAAGCAGAAGAGTTCCTCCACGATACGTTGCCATCGTTGAGTGGAAAAGGAAAGATTCGTGTCTGCTTACCGTATCGAGATTTCATTCGAACCGCCATTGTGAATACTAGCCTCTGGAGAATAGTACTATCCATTTTCAGGACCAATGCCACATACAAACTGACTACACAGTCGGCCGTGTCTTGATAGATTTCAGCTTCATCGGCCGGCATAGTTTCGACGTGAAAAGTTTCTAACAGCTTTTCTATATCCTGTTTTATGTCGTATAAAAGTGGATGTTCGATTTGTACGACGTCGCTACTCGGGGCGAGTGACCAGATGGCCTGAGGGTCGTAACCTGCTTGGGAAAGATATCCATCGTACTGTCGATGAAGGGCACAACACCCGCGAACCAAGGCAAACACACCCGAGGGAATCCGATACGTATCCGACGCCAGCGATCTTCGATGAGCGATTTGCCAGGACGTAATGCACAGCATGAAAGCGGTCACAAATAACGGCTCAGTGAGGGTTTTATCGATACAGCCGAGCGAATACCGATGCTTCGCTAATGTTCGGTCAAGATAATGATTGGCAGCGATACCCAGCCTGTGGCAATCCTCCGGGATGAGGTCTTGCATGTGTAGGGCTGCGACAGTTAGCAACGAGTCGAGCAATAGATCTGACTGAAACGCCATCTGAGGCACCTATATATCACACTGGAGTCAATAATGTCTAGTTATGGTAATAATTACTTAGGGTTTAGCGAGTGAGCAGGAGTGACGAAAACAGGATAGGCCTCATTCACCACAAGGGGACAATAAAAGGCTCCGACGACTAACCTTGTCCAGCCAGAGCTCCTTGCTTGTATATCCATAGGTTGCTGGTAACTCCAAGGCGGCAAACTGGGTATAGTGGTACATGAGTCGCATCTCCAACTGCCGCTGCCCATAGTTGGTAGACACTCCGGTCGGCCGGATTGTTATGCTCGGGGGCGGCATGCTCGAGCCGGGGGATGCATCAGCATCACTTCTCGATGGGTCCCGGCTGTGCCTCCGTCGAGGCGTCGGGACCGATGGGTAATCACATCTGTCAATATCAAAATATCTCTTCGCGCAGTTGCCGCACACGGGCTTCGCTTCATCGCACTATTTGCGCGGCCGAGGGCCCCGAAGTCAGCCGCTGAAATAGATGAGCTCGCGGATGGCCACAAATTAGGGGCACTGTCTAACCTTGATCTTCCGCTGCTTGCACGTCCGACAGCCATGCCGCGACTTGCGCAGGCGAACCCGTAGAGAAACAGTAAGTTGCTGCGATGCGTCCATGGTCTGCCGCCTCTTGTGACGCAGTCGACGCCAACCGGTTAGTCCCCCGCGATGTGCCGACACGCGTTCTCAGACTTGCTTTATACACTACTATGTACAGGCCACAGACTTGGGGATTTTCGGGCTTGGCTTAGAGTGAAGTGATTGATCCCACACAGTCAGTTGGGCTAATTAAAGCATCATCTGCCTTACTTGACCTGGCCTAGATATACCCTGCATCTCCTTGACGCCAACCTACCTCCTATGCGCAGTATTACTGGTACACTAATCGTCGTGTAAGCAACTCGGGGGAATCCGGCCGGCATAATCTCCCCACAAACTACATACCGGTATCTATACGTACCGTCACGGCGCGGGCCAATTGACCACAAACTGCTCGAGGGCAGGCCATCCAAGGAAGCCGAGCAGCTGAATCCGAGCTACAGCAGGTACCGCAGCGGTCCAGCCCGGAACCATGCCAAGGTGGATGAAGCTTTTGCAGACGTACGCTAGTTAGTAGGACTTCCGTTTGGAGATTAATGTGCCGGACAGTAGGCGACAGTAGGTTAGATACAGTACTTTTTTTAAGTGTGGAGGTGAAATAATACTACGGTATGATAGGTGGGTAGGACTGGGCATTCCGCGCAGGGCTACTTAGGCCTGAACCAATTACGACTGTTTTATTTACGGCGTGATTGCTCAGCTGAGTAACAACAATACCGCGGTTGCAGCTAATACTTAGTTAGGTATATGGTTCGCTTGCCCAGCCTTAAATGGTCTATCATGACAAGTAGGTATTACTGCGTTGACTTTGTTCATTATGCTGGTAGAGACGAGAGGCAAAAGGCAAAAGGCGAATGACGAAAGGCAAGAGAGAAGCAGGCGGTGACAATGGTGCTTTTTAGAGCCCGTTCTATCTGTAAATAGGGCTTGTATAAAACGAACCGACTGTTGGCGACTCTCTAATTATACATGGAATTCGAAGCCAAGCCCGAGCAAACCGAGATTAACAAACACAGTGCACGTACTGTGCGGTAGACGGGAGTCCTAGGGGGTCGTGCCGATAAGCGATAAGCCACGAATGAGCCACTTCTGCTTATGAAACAGTGACGACGATGGGCAGATAGGTGATGACGTTGTGGGCCCCTCCACTGTCCCGAGCCGGCGCTCTGGTGTTGATTGATTGATTGACTGATTGCTGCTGCGACGGCCGCCTTCAACTCTTGGTGCCATGTGTGGTTTTTCAATAGGATACATGTCAACATGCCCGTGTAACGATTCGGCTCAAAGCGTAGACGCAGAAACAAGTTTAATGTATCCATCTATCTATTCCAGTCTCGCCGGGCTTCTACGACACTGTTCCACCAAACCAAACCTCGTCTAGCGATTCAATATACATATATACACCCGCCCTACCCGCAACGCACGAGAAGCCGAGGCTCCGTGCCCAGCGCAAGACGAGACGAGAGAGTGCATTGAAGGCCCTTTTTCTGCTTGTAAATAGTGCATGACCGCACCTGGTTGCTCTTTGCTCCCTCTTAACTAGTACCATCAGTGCCATCAGTACCACCACACCAAATCAGGCACCTGTACGCCCTCAACATGTCTGTACGGATCGCGCTCGATAAACCTCCGGAATTCTACACAAATCTCGATTTCATCAGTGGCCGCGTTGTCATAGTGCTCCATCGCCCCGAGACCATTGGCAATATCATAGTCAAGTTGGAGGGCGAGTCCCGCACTGCCCTGCCCCTTCTGCCCGAGCGCCGCGACGAGTACAATGGGCCGAGAAACAACGCAACCGAGAACCACAAAGTCCTCTACAGGGTGTTCCAGGTCTATCCCGACGATGGTGTCGCGCTGTTGTTCCAGCCGGGCATGCACGAGTTCAAGTTCAACTTCAAAGTTCCGCTTAACAATATATGTCACGATGCACGAGCCATCAGCGCCGTCATGGGCGTCGGCGGCGTCGGCGGCGCTGGTAATGGGGGCGTCCTAGGCAAGGGCGGCTTTCGCACTATGGACGGAGCAAAGCAGCTGATGCTAGCGCACGTCAAGTCCACGCTGCCCCCCTCGCTCACGGGCTTCCCCCAGCAAGCCGAGATACGGTATTACATCAAGGTCACAATTCAACGTCCGGGCATCTTCAAGGAGAACTGGCGCTACCAGCTCGGGTTCAAATTCCTACCCATTGAGCCGCCCCGGCCAGACTCTCAGAAGCAGGAGGCCTTTGCCCGCCGCCCTTTCGCCTTTAAGCCGCGTACGCCACTCTCGGCTCGGAGGTCTTTCTTCGGTAGCAAGCCGTCCAGTTCACCCAATGGAACGGGCCAGACGCCTCCCTCAGTCGAGATATCCGCACGATTGCCGTTTCCCTCCATACTGACATGCAATGAACCGGTTCCTCTGCGCCTGATTGCGAAAAAACTCGTGCCAGCGCAAGAACAGGTTCATCTGACGGCGCTGGAGATTTCGTTAGTCGGCTATACTCACGTGCGTGTGGCAAACCTGGAAAAGATCGAGCGGACCAGATGGATCGTGGTGTCGGCGCTCAATCTCTCCATAGCGCTGGGATCGCCTACCGACCCGGTGGATACCGAGTTCGAGGTCCCGAACACAATATGGGCAGCGCAGCGACTACCCAACACGGTTGCGCCTTCGTTTAGAACCTGCAATCTCATGCGGCGCTATGAGCTCGAAATGAAGCTTAGCTTGAGCTGGGGCTTGCCAGGGGCCGGGAAAAGCAGCGGCATGTTGCCGCAGGTCATCTCACTCCCATTAACCATGTCAAAGATCGAGGTATTCTCAGGTATCAAGCCGCCTGCTGCGCTGCTCTCCACGGTGACCACGACCCCTGCCGGTGCGAGTGTCAATGTCTCTAGTCCTGCCAACGGCAACGGATCAGCTCCGCGACCTCCGCCGCGCCCGAGCGCAAATGGTGGTCCGTCGATCCCGCCGAGACCCAGTGATCCATTATATCCGCCGCAGCTAGGGCCGGACAATGTGCCGGCATACGAGGACGCGCCACCGAGCTACGACGAGGCGATGGCCGAGTCTCTGACAGGGCCGTCAGACCGTCCTGCCTATAGCGGCGTCACGGCGGAGAATGCGCCGAGCACGATGCCACCTGAGAAAAACTAACCTCGAAACACGGGGTTCCGGGAAACTTGCTTAGGCTATAGGGGGGAAAACGTAAATTAGGTGCAGGTGAACGACGGAACTTACTTCTAGCGTCATGAAATTGGCGCCCGTGACGAGGAAGGAGGCGCTAAATGGTTTGGATATACGGATAAATGATACCCCTTTCTTTTATCTCACCTCGGGTGCGGGAGTTGCGGAGTAAGGTGTGTAGAAGACTCATTGCTTGCTTCTTTAGCCTAGACAAAATTGAACACTGTATAAATTAATATTTTCTTCGCCTGACGCATTTTCGCTATTTTAGCACTGCGTCGGATAGTCAGTCGTACGTGCAAGGCTACACAGCGCCAGGCACCGCATGATACTTTCATTGTGGTTTTGTACGTTGAAATGGTCGTCGTGCGTACGGTCTCTTGTTGAAGTTAAGTATCGAGACATGAACACAAACAACAGCCTATTCTATCGCTATAGCCTACGCCAAGCAGTCACGACGCGATGACACTTCGCTTTGCTTGACACGTCCCGCCCAAGACCCAAGTTGTCCACTTGATGAGTCTATTATAGGGAAGATTTCATATATATACGACTATATATATAGACAGTTAAAAATGCGCGACCTACGTCAAAAAATTGAGTTTGAAAACCGGCCACTAGCTATATACAGTAGTTGTTTGAGATGAAAATAGGATCAAAGTGCGAAGCTATCTATCTATGCTCAACATGGATAAAAACCTGAAGAGATAGAGAATCTACTCTTCCTTAAACGCGCCTCCTGCTAGAAATGCTATCAATGCAATAAAAGACAGACAGAGAGAGAATGCTATGATATGCGAGTCTGAAATTGCGACGGTGGCTGTCTTCTAGTTCTAATGAGGGCGTTTCCTCCTGGTGGAGCCCGACTTTCGATTAATGATGCCTTACGAGCTTAGCCCATGCCGGCCGGATTGGGCGCCGAGATAAGTACTCATAGCTTCTCCTTGAGGGTGTCTTTCATTCGCTTCTCAACGGCGTTCAAATATTCGGTTGTGGTGACGTAGTCCTCGCGAGCCGTCTTGCCGCAAGCAAGAGCCAAGTCCTTGGTCATGATTCCGTCGACATCTACCGTATCGACACAAGCCTTCTCGAGGGATTCTGCGAAGGCCACGAGTTCGGGGGTGTTGTCAAGCTTGCCACGCTGGATCAGGCCGCGGGTCCAGGCGAAGATGCTGGCAATAGGGTTGGTGGAGGTCTCGCGGCCCTTCTGGTGCTCGCGGTAGTGTCGCGTCACGGTGCCGTGGGCGGCTTCGGATTCGAATGTCTTGCCGTCCGGTGTGATGAGAACCGAGGTCATAAGGCCGAGCGAGCCAAATCCTTGAGCTACGATATCAGATTGTACGTCACCGTCGTAGTCTTGAATTACATGTTAGCGCGCCATATTGTTCAGTGCGCAAGTTGGACGACTTACTCTTCAAGGCCATGATATACCCGCCAGAACTCTTAATCATCTGGGCGACCATGTCGTCGATGAGGCGGTGCTCATACCAGATGTTCTTAGCCTCAAACTCCTTCTTATACTGGGTGTCATATAGCTCTTGGAAGATATCCTTGAATCTACCGTCGTACTTCTTCAGGATAGTGTTCTTGGTGCTCATGTACAGCGGCAGGCTCTTGTCGAGGGCAAGCTTGAAACTGGCATGCGCGAAGCCGGTAATGCTCTCATCCGTGTTATACTGCGTCTGCGACACACCACCACTCTGCTTAAATTGGAAAACTTCGATCTCTTCAGGCTGGCCACCCTCTGGGGTGTAGATCATGCTCAGCTTCCCAGGGCCCGGGATGACACGGTCCTTGGCTCGGTATTGGTCACCAAAGGCATGACGTCCGATGATGATGGGCTTCTTCCAGCCTGGTACCAGTCGAGGAATGCGGGGGATGACAATAGGTTCGCGGAAGACGGTACCACCAAGCGCATTTCGGATCGTACCATTAGGAGACAACCACACTAAAGGATAGACAACAGGTTAGCAGGCGGCGAGCAGCATGTAGGGAGCGATCCGTGGTGGTATTAATTGGCGCGAGATAGCCAGAGGCCTGAGCGGCAGCCGTATAATGCATGCAACCGAGAGGAGGAGGGGTTGCGGGGTCATAAATGCTGTCATGGATGCTACTAATGCAAGCATGACTGCAGCGATGACGGCAGCGGCATAAACGGTAGCAGTATAGAAAAAAGCATCTGAATTAGCCTGGCTTACTTTGTTTGAGCTTGAACTCCTCGACACGCGCCTCATCGGGAGTGATGGTGGCGCACTTGACGCCGACAGAATACTTCTTGATCGCCTCGGCAGCATCAAGGGTGACCTGGTCGTTGGTCTCGTCACGGTACTCGAGACCGAGATCATAGTACTTGAGGTCAATGTCGAGGTACGGGAAGATGAACTTGTCCTTGATGTCCTTCCAGATGACCCTGGTCATCTCGTCACCATCCAGCTCGACGACAGGATTCTTGACCTTGATCTTGGACGCCATGTTGGATCTGGTATGGTGGAAGAAAGCCACAGGTACGGCGGGCCTGACGACAGCAATGGGCGACTGTCGGAAGAACGCCGATCTAGGCAGGGAGGAGGGCCGGACGAGACGCGCGGCAGCCGGAAACACAGCACTCATGGTGGCGAGGACTGACAGAGGGCTCGGGAAATTATATGTTTGCGTACAATCCGACGAGGGATGCCGAACGTAGCGCTGTGACAGTGGCTGGCAGCCGAGGAAGCCAATCGTACCGAGGACTGTAGCCGGACTGCTGGATCCGCAACGGGCCAAAGGACGGCGAACTTCGGGTATTCTGTGGCTAACTAGCGATTGTGAGGGTTCAATCTGCAATGCGGACGTTGCATCTAATCTGTCAAAGCAAAGCTAGTCTGTGCGCCTCTGCAGACAAAATGCAAGATTGCAGGACTCGCTTTAAGGCGACGATTGATTCAGCAATCGAATTGACAACTAGATTGGCTCGGCGAGAAGAAGACGGGGAAAAAGAAGGAGAGAGAAAAAAAAAAGAGAACGGTATCAAGCTATCAGGGTCTGGGATCGCCGATGACGGAGCCACCGGCTGGTGATACCTATCAAACCCCAGAAAATATAGGCGGCGAGCTGAGACTCTCTACGAATGAATATCTTGGTTTGGACATGTCCCGACGTTGGCGCACCCCTCGCTACTATATAGCCCAGCTGCCCGCGACGAATGCTGAATTCAGTCACGGGTTCCTCAGCCTGAAGGCGCGGGGGAAGGGGGGATGCAGGCTGTCCAAATTGGCAGTTGTATTCCCAGTGAAACGGGTTTTTGGGGTAGGTACTTGCCGCGGAGGAGGCCACAACGGGTTGCGATCGCTCTGTTAGGCTATAGGTGGGAGTGGGAGGTGGGGGTGGGTAGTGGGTAATCCAGTTACCTGCCTACCCAGAAACCTGCCTGCCTCGGCCTGCCTCGCCTGCCTACTACCTACCTACCCAGGCAGTGTAGGGAGGTAGGGAGTTGTGTTTTGGGGTCTAGGCTCTCTGTCCCTGGTCTTGCCTGTCCTAGGGTAATGAGCAGCAAGTGAGGGGAACCCCCGCATTCTACCGGTCCTGTTCTGTTCTGCGGTTGCTGCCGAGCGAAGCAGCACAAGGCCATAAACCACGCCACTTCACTGTTCAGAGCTGCCGGCTTGTGTATAGGTATGTATGTTCGGAGTTTAGAGTTGGGGATGTTACCTTGGACGGTTGAATCTAGATGATCTAGTCAGGGTGCGCCATCTCGCGACTTGTCGCTGCTTTCGCTCTCTGTTGTGAATTCAGGAGGGAACCTAAGCTTTCCTTGCCGCAGCACGAGACGAGAAGGAATGAGGTTCGTTTAGACTACACCAACGAGCACAAGGACATACCTGTCTATCCGTCCTGGGGAAGTTACACCTACCAATCTGGGAGGAAGCTTGTGTTCCCTGTGCATCTTCGCACCCGCGCGTCCGTTAGACCCGGTACATAAAGGCCCGACCAGCAGCCAGCGCGTGGCCAGCGGGCACTGGGCAGCATTGATTAGCCAGCGGCACGGCAAGCAGGTTCTTAGATGGCCCTGTTTTTCGCGCTCTAATAAACTCGCGGCCAACGGGATGTGTCGCGCGTCGCATCATTCGCTGATATCAAGGCCTCCTGGCTGTTGACTCAGTCTTTCCGGCAAGCGCAACATCGTGATTAGGCAATCTAGAGACCAGACCGTCGAATACGATCAATGCCAACCTCACCAGTATCCAGTTATTGTCCAGTTGGACACGAGCGTAGAAAAGGAGGCTTAGACCTGGGCGTTGAGGCCGAACGAAAGCCCAGGTGTGAGAGGTGCAAAGCCGTATTGGGCCTACACGACAAGACAAGACAAGACAAGACAAGACAGCATACGTGCGTGCGTGGGCCTGCTCTTTGCACCTGCACCTACATATAGTGTAGTGTAAAGGAGGTAGTGGCTTCGTATAAGGGAGCAGACAATCTTATTATTTGTCTATCGAACCTGGCAGCTTTAGCTCCAAGGCGCACGGTAGTCTCCCGTTGTTGATATGTCTCCAGGGCCAGTCTTGGTTAGTCAGATATTGATACTCAGATGACCCCCCTGGCCTTACCTTATCATTTAGGTATAATGCAGTAACCTTATTACTTATAGATGGCTAGCTCGTTCGTCTCTTATTATCATTACCACTCCTCCCAGCTCCCAGCCGTGGTCCGGCCGAACAGGCCCAGCCAAAAGGCCACGCTCTCCCTCTCTCTTACATATGACAGTCCATGAGCATACTGTATGGATAGACTGTAGTGCCTTATACAGTGGATATACGGTCCGGCACAGCTGGACCGAAGAAGCTGGAGTTCCTAGTCAGTTAGTCAGTTAGTTAGTTCCTGCTGGGTTGGTCGATCGATCATGGGAGCACCCAGGGCCTACAGACAGACTCAAAACACCACCCCAAGCTCAAGCTGTTTTGAGCGTCTCCCCGGATGTCACGTTATTTGATTCCCCTTCTCTTTGGCTGACTTGGGCGACCAGCATGACGCGAAACGCGAACCGAACTGAAATACGCAATACCTAATACCTGAACTCTCCTGTGCGACCGGCACCCATCGATCCCTCCAACCCAGATCTCTTTCTTTTGCGGCCAGCACAACTGGCATCTCCCATTCTCCCGTCTTCCCATATCCCATCTCCCATATCCCATCTCCCATCGCCCACCTCCCACCTCCTACCTCCTACCTCTCATTCTTCCCCAGGCTAGAGAACCCCTGTAACCAGCCCAGTATGCTTATTTACTGCTGACCTCGTCGAGACTTCGTCGACGTGCACCCAGCTTTCTCTTCCTTTTCATCTCATTATACTCGGCTCCAACTCACACGCTTTCAACTTCTCTGCCTCCGTCCCTTGCGTCGATCATCTTTACATCACATAATCTTAATATCTACCCAAATTTTCCTACCACTAAGCTCCATCTCGCACCACAATGCCCGTCGAGCTTCGGAAGCGCAAGGCGCCCGCGCCAGCGCCCGCACCTGAGCCACCTGCTAAGAAGCAATCCAAGGTCTCAAAGGCGGCGGCCAAGGTCAAAACAACCGTCAAAGCCGCCGCTGCAAAGCCTGCCGAAACGAACGGCTCACCTAAATCTGGGAAGCCTGTCGCCGGCGATACCGTTTCTCTTGACGGATTTGGCGGCGAAGTTGAGACCAATGATGGCACAAAGACGACCCTCAAGGCCCTCGTCGACGAGAGTAAGGCAGGTGTGGTGCTTTTCACGTATCCTAAGGCGTCAACCCCCGGGTGTAAGTAAATGTTAATCGAGTTACACGTGGGTCAATATCTCATCGCACACACAGGCACCAATCAAGTCTGTCTATTCCGGGACTCCTATGCGGATCTCACAAAGGAAGGACTCCTCATCTATGGTCTTTCCACAGACTCACCCAAGGCAAACACCACCTTCAAGACCAAACAGAATCTACAATACCCGCTTCTTTGCGACCCAAGCGCCACTTTGATTGGGGCTATTGGGCTTAAGAAGACACCAAAGGGTACGGTGCGTGGCGTTTTCGTAGTGGACAAGACTGGTAAAGTTCTACTTGCACAAGCCGGCGGCCCCGCTGCTACTGTAGATGCAGTCAAGAAGCTTGTCGCAGCTGGCGGCATCTCCGCCACGAAAGATGAGGCTGTGGCTGATAAGCCAAGTAACGGACAGGCCGCTGAGGATAAGAAGACCGGAGAGGTTGCGGAGGAGTCCGCCGAGTAATTGGGACCTGGGAATTGATTCGAGTTGAATTTGATGCTGGCTTCCAATCGAACAATGCTTCAGTTTCTACCTTCACATTATATCATAACAATACTCCTGGCCCGTGTTTCCTCGCCTATACCCCTCACTTCGTTCTGAATGACAGGAGGCTGCATTGCGTCAATTATGTCCCCCTCTCGCCTTGGTCCTGCGTTATGCACCTTGGTTTTTGTAAGTTTCTAGACATTTACTCATATTTCACTATAATCAGACCAATCCATGTGAAAAATAGTGATATGGAAACATCGAAATGTGTTATTTACGACGAGTCCGCAGATCGGTCGGATGATAGCCTACAGTGCACTTCCTACCTCGGAGACTTGGTTATTAGCCGGTAGACCCCTCCTTACAGGAGAGGTGCAGGCCATTGAATACTTCAATGCCACAATCCTCGTGGGATTATCAGCGATCGAAATGATTTGGAGTGCTATCTGGCGACATTTTCTCAGGTAAAAGTACATATAAAATTCAGGTGTTACCTACTCACCATGGGCCCAATACAACTAACTACCTACCTCTAGACATCAATTTAATCATACCCATATAATAAATAGTCCTCCAGAATCCGTGAGCAACCGCCCATGCTCTTATATTTTTTTCTCTTCTCAAAGTTAGGGCGGTTAGGCTGAGATTGATTCTAAAGATCGGGTTTTTGGACCAAGCGTTTTGCACCACCCAGCCATTGCTTAAGCAACATACCATAAACCCCCATAAACGAGACATGTACAGAGAAAAGATCATCATTGATGAGTCCCTGCATGTTCTAAGAGGTGCCTTCAACATTACCAGGATCTTAAGGCCAGGGTATATTTGGACAGGTTCCCTTTGCTAGGACAATACCACCAGCCAGGAGAATGTAGACGAAACATTTGACTAAGCAGTGCCGGAATACTGCCCAGTAACTTAGTCTTCTCGTAGAAAACCGGAGAGTAGCCCTGTGGAAATACAAAGCAAGGTACAATTGACCCCAGTCTGGGTATCCCGAGAGCAGGAATAGCAATGAAATGCTCATCCTACCGAGCGGGATGTGATGGTAAAGTGCTGTGAGGGCTTGTGCAAGAAATTTCACAGGTCTCTGCTATATAAGCACAAGACCATGTGTCACGAGCACGACACGAATGGGTTAAAGAGAGATCGCAGCATGGATCAGTACCTTGGTAGGCGTCAGACGATGCCTCGTACAAGCAAGATGCTCTCTCGCCTACGGTATTTTGCAATCAGGCTACAATCGGCGGTCCATATCTATCTAGTCATTTCACGGCAATCTCAAGGTACCGACGCAGACTGAAGTACCCATAAGAGACCTCTAGAACCAGTACCCTGAGCCCAAAGATGGTTAAAGCGACGTTCCATAACCAACTTGTGAGTAATTCCAGTGACAACTATCTCCAACAGACTCCTGGCAAATTCAGATCAAAAAAAGACCACAGAGTACTGAAAGCACCAGTCACCTATGACTCGCAGTTCATTTGAGAAACCATTACATAACAATGTCGACGTATCGAGTTCTCTAAAGAAACCAGTTTCCCGCCTAAGTATTATCCGCCGATGCTCGAGAGAAGTTTCAATGTGTCTTATCCTTGGTTGCTCAACGGATTGACTGCGATATTTAAAGCGACTTGGGCTAGGCCGGCTGAATACATTATAGTTAACGAGGCGACACCTAGCTCAAAAAGTTACGCCAATTCTTTTGATCGCAAGTTGCTTGCACAAATCAGACTTCTTGCCAAGAATATTTGTTATCATGATGTCTCATTCTAAGGCATACGTAGCTTGGGTATTCTACGCAATTAGTTCAGCGGTCACCCAGCATGAAGATGTTGATACATAAGGTCCGGAAGTCCGCCCTGCGAAGAACACCCCATCCATTCACTGCATGATTTCAGCGAAGTTGAATAGATAATGCATGTTATATGAAGCCAATGCGTCTCAACGTTACGTTCTAGGACCTGAATAACGAACAGCTTGATGGTTGCGGTCATCATTCTACTGTAGACCTTTGGTCGCCTCACGATACCGATCGTTATCAACCAGGGCGCCGGGCCCAGATATTGTGTACCACGAAGACCGACCGACCTCCATCCTGTCTCGTCCCCTTCCATCATTCCAATCGCTGGGTATTGCCGGTATAGAGTCAAGCATTAAGGCCACCCACCCCTGCTCAAAGTGCTCGTATGACGAGTGTATGCCTGCCTAATGCAACGACACAATACTCTAACCTTCGTCATACTAATGAAGCAAGCACTTTACTAGGCAGCCACATAAACGTAGAAAAAACCAAAAACGAAATAGCCCAGCCAACGCCGATTGATCAGGCCTCGTAGCCTGCCTCGGGACGAATGAGCGCCACACCAGTCCGCCCAACAACGCCGATAACTGAAATTCCCGCCCACGTGGATAAGACGAAAACAGATGACAGTAAAGCATAAAGAAGAGATTGCGTAGGAAGGATCGGGGGAAAGAATTTAAAAGGTCATAAACAGCAACGAAGTCTATCCCCCCGGTCCATCTATTATGTCTGTGAAAGAGCCAGGCGTTTTTCCACTCTTGTTTCATCTTACAAATCATACAAGCTGTACAATCTGCAATGCGTCTGCATCGGCTCCTTCGCTTCCGCCTCGTGACACAAACACAAAACACATGCAGGATGTACAGCATGAATTCGCTTTCTTCCGAAGCAACCAAACGGATAAGCTCCCCCGCCTGCAAAATGTACGGGAGATGCAGAAAGACGTAGAAGGAAAAGACAAGTGAGTAAACTCTCACACCGGCACGAAACGGGACCAATAGGGTAAGACGGTCATGATAACCCGGGATGAGAAGGGCATCAAGGCCTATCAGTGTTAGGAAGAAGGGGGTGGAAGAATATAACCTCCCTTTCGTCTTAATCCCGACTTTTGTCAGATAAGTGACGCGTGTAGGGATTTCGGATAGATATATGTCGAAGATGAAGAAGGAGTCGCAAGGCCTCTGCCATGTTGGCATAAGCGTAAGACGAGAGAGGAGAAGACGGAGAGAATCTAACGAAAGGCATTAAATGAAACAAAACAATAGCTTAGCCACCCCGTCAAACGCCCGTTTCTCTTTTCCCTTCATGGTGTATGATAGTATGCTGCAGCGTTGCGGCGTAGAGCTCAGTTTCTCCCCCACACAAATGCCTGCCGGCATAATGTACGTAACATCGTAGTTCGTACACACGTAGCTTATGCCTGAACGCCAAAGAGCCTAGAAAGGAATAGTCTTGAGTAGTAGAGTCTGTACTTTTGATGTAAGATGGAGTAATTGCTGACGCTCCGTCAAACTTCTGTTGCATGTTTTTTTTTTGGGTTTCTTTTTTCTTTGTCGAGTTCAGGTGAATAGAAGTGTGGTGTTGAATAGATGGCAAGTACTTGCGAACAACCCCGAGGAATCTGCAGAGCCATGATATGACCGATTTGACTTTTCTGAATCGATCGTGCAGGTTCTTGTGGTCATCATCTGGCCCCATCCATAAGCAAGATAAACTCAGCTGAGGGGGAGGGGCAGAGTCGAGCCGAGCCAGACTTTGCAAGTCAAGTCAGGCTACATCATTGATCTATAGTACTGTCTCTCTTGCTCACAGTCTATCCGGCATCTGGGGCAAGTGTAGCCAGAGTCCCCAACCTTCACGCGGTTAAGGCAGCGCGCACAGCGCCACCAATCGAGGTTGATAACGCGGCTATTCCACCAATGCTGATCCTCCTTGCCAGAAGAGCCCCGGGGTATGATATCCTCATGGTGGTACTGTCTGTAGTGGTCGCGTTGATGATCGCGGCGCCCAAAAGGCTCGATTGCTCGCTGACATCTTTTCCAGTCGCAGGGGTGTTTTAACTTCTTCTCTCTGGGTGTGTGCATTTGAGCCAGGTGCCGTTCTAGATCAGCTTTCCGACGAAAGCTCTTCGGGCAACCCGATTCCATGCAGACGTACAGGCCCTCGTTTCTCTGGGGATGTGGGCTTTTGCGAGAGTTAATTTAGCATCAAGTCAGGGATAGTCAGGGTAAAATGGGCATGCTCACTCCGTAGTGGATATATTCTCATGGGCTCTCATCGCCGGCCGCTGATTTGTAGGCTCAAGGCCCGGCTTCAATTTCCAGTAGGGCTCCTGGCCAGGCTCCAAGTCGGTGATAAAGTCATAATATTTCCACCAGGAGTCCTGTGCCCCGGTATTGTAGCCGTTTTCATCGCTCGCCATATAGTCACCTATATATGGCGGATTATAACTTGTAAACGCGGACGGAAGTCTGTGACTAGAATCGGACACGGGCGACGACCAGAAAGAATCATGATTACTGGCGGGCATAGGCGACCAGGAGGGCTCGTACGCGCCATATTCCGAGTTTGGACTTCGTACTATGTCGTTGCTGTACGTAGAAATCGCGCTCTCTCCAGACGGCTCCCGTGTCATAGGTGTGCCAGCACTTGAGCTGAACGACCATTCTGACGAACTCTGGCGTCCAGGGACATAGAACCCGTCGTAGTCGTAAGAACTGTTGTTTTCCAGGTAATTGTCCATACCTGCGCACGAGTCTTAACAAATATAGCGAAAATACTCAGCAAGAGGGCTATCGGCGTGTGTTCCCGTGTCTCCCTAAGAGAGCGAACATGCACTATAATGCTTGGAAAAGTCCACCTTTACTGTCTTGTCGTTAATCCCCGAGGGAGAGAATTGACGGAGTTCTTCTTAGTGGATTCAGATGAATTAATTGAACGGCAAAATCGATGTACTGGAGACCGGATGAATCGTGAACGGGGTGAAACAAGTAGGATGCGAAGATAAAAGATGAAGGTTTTTGTTTGGTGAGAATCTGGGACATCTGGGACATCTATATCATCTTAAAACATAACAGGAAACACAGGTGAAGAGGAAAACTTCCACAGAGAGGCTCGAATCCATTGCGTGGCCGTCAGTCACGGCGAGGCTCAAAATGCAGGATCTGGTGCGGCGAGGCGGGCGAAGAGTGACTACTAAGGCATTTCTGGGTCCGCCGACATAGCATACAGCATACTGGACGGAAGACTTTCCGGAATCCGACTCCAAGGGCAAGAGAGAGGTGAACTGACGATACATGCTACTTAGCCTCTGAAAAGGTTCCTCAGCATGGTTCTACGAGACCTAAGATCTCATCGCCTCATTGATAAGATGATCGTCGTGCTCTTACTGGACAAGCAGCAAGCAGAGCCACACCCTGAGACGACCGTAGACGGAAACAGCGCTAATGCGTGCTAAGAAAGCTCGAAGCATACATATTGCGATACCAATCGCAGAACTCGAAGCCCAACTCTTCAGCTGCAGACTTGTCTGAAATGCCTGCCGGTACTTGCCTTCGGTGTGAGACTAGATAAGTGTTTGGCCATTTAGGAGCCGTTGGAGACAAAAGCTCAGTGAGAATTCCGACTGCTCTGTGTCATCCCTAACCCTAATTCCTGCCTGTTATGATGGCATGGGCATCAAGCCCATCGACAGTTTAAGGGGACCCAATTATCCCCATCCAAGGCTTCAAATAAGGCTAGCATCAGCGTTTATAGGACTGGGAGAGGACTGTCGGTTAAAAGGATGCGAAATGCACATCTGTTTTGGTGTGAGGAGAGTTGGTGTAATTGGGCTAGGTAGGAAGACTTACACGTTGGCTCGGGTTACGAATGACACCGAGGATGACAAGATGTTGGAGGTGACAGTCTTGGAGACATCCCAAACCCAAGCAACGACTTCCGAGCTCCAACGCCAGATACGATGAACGGCACACGCGGTACGGCTACATTCCATGAGTTCCCTTAGCAAGGTCGCCGAGTATTCTTCATCGGATGCTACGCCACAATTTGGGGAACCTAGCAGCATGTGTTATGGGAACAGGGCCTTGCTTCCCCATGTCGGATCGCAACTCGTCCAGCTTGTACAGAGGGTACCAATAGATACGTACAGCCGCCAGACTAACTCAGTAGCTGTACCCCAAAAGCTTGTGCTTAGTAACATGGGGAGAGGCTGACCATGAGATGCCTAGTTGGCACCTGGTACTCCTAGTAATCCTGCGAGTATGGTTGCCTTCATGCTTTGCCTCTTCAGGCGGGGGAGCTGGTCCGCTGGGCCAAGTTATTATTGATTGGCGTTTTCTTTTTTTGTTTGTCATTCAGGCAGATAGCTGTCCAGGAGCAGCGACGGGAGCCGGCAGTGAAAGTCCTTCTCCGAGCCACGTCGCACGAGACGTACCAAGTTGGTAGTTCGCTGGCAGCATCAGAATCTCTCCGGTTTGTTCGGGACCGCGGAATCGATTGACACTAGACCGTGTCTTAGGAAAGACCCCTACAGACACAGCTGTAAATCCGGTACCCTCGCTATTGACGTTTCTATTGCTCTGCTGAACCTTCTCGGACCCTTTTGTTAGCTCTAGAACTCCGCCAAGCCCGCTGGCGAATGAGGAATTCCCACTTTCACCGAGCCCCCTTTTTAGTCATCTTTCTAGGCACCGGTCGTTTGTTCTGAGCAAAAGACTCACACAATCGAGGCGTAAAGCTCATATTGTACTTTCCTTGACCCGGTTTATCTAAACCATGGCCTATGTGATGCTGGATGTTGCATCCGCGCCCTGTTACCACCCCGCTTGCATCGATCACCGTCACGGGGCTTCTGACGGAGGGCCCTTCCACGCCAGTAAATAGTTATCTGGGTAGAGTAAGCTGCTCCATATTGTGAGACCTGGCTTGGGCAGGGCGTGCATCAGACGATCGATATGCGCGCGCGATCCTTCACCGCTCTGCATTGGGTTTCGGCAGGACAAGGGGTTCGGGGTTCGGTGAGATCATATGAGCCTGGTTTATCGTCACGTTTCTACGTACGACTCTATAACTTGGAAGAGCCTCATCATAGCTACCAGTGCTCTTCATATATCTTCACATTAGGCTCCATTATTTCCGCCAGTCGTCGCAATTGGGCATCTCTGCATTGCTTCGTGTACGCCAGGACGTCGCAACGGTGCCACGTTTGCCAATGGCGAGGTAACTTTGCAGCATCGGAGCTTGTGTGCAGATGTATAGCTACCGCCTCATCAATTGCCATTTCGCGACCTATTGGGATTGCAATTTCCCAGCTGCAACATACTATGCATGTCATCAAGACCCTTCCGTGGACCAACCTAGAGCCTTCATTTGCTGTCAGCCCCAGTATTCCAGAAAGGTTCTTAATACACGAGTAGGATAGATGGTCACCCCGCATAGCCCCCAGACCCGCGTGTCCAAGAGGTGGTTCATGGTAGGCGAAGTATTGCACCGCCATCCATCGACATCATGGCTCTTCGAACTTTAATAAGCTGTCACCAGTCACATGAAGGCAGGTGGCTTTCCAGCTAATAGTACTACTCATCAGCTACCCATAGAACCGGAACTAGCTGAACCCTAGACTAGACTACGTAGGGACCTACCCCAAATACTGCCGCAATTGGGCATATTACCTTTGAGGTACCTGGTCGAGATTCCTGCGTAAGATCGGGACGCAATAGCTATTGGGCCAGGTGAGTTGCAGAACGTATTCATAGGTTGTAATGCTTTTTACTACCTGAAACCCCAAGTCGTCCCTTAGCATAACTAAATATAAGCATTTTGACCGTCGGATTTGGACTTGGGTGTTACAGCTGTCTGGATTAGTAGTCGTACATTCTGGCTGCTGACAGTCCTTCTGCGGGGCGTGTGGCTACATAGAGCTGGTCAGAACTAGAGGAGTCGCAAAAGAGAAAATGTAAAGACCTGCTTGAGGGCTTGTCATATTAAACAACAGGCTGAGTAATATAGGCTCAGTAATTTATGGACATGCCCAGTGTTCCACGTCATCCCTTTACACACACCTTTTCCAAAAGCTGCCTCGAATATAAACATGCCAGTAGCAGGCATACAAAGCAGCATTGACACGATCCACACATCCTAGCATATCTTCGTCCGACCTCGTTACTCTTCTACCATACTTATATAAGACAGAGAAACTAGGAGACTCTGAACAACAAGGGCTACCCTGGGGCTGGGAGGTTCAGGAGTTCATTGGTTGAGCTATTGAACCCTAAACTTTACCCTCCTGGCTGCAAGTAGGCCTGTCTATCTTAACGAGGACTTGATATCAAGGGCTTGGAAGAGACTTCGGATTGCAATAATCATGGGTTTCAAGGGGGCCATAAGGACCTCCGGCCAAGCGGCGACCCAGGGTCCATATATGCGAAAGTCTCACCCTCATATAGTAATCAAACAACATACGGGTAGCTGAGCATCCGGGGCTCCGTACAAGTCTTCAGCTAATATGATTATAGACACAATATCAGAGTCTCGAGGCAGGGAGTCTCACTAGCGCCGTGGCGCCCTTACCATAATAAAGATGATTAAAATAAATGAAGAGATCTTGAAAGCTTTAATACGAGATGGCCAGCGCTCTTTGAATAATGATATGAAATCTCCATAGTATTAGGCATGTAACTTAGCGGCTGGTGCACCTTTTTGCAATCACGAGTTTATATCTACACGCAGCAGCCCGAAATGCAAGACTATATTAGCGCGAAGAGATTGGACTGTGATAATATTGGAATACTATATGGCAAACCTTTATCCCAAATACCAGGGTTATTCTATTACAAGGCCACTGATGTGGTATATTCAAGTCAAGTTTTGAAGGTGTACCAGTCTAGTGCAAATGAAGTCTGCCCCCCTCTCTCCTGCATCATAAACACGAGGTTAAACTAGAGTGACTATTAGATTAGAGTAAGTAGCATACGAATAGTCGAAAGCAATAGCGTAAAAAGTATGATGATATATATATATATATCATTGACATAAAATGTCAAAAGGACTCCGGTACGGGGAATCGAACCCCGAGCCCCGCGGTGAAAACGCGATATGTTAGCCACTACACCATACCGGAAAGGGTAAGTAATAAAGTATAGAGCCACTCGGACCAGGTCTCCCCGGGAATCGAACCCAGATCGGTGGAATCAAAATCCACAGTGATAACCATTACACCAGGAAACCTATTAAATGTTGACTGATGCACTTTTTTTCAATTCACTAACCATATTCGACCAGCAGATGATGAACTCCAGTAAAGCCGCCGCCAATCGTTAACACGTTAGCAACAACATAAGTCTTTTCATAGTTAGGTTTAATGTAAGATATTATTATCTTTGGTGTTACTTCTTGTCGGGCTGGGATTTATTACAATTGTCGCAGAGAAGTTCGAATGCAACAATAATACCTAAAACTAAATATTTGACTAGGAAGAAAATATTGGACAAAGAAATTGGCACCCATCCCTTGACTTGTTGCGGTTTGGATCATGAGTATTTGCGGTGACGAGTGTTGTGGTTTGTCCAGGTATGCGTATTCGAGGATATGTTGTCGTATATATCTACTGGACATGTATTAGTAAACCTATACGTGGCATCTAAGAGCGATCAATACCCTTCGACCAGGCAACCTGGTAAGTGATAAGGGATGTAAAAGTCTCGTTGTAATCACCGTTGATGGATCGTCTGTAAATATCAGTTTCAGCCTCTTCATCTTGAGAACAATGTTTCCACACCGAGACTAGAACAACGCCACATGTAACAAGGGCTAGGAATCTCAAGCTTGGAAGGGTGTTCGGATTGCAATAATCTACTAGAATGTCAAGGAGGACATACAAGTCTGATTATATATACGAAAGTTTCGCTTTCGTTCGTTTGATCTTGCTCATCTAGCTATTATCGCCCGTTTTCGTGATCAGGCAATTAACGGATAGCTGAATCTGCATATCGCCGCTTTGTAAGATTAATTACATGATGTCGGAGGCGACGACCGTGGTTTCGGATACGTGCAGTCCCCGGACCTTGGATTAGCCTCATGTGACACCACATACGAGCATCTCACACGACTACTGCGCAATTATTTATTCATATTGTAAACACGGAAGATGTGTAAAGCTACTCTCTTCCTATATAGCGAACATGACAATCCCCGCTCCTACAAAATCTTCCGGTGCGAACGAGGAACAGAGGGAACCCCTGTCACCGATGATAGTCGTGCAGACGCCTGACCTATATAGCTAGATGATGATGAGGTTTTCCAAAGAGCCAATGGCCTGGTAGGAGATCAGAAGGAAGAATCCACACGAAGACAGCAGTGTCGTGAGCAATAAAACTTAGGTTTGTCATAAAAACTCCACCAATAGTAATCTTTCTTTTGGGGCTTTACCAGAGCCCTTGAAACGACATGGCGTAATATTTACGTCTTCTCATATTCTTGATCGTCACAAGCTCCGAGTCTATCTCTGGACTCCTGGTATCTATGATTACTTACGTGCTATATTATTGAACGGGTAACGTCTTTTGTTATGCTTGTTGTAGCTGTATCTGTAAATGGCTAATGTGGGTAGCAGCTTTACGTGATTAGCAATTAACTGAGCTGGTCGTCTGTACTTGGCGTTACGTTAGGAGGAGGAGAGGGCGACTTTTATGTGGCATAGGCTTGTATCAGATATAAATCTTGCCATCGTCGAAAGTGACTATCAACCCGGTTTGTTTTAATAAACCAAATATCGGACCGTATGTGACACATATTAGACTTAACCTTCAGTGCCTCTGTGTCGAAGCCTGGCCTCAAAACTGCATACATACTCGTAAGGGGGGATAAGTTCGGCCAATGAACGAACATGTCACAGAAACGACTAGGTGTGCTGCAGTTGTTTGTGTAGTAAGATTTCTATCTCAGCTTTATTCTTCTAGTATATAAACTTTTAAAAAGACGAAAGAAAACGCAATTCGTGAGATTTGAACCACACTGCAAAGATAGCGAGGCCATTGCGTTACTTTCGTTTCCCATATGGTTATTGGACATATAAACTCTCGAAACATGCTCCGAACCCGCTATTGGCTTCCGAAGTGCCATCATTCCTATTCTCATGATGCTTTGGATCATCTAAGTATGATCTAGGAAAGTAATCGTGCTGGATTGCTCTCGGTGCGGTCATTGATGCGTCGAACGGGACGACGGGGCTCTGGTCTTGAAAAGAATCCGCGAAAGCCGTGGTGATGGAGTCGTAAGCTTTCAGATCTGTCATAGGGAACCACGGTGTCTGAAGAGAGTGGAAACGGGTCCCTCCGTTGTCAAAGTTGATGTTGGGGACTTGGACACCAGGCAGGCTTTCTTGGCTCGCCGGGGTGTTGGAGAAGCCCAATATCTCGGGTTGGCCAAGGACAGCAGCATGTGTGCCAAAGCTCGAGGTACAGGCGTCGAAGGTTGTATTGGGATGTTCGTGGTCGAGAAGTAATCCATCAGTGTAATCGCCTTGAAATTCAGCTGATTGACTGGGCTGGTAGACTCCCAGACTTGAAGCCAGCTTCGAAGGCGGATCGGTTGTCTGGTAATACGCTCCCAATACTCCATCTGGCTCAGCGTCACTTGTTGTGAACTTCAAGTCATTCGTGCTGATACCGCTGGCAGATCTTGCATATAAGCCCTCATCTTGAGGCAATAATGCGTCATATCTGAAAAATGACGCAAAATGGGCTTCGTGATGGCTTGCAAGACACGGGGAAGGACAATTGCTTGGGAAAATCGATGGTGATAGTATATATTGATCTTGAATTGAACCCGGAGAAACCCCAACCTGCCACTGCGAGGACCCGTAATCTAGCAATAGAGCGTCTCCAGAAGATTCCAGTGTCGAGTCGGGACCAGAACTATCAACTCTGGTTACGTCATGATCATCCAGTTCAGAGATAGAGGAGCGTCTAGTGTGTGGCATCATTATCTTGAATTGAGACTCCTCTGGATAGACACAACATAACGCCTTTGTCGTGCATCGTCGACAAGGTTCGCCTCTCGAGCATCGCTCCCGGACCCTCGCGCATTCACGACATGCTCGTCTCCTATGCGAGTTGTCGTCTCGTCGTTCGCGCGAGATGTGAGTCGCCACATGTCGACCTAGAACATCACTTTGATTTCCACGATTAGCATGGTACCGAGCGTGCCGAGATTCTCGTGCAGAATATGCTTACCTCCGGGCAAAGCTCTTGTCACATATTTGGCAAATGAATCTTCTGTCCTCGCCATGTCCGCGCTGATGTCTCTTTAGGTTCTCAGGACGCTTAAAACTGCTAGGGCACTGAGGACACTTGTATTTTTTCTGACTTGCGGGCTGTGCTGGCAAAACATCCAACTCCCAAGCCGCTTCCTCATGGCCAAGACTCGGATTATGGCCTGACATATTTCGGTTGGATGATATGGAGCAAAGCCAAGATGCGAAGCTGAGAAATTCCCTCTTTTAAGGCCACCTACGAAAATCCTCTCCATGACGGCTCTACAACAATACCTACTTAAATAGTCACATAATAACATAATTTTGCTTACATACTTCGAAGCGGTACTTTGATAATCACCTCGATCTCTTTGCCGGAGAGTGCTCTTATAGTCTACAAGTAACCTGCAGTTCCATAAACCGTAGCCCTGAAACTTGAGGAGGGTCATCATGCACTGTCACTGGCGCGCATGTGACAAGGTTTGTTTGCGCTTGTAAGACGGTCCGCCGGCGCTACCGAGACTTAAGCTCTTTGGCGTCTATCTTGGGTATTTAACGCCGTTTCGCTAAGACATGGATGATGAGTACATGCTCTTTCGTTCTCATTGAAGCCAGAGGCTTTCGTCTCAACATGACCAGGGATTACATCGCGTTACATGTTAAGATCGATGCCGATATCAGTATCGGCAGATTCGTTAATTCAATCATAACCAGTTATGTTCATTTCGACAGTTGTGGCGCTGATTAGGGGTGTACATGTCGTCTGAGAGGAAATGAATGAGCAATCGACGTGTCAGACCGGCCGGCGACGGCCAAGGACCGTCGGTGGCATGGCATTATGATAAGTGAGAGAGCCCAGACACGCTTCCCCGCAAAAGCCACAAGAACGGCAGCGATGCCGCGGCGCATTACGGGTCTATGGAACGGCAAATGGAGATAGTCTCTTGACAATACTCGCGTCTAAATAGCCCCCTCCAGCCGATTCGCCGGGGGGAGGTTGTTTGTTCACCAAGAGTTACTAACAAGGATTTTGCCATGCTGCAACGGGAGACCTGCAGCAGAGCGTATCATCGCATTAGTCACCCGTTCAAAAGCCCGACCCTCATGTGGCCCTTGCCGCCCCTGTTGGCGCGTAAGTAGTACGGAATGAACAACAACTCCTTCGGCTCAGCCACCTTGTTGGCCGCAACATTCGAACCAGGCTCCAGGCCCGATTCTTTCTGCGACCATTGGTCTATATCTCGGACCCATCCGACGGCACGGAGACCGACATATCGCTCACCCATCTCGTCCATCACGAGCTCCTCTTCGCTTATTTGAGTACCATTGGTTACGCCAACATTACGAAAGTGATCTTGCTCCCATGGGTTGTCAAAGTCTTCGACGCAGTAGATCAGAGGCCCACGAGCCAAGGTCAACGTGCGTTGATTCGTATACGGATGAGGGGCAATGTATCGGGGCTCAAAACCCTGGATCTGTATACTGAAGGCCGTATTTTCTGAGGTATACGATGGCGGGAGAACCAGGTAACCATTCTCGATAGTGGCTGATTTCAACGACGGAGTAAGCTACGAGGTGTTTGTTTAGCATCCGCCATACCAAAACGAACAAAATATCGCAATCTTGCTGTCGATCAAGCCGAACATACCGTGAATCTCTTGTTAGCCCAAGCAGGAATCCGAAGCCGGATCGTCGTATTCGCAGATGTGGGGGCTTCGAGTTTGAAGATCACATTGCCTTCCCAGGGCCAGTTTGACTTCTGTTCGAATACTACCGCGCATTCATCCACTTGGAACGAGACCCTCGCAGTAGTGTATAGATGCACGTTGACAAAAAGATCTTGCTCACAACCGCCATAGTCCCACAGGTACCCGCCGATGCTTCCGAACAGGCGCGATACGTTCGGCGGACAACAGGATGTGTCGAACCACTGCTCAAAGCTCGGGTTAACATGTGGTCATGATGTGCTTACTACGCCCTAAAGACACGCCACAAACGGATTCAAGAGTTGCGGGGTTTCACTAACCGCGGCGCGAGTGTTTTTGTCCTTTTCAGAACTGGCGAGCTGATTTACATAGGTGAAGGCGTTCCCCTACATTCAAGCCCATGTTAGGACGTTTCAAGCAGTTTGGGCTGGATTTTAGGGTGTCTTCGAGATACTTACACCAAGGCTCACTTAAGTAGAATACGTTATCCGTCAGTATATCAAGTAGAACAGACGCCGATATGAGGGGAAGGGTCTAGTTTCCACTCACTAGAAGTCATAACAGCGTTATAAAGGCATAACTCCATCACATCGGCATACTTCGAGTCCAGCTCAAGATGCAGCAACCTCTCCGCGAGCATTATAACCCCGATGGAAGCGCACGTTTCGTTGTAGCACCCACCCTCATCGGAGCCCTGAGGAAGGAAATAGTCAATACCGAAGCCTTCCCACTGCATCATTGAGCCTATGCCACCGGTCAGGTACATCTTTTTGTCCACCATATTGTTCCACAGGGTGTGTAGAGCCTCAAGATATTGCTCCTTGCCCGCGAATGGCTTGATACCCAACTCGTCGAGACTTAGCAGGTTCGCAACCCCGGTGAGGAGGTACAAGGCCCTCACGGCGTGACCCTCGATTGTCTTTTGCTGAAGAATTGGCAGATGAGCTTGGCTGTACCAGTCACAAAAACGTGCAGGAAAGCTGTCTGGGCGTTTCCAGGGACTATCGCCCCTTTTTTCTCGCTCCCATTCATAGTATGCCACTGAGAATCTCGTTAGCATGGCTCTAAGGAATAAAATATAACCACGCCTCTTTAAGACATTGTAAAGACATACTACCGTCTTGACCTGTACGGTTACCGCGTTCCTCAATGAAGTACTGTGCTAAATCATACGCGTCCTGATTTCCCGTTGCAGAGTAGAAGCGGATTAACGCAAGTTCGATTTCGGGGTGACCTGGGTAGCCATGTCTTTGGTCCTCTCCCGGGCCAAAAACCGACCGAATCAGCTGGGAATTAAATCAGCAGATTATATATGAATTTTAATTGGTAACGCTTTCACCTTGATGTATTTGTGTATAACCTCGACGAGCAGGTCATTCTTGTAGTAGTTGCTGTGGGCCAGAGCCGCCTCCATCAGATGTCCAGCATTGTATCTAATCAACACGGTCAATTCGTATGAAGCCTGAATCGACACATATTGATCACGTATGTCGAGCGAAAGCACCCTGTGCTGCGGGCGAAAAACTCACAGCTCATGCTGATCTCTCAAGTTCGACCATCGCTTCCCAGGCTCAATGACAGTGAAATAGACATCGATATAGCCATCCTCCTGCTGCGCATCGCGAATCATTTGAACCAGCTCGCGGACGGCAGCGTCAACTTCTGCGTCGTAGTATTCAGTCAACATATAGCAGGCTCCTTCAATCCACTTGGCGACATCGCTGTCCCAATAGACCGGCGGGGGCGAAGGCCAGCGTGACTTATCGTCGTAAATGGGCTGCCACTTGAGGTTGAAGCAGTCATATTGGCCCGTTTCCTTCAGTTTCTTGAGCTGCGCTTTCACCGTCACCTGCTGTATGGTCTCGCGGCGGGCCTGCAGAAGCGACGGCCCTGTAAAGGTGGTCTGCGGGAAGAGGGTTTGAGGGTGAGACATGGCTGGCAAATGCAGATAGATACACGTAGCTGATCAATAATGAGTCTATGCCCCAAACAGATGGAGATACATATAAATGGATTTAGAAATGCGACATTCAAGTTCCAGAATGAATATAATATAGGCTCGTTACATATGCAAGAGCAACAAAGATGATGTCAAAGAAACGCCGTGGCGGCTGACTTCTAATATCAGATTCTCGCTCGAGACAGAAGACAACGAACGACTAGAAGCTACGAGCAACCAAAAGGCACCAAGTCAATTAATCAAGACAGTTCAGGTCCGATGTCGAAGCTATCGTGCACCAGGGACAACATGCGAGTTGTTCGCCTGCTTCATACGATGTCATGTCGTGGAGACGTATCGTCATACTCCTCAGTCGATCGTTGGGTACCGTCCAGCTCCAACTCCAGCTCCAGCTACTCACTAAGCACTTGGGGATCCAAGTCAGCACCGCAGATCGGCCATGGAGGGCCGATGCCGTAGGAGAACGGTAGGTCCCGTGGTCTTAAATCATGCATGTCTCCCTGGCCTTGCTTGCATCGCTCTCCACAGCTAACTCGTATTGTGAGGATGAAATAAAGAACAGGTCATAGTACACTTGTCAGTCGTCATTGATCCCCTACATACGGTACCTTGCGTAGGTGGTTTACACAGCGTCGATCGATGGAGAGACTAAAAAAAACCCCACGTTTTTATCCCCAACTGCAGTGTCCGGCGGGAGAAACCTACCTGCTACCTAACCTAGAATCCTCACCTACCACGAAACATCATTTTGCCTAGTCTAGTACTTGGTGAAACGAAGCTGCGCCGCGCATGGCTTCCTACGGGCGACCGCAAAAGATCAGATGACGAGCAAATATAGTGTGCATTGTAGAACAGGGACAGACCGAGCCGGTGTGACCACTCAGAATCATTGGAGGAGGCGCCTCAATTGCTGAGTCTGCCGAGACGCTCCCGATTGGCGAAGTATCGACCAAGGTTTCCCAACCAGGCTCGAGTACCACAATAGTCGTAGCTGATTTACACGGCCAAGGGCGACGTCGGCATCCCCCTGGAAGACGCAGCGCATGTTCTACGTCTCATGAGAGCAGGGCACGGGCAGGACAACAACAGAATCCTTGTGGGTGCAGTTCAAGGCTTGGTTGTGCGTATCAGACAGAGCAATTGCACGCGTTTATTCTTCTTACACATATTACGGCAGCCATTAGAGCCCTCTACTTCGCTCCTCACGCTCCTAAGTCATTTAACGGGGGCACGCGCCCTTCGTCAAATTACTAACACACCACCGTTCGTTCATTCTCGATTTATGTCAAATCATCATGGTCATCATCGTGGGGGAGAGGGCATAGCAACCGCGGCGTTCAAATATCATCTTCCAGGTACCTATACGCGAACTTGAAGTCGGCTTTTCTTCGATTCATCCTGCGTAATCAGTTAGTCGACGGTGTGATATGTCAGTTGCGAGAGCCCTTGCAACATACCAAGTGGACTCATAATCGAAAAACCGATAGGTCCCCTGTTCGAACTCCTCGGTGATATTCTTGGGTTCTTCATGCCTCTGGAACCATGTTTGGTATTGCTTATGAAAGCGCCAACTTTGGTCTTTCAGGGCCTTGGCCGCCAAATACTGTTGGTAGGTGCCCTGCTTGTAATAGAATACGTAGAAGAGAGTATCTGGTTCGATACGCGAGTACAGGCGAGGGTCGTCAAGGATCGCTAATGGCTCCTGCGGATACCCAGATGCAGAGTGATATCGCGTTTCTGGTCGATATGACTTCGGCGGCTCGGCATCGGATGTGTCCGCCATGTTCATGCCGAGTTGTGAAGCTGCCATCATGCGCAAAGTTGAAGACGAGTTGACTGGTGCAGCACGCTTCTTCTTGATCTGCTCAAAAGACTCCACCAGATCGTGCAACGCAGCGGGAAGGTGATATATCGACTCTTCCTCCTGATCTTCTGGCCTGGTTTTGACACCGTTCGCCACCCCGTTGGAATACGACCCTAATGGAACCTGTTAACAAGAGACGGGACAAATGTATTGCAAACACATTCTTATACCTTTAGCAGAATCCCCTGGTTCTGAGGCGACCGGTGTCTTGCCCGAAGATTTGGAGATTTTGTCCGCCTTCCTGAACGTACTTGATATGCTTGTGACGTGTTCTGAAGGCTTGGGCTCGGCAACGGGTTGTGGAGTTCCCGTTTTCGGTTCTGAGGGTGCAGGCTGCACAGCTATCGTACTTGGGGAATTCGTGGCGCTCGTTCTTGATGCAGCGGCAGGAGGTAACGGTGAGATACCTACAGACGTCATAATTGGCTGAGAGCCCGGCGGAGGTGGTAGCGGTGCTATGCCAACGTTGTTCTTGTCGCTCGCTGCTGCTGCTGCGGCCGCTGAGGCATACTTGAGTCCTTCGCCCGGGGGTCTTTGGGGTAGTGATGCTGGCTTCATGCTGGAGCTAGATGTGCTACCATTAGTAGTATTGGTGAGGGGGTTATGTAATGTCGCCAATGTTGGCAGCGGGGATTTCAATTGCGCGGAAGGTCTTCGGGCAGCCGAATCGATCGCAGCGGTCCTCGTCTTGGCCGGCAAGCTCGCGGGCCGCGGTTCTAAATCTGCCGCTTCGTCTTGTACCGATTGTGTGTCTTGTGAGGATACACGGTCGTTATCTTGGTTCATTCCATACGTATCTTCCTCTTCCTCGAGAGCCAGCTCATCGTAAAGCCCCTCGTCCTCCATGAAATCATCGTTCATGCCATCTGTGACGTAATAACGAATGCTTTCTTCCAAATCCGTAACCTGTTCTGTCTCGATACCGCCGTTCTCCAGTGACCGTCTGATTAGCTCGAGTTTACCCTGGTGCCACTTATGCCTCTCGATTATATGTTCTATTGTCGCGATGCGCTCTGCCTTGGCTGCTTGGCTCTTGCCCTTCTTCATCGTTAACTGTAGCTGTTCGCTTTCGGCTTCGAGGGTTTCGATCTGTTGTTCGAGTTCGTCAACCATATTACTGAGAAACTCGCCGGCTTCTGCCTTGGCTTGTTCTTTAGGATCGAGCTTGGCGGCGGCCGAAAGGCCTTCTTTCGAATAGGCCTTGGTTTTCATAGCCTTCTCGACCGCCTTGAATCTCTCCATTTGCTAGCGAGGGATCAGTATGGCCGTCCAGGCTGGCGCGTCAAGTCGCCCGCTTCCGCGGGCACTAACCGTCTCAATCAGCTTCCGCTGCTCGAGCAACGGAGCCTTGTCCTTGATGTCATTGCTGGCAGCCCATGTTTTAATCTGGTCGCGTAATCTCTGGAGCTTCTTAATTTCGCGCTTGAGGTTGTCCTCGAGCTTCTCCTTCTGTGCGGGGTTGTTCGATTGCTCGATCTTCTCGTAGATGCCGTCGAACTCGGCCACGCCTTCGGCAACCTTCTTGAAGGTCTTCTCTATCTCTTGCTGCAACTTCCGCGCCGCCATGGTGAATTCATGTACATATGATGTAGACCTCTATCCGAATGAATAGTGGTGGTTTCTGCTGGTGCCTGATAGCGGTCTAGGAGCTGCACAGCTTCTCACAGAGGATGTGCGGCAGTAGGTGGAGAGATGGCAGATGTATGGGACGGTGCGGATGTGCTAGAGTCTGTCGGGAATCCTGCAGTCGATATACTGGAATTAGCGAACCATCAGGAAGGGCGAGGGGAGCAGGCGAATTGGCAGAGGCAACGAACGGCAGCGGTGCGGGACATCTGCAGGGCGAGCGTACCGTTGGTTCTTCACGACGGCAAGTAATGATGATGTTGTGAAAGGCGAATAGTTTGCGCATCTAGCACCTGTTAGGTGTGTTGGCGGGAAGGCTGAATCGCGCGCTTGTGATAGTACGCTAATAGTACGCTGGTAGCAGGGCAACTTGCAGGTGAAGAGCATTAAAAGCAAGCCGGTAATTGGTACATATCTTAGAGGCGTTAGCCCTGTACGGGGCTTACGCCTGATTATTACCATCTACATAGTACCTACTAATTAAGTATGCAGGTTGGACAGGTATACTTGGCAAATAACACCCTACCTTTGGGGCATACCACAAGGCGTACAGCATTGTGTGTACCTACTATATTGTATGCAGTGTACTTGCGTAGTAGTGCCGTATTAGGTAGGTAGCCCAGCCGCAGAGCAACACTACCCGTATAGGTACTTAGGTAATGGTGAATGGCTCCAAATATTAAGATAAATTCGTAGCATGAATGCCTTATTTTTTTATCATGATATACAGTAGATTGGTTCGCGAAACTCTCGAGGATCAAATTTCCAAAGCCAGAGGTCGGTTTCAATGTATGTACCGTAAAGTAAGGTATGTGTATCTCCCTCTTACTGAAAGGTACATCATTAGCGCATGATTGCGCTGCCCAAAGCTGCCAGCCAGGATCAGCTGGCAGTCTCAGCTTCATATGCACTTACTTAGACGACGGCTGGCTTCACTTCTGCTACTGTGCATTCACTCCATCCTTCCCAAGTTTGAGAATCAATAAGTTTCCATTCGTTTCTCCTTCTTTGATTCTATCATGAAAGGTAGGTCTTCTCTCGGATTCCCCACCTCCCTCATCCACGGGAGCAGATACAAATCAGCGTATTCATGCGTCCGTCTCTTGCAGCTATACTACAGCGTGTGCTGTCGGCTTCCGTCACAGTAGATAAAGAAGTGGTGTCTGCCATTGGGAAGGGCGTTCTCGTATTTGCCGCCGTAGCTCCCGGAGACACCCAAAAGGAGGCAGACTCTTTAGCAGCCAAAGTATTGAAACTAAAATTATGGGACGACGACGCAGGGGGTAGAGTATGGTCAAATACCCCCTTATGTTTTCTTTTTTTTCTAATGCAGCCCTGAGTCGCCGTCAAGAGACATTTCGCAGATCGTCCTCTTTTAGTGCATGCCTGACGTGTTGTTCCTACTTAGTGGAAGAAGAATGTCCAAGAGATTGGCGGCGAAGTTCTCTGTGGTAGGTTCTCGCCCGCATATTTCCATCACAGCTTGTCTAATACCGTGGTTGCAGTCTCTCAGTTTACCCTTCTCGCTTCGACGAAGAAGGGCAATAAGCCTGATTTTCACGGAGCTGCAGGCGGAGAAGAGGCGAAACAACTGTATCAATATTTCTTTGAGAAGGTCCAGCAAGGCTATGCTACGGACAGGGTCCAAAATGGCGTTTTTCAAGCTATGATGGAGGTTGCTCTGGTGAACGACGGACCCGTGCGTACCCCTTCCACATCAAATTTGGGCGAACTTGCTAACTAACGATTTCCAAGGTCACGTTAGAAATATCAGCCCTCCCGAAGAGTGATTCAAAAGCTGGGAAGATCCACTAGACTAGACAGCCCTAGTTTTGATTTCCCGGTGCACGCGCATATATCTTACGCTCAGGAGTACGAAGTTTAGCAATGAATTCTTATTAGATATGTAGAAGTAAGAATATACATAGATTGTAGAGAGCATCATGTACGAGGAAATTGTTAAACTCGATGTGATGTTTGAAAATAACGAACCTGCAGTAAGCCGTAACTCCATTTGACCAGTCTCCTTAGCCGCAACGAGGGTATCTCCAGTGTCGATGACACATTTCTCACCAGCCAAACCCCGTAACCATCCATGTTGAGCGTTTCACGTACATTCAAACCCCCTTCTTGTTCGGCGCCTATTCATGACAATGAACCCGATCGAGGGTTATTTCCATCGTCGCGTGAGCTTCAGTTTGCGCCTCCTTGCTGCGGTTTTGGCATCCCAGATTCCTAGAAAGAGGTCCTCACAATCGTCCGAGTCATCTAAATCAAACATCATAAAGTCCGCGTTGCTGCCATCCGTGTTTTCCTGCTCGAATTCGAGTTCGGGTATTTCATCGGCTGTGGCGTCATCCCAGTTCCTATAGTCGACAGTCCTCTGGTTCTCTAAGATGAACTTGCCGATCTTGTATTTCTGTGACTCCTCCTTCGCATCAATGTACTTCCAGCCAACTTTGGCACGGCAGGTGGCGCATTGGATGTCAGCGACGACGTGTTGCCCAGTGACAAGAACGCGATTCTCCGGCTTGCCCACCTTGATATTGATCAGGTTGGGCCCAGACTTCTGTGGAAGGCCATCGGGGGCCGCAACTAGGTACTAGAACAAATCAGGGTCAGTTGTCGCCATTTGGGCAAGATATATGAAGGTTTTTTTTTTTAAGAAGTCTCTGCACCCGGTCTTAGCTCGAGTGAGAACATCTATGCTGGACGGATGGCCGAAGCATGAAGATGACTCAGAGAATCACTCACTGCGCGACCATAGCGCCCTGTGAAGCCTTTGCTCACGATCTGTGAGTAGAATGCAAAGTCAGTTCCGCATGTGGAGCACCGAATGGTGTCGGGTTGGATCCTAGTGAGTCGGGGGGCATTGGACTGTTCGGTGGAGCGCCGGCGAAAGCCGTTTTTTACATTAGAAAACCAGGAAGGCGAAGCAGAAGCCGGTGGGCACTCGGCCGGGCTCGACGGTACGGAGTCGGTTGGAGAGTTGCTCAGAGACGGAATGTCGTCGTGGGTTGGAACAGCATTCCTAGATGATGACGACGATGATGATGCAGTGAGGTGGTGTCGGCGGAAGGGCCGTGAGAAGCTTGGCATCAGATAAGTTGGGAACCTCGGCGCTGGCGTTACAGTGGGAGCAGCCTCGGGCGGTGGTGGGGGAGGTGCCACTACTTCGTTTAGCACCATGGACAACATGTTGGGCAATCAGCAATTCAGCAATCGACAATCGGCCCGGCCTTTTTTTGATCGTGCAGTGCCAAATCAGACGAGGTGCTATTCTGTCGTCAAGGTCGAGTCTTTATTGTAGCTACGCAGAGACACGACACATGTGATCAGCCCGATCAACAGGAACCCGAGGGTGGAGGAAACAAAGAAAAGCAAATGTCAAATGTCGCTGAGGAGGTCGAAGTAGGTCACTATTGATATCAGCCCCGCACCGGATGTGCTGGCATAAATTACTGCTGAGGGAGGGAATACCGGTATAGAGTTATGTACATCTAATTGGGGAAATGCAGGGTCAAATGACCAGTATCATGCGCTGACCACATTTCAGGTCTTCGCCCGGCACTGACGGGACATTGAAATTTTAAGCTTTCTGGTCATGCCATGCCATTATCTACTATCTATGTACAATATGTAGGTGGTGATTCATGTGGTACCTACGTTAACCCCTTCAAAGGGGACATGACCTGCGTTGGTATCTAAAACAGCAGAAATCTAACTCCACTTACTCTACCTGTTTCAGCGTGTGCATATAATTCTCGGTGTAATTACCTTCGTGCAGTAAATAAGATAATATGTCAGTTCTATAAGTAAGCAGCCCCGCTCCGGCCGGAAACTCATTGGCCGCCACATCAGACCGCTTGCTCCGCTGTGCACATAGAGCTGCAGCTCTTGGATCCGTGTTTGCTTCATTTATACTGTTGCTCGCATGTTCTTCCGAAGTCGTAACTAAATTTTATAAGTAGAGGACCAAAACTAAGCGCCGCGAAGCCCTGGCATCTCTTCATTGCACTCAACTCGGGCAATAGGGAGTTTAGAAAGCTAAGAAGGACATTTAAGGACTCAGGTTTAACAAGAACATGTAGTAAGGATATCTCTAAAACGCAGTACCATACAGTAGAAACAAGCTTCTGCCAAACAACAAACAAAGCCATGCCATAATCGAACGCGTGTCCAGATATAGTCTTATTCTCCCTCCTCGTTGGATTATAATCGTGTGCTACACAGTCCAAACGCACAAGGTTGCCGATAGTCGCAAGTTTACGCATGCCTAAAGACAGGTGGGAAATCAACCCACTGCGGTTCCCATCGCTGCGTGCCATAGTTGTAGTATTTCTGCCCCTGTGGGTAGGGGTTCCACGGAGGCTGTGGCATATTTTGGATGAAAGGAATACGAGGGTCGATTGGCGCGTTATAGTACCCTCCTCCTATTGGAGGTGGCATCTCTGGATATGCAGAACTCCGGCAAGGGCACATGTGTAACGGGTGTTGTTGTACGAAAGCGGTATCAAAACTCGCGATATTCGAAATTGGGTTGCCCCACGTCCGATTTTGAGGGATATATTCTCGAGCCGGAGTCTCTCGAACGGCCGGAGTCCCTGGATAGAACTCGGTAGCTTCTGGGTTCATGCAATGGCGGTCAGCCGTTCGCGTTGCGCCACTGAGGGCAGAACTCGCTTGTGATGTGGCCATACCGGGCCGGGGCTCAGCAGCCAGACCATATGACGGTTGATGTCTCCTAACGGTCGGGCCGGACCATGTTTCGACACCCACACCCCAAGAATAATCCAGGCTCAGGGCGAAGGCACGGGAAAAGCCAAAGGGTATCGAAACCGCCTCGCCAACTACTTCCAACTCGTCAAATTTCGTCAGTGCTGACTTTGCGCCCAGATATATGCGGACTTGTTGAACCACCCTTCTGGAGGATGAAAGAGCACCTGACATGCACAACTTTTGGTTCATGTCGAGATTGGCCCTCGACATGGCAAGTTTACGTGGAGGACTCCTGTAATGATCACCAATCTCGAGTTAGCATAACTAGGCCCTAACCGGTGGGTTCATCAAAATTCTTTGCACCGGGTGTTCTATCGCGTAATGCTTTCCTAACCCACCAAATGATATCTAGTCAAGGAGGGGGGGATAGGTGTAGCCGCTAACAGCCAATATGGAGCACTTACTTGATGACCGCTCGTTTGGATTCCATCTTGTGGGCTAGCTGGTATATCATATGCTCCGAAGCTCCTTTCAAGACCGATGTGTCTACCCTCTGTTTTTTTGCGTACACGGCCAGTTTCTTTTTTGCTGCTGAACTCCATTTGATGTAAATGTCCCCTATCGTCCCACTCCAATTATCATAACGAAGGCAGATATACTGTCGTGCCATTGTAATATTTGAGCGGTATTTAAGTTCATAAAACGCGGCGACGTTAGAGAGAGGCGTGGCCGACTATAGCTATGAACTGCCGCCTGAACTCTATTTTATATATGTTCTTACTAGGGAGACATTTATTCTGCTGTATAAACAAACGCGGTTGTAGCTATCCTGTGTGTCACCTCCTAGGATATCCCGGCTTGAAGTATTACAAGAGCGCCAAACTTTTTGTCAAGGGATAGTTTGTCTCGAAGCACAAATCGCATCTTTTCTGGAGACATACCTTCCTAGTATCGACGTGCAGTAAAGACCCATGGGCAAGACATACAAATCCTCTAATTTCCTGATTTTAGTATACAGTACATATCACCGTAGATACAAATCCCTTCATGATAGAGACAAAAAGGAGATAGTAATGAAAGATGCGACATGGGAGATGTCCAAGAAATCGAAACTATCGAATCAATGGACATTATAATTCTCTTAAATCCACGGACTGCCACTTGCCCGTCTTCTAGGCAGGCTCGTACCTTTTCTGGCGTATCCTGGGGTATAACATCGCGGACCAGTTACCATGACGAGGCAAAGGGACAGTATATTCCATTGCAACGATAATAAATGAAACGAGAATCACGTAGTGCTCTTGGTATCAGTAGCTGCTGTCGGGATTGCGAGGTAGTCAAACCCTTAATACAAGATTAAAATCCGCCACGGCTATGAATTCAAAATGTATGTGGATGAGCGATTGCATTATAGCCGGACTTATGATCACCGGATGTCACCCAGAAGACTCCGTCCAGGAAATGGCAGAAGCTAGTTTCCAGTTGGACCTTGAAACATCAGGCGCCTGACATTTTGCCCTGGTGTTGTGCTTTCCTGTTCTCTGATGTTTTTTTGTGGAGGGGGTCTCATTGTGATTGTGAATAATTTTAGTTACTAATTACGACTATTAGGGGTGCTTTACTCACTGCTGGGGCAAATGAGGTTATGGTGCAAACTTTGCCGAGCGCCCTTTATTTGTTTGTTTACTATACACAATATTGCGGTATAAAGGGAGGCGTTAGCGCTGTCCCTCGTAGGCAATTTGGTAATCTCTTATTAAAATAGTTAACAATTGCGAAGACAACGTCTAAGACAAATAAGCTAGTTGTAACTCTGGCAGTCTATAATAACCTCGGGGTCCAGTTATGTGTGGGCTTGTGTAGCAAGAAAATGCGTTACAATCAAGCCTTGACCTCAACAGTGTAAATCGACGCTGGTGGGTCATTTCCTCGCCTACCACCAAAACACTACATCATCTATATTGTATGGTATTTCTAGGTAATGTATTCTTCTGCACTATACAGACGCTCGGGGGCGCCATAATAGGTGATCTTGCCCCGTTATTGGTTGACAATATAGCCCGCACTTTATCCAGACAAGCGACCTGGCTACTCGGCGAGAGGAGAAACCTCGATCTAGACACCGGAACTTGGAGGGTCACATTCAGGCTTATTTACTGAATAAATATATTCCTATGGAAAACTTACGACATGTCGTGATCTGCTTACGATTTTCTGCATTGTCGGTGTTAATGCAGAGGAGTTTCTGGTATCAACAATATAGTATATTAGTCTCTTACTGCTAAACATTTTCGCAGCCGTATGGAAGGTCGTTCCCTTGGCGGATCGTTGCGTTCGCCCTCCTTGGAAAATTATCTTTTCACCTTTCGTATAGTGGTTGACATAATACACTGGCTACCGTACTGGCTTCGACCAACGCGCCTATTAAATAATGGAGTTGAAGGCTGTGTACTTTATTGGGCTGGCTTTTTTATGGCAATCCGCTATGGCGTCGTTCTACAATAGTTTCGATTATATCACTCAGCATACAGACATACTCCTGGAATGGGATCGCGCAAGCGCGGGAGACTATCCCCTAGTTATCCACGCCCGAATTCTGAATAGGACCGGTGAACACGAGGTGAACACGATAGAGACAGACATTGCGAGTGAGTGAGGCGTTGCTAAAAGCAGCTCAATTATTAACTAAGAATAACAGCTGGACTGGCTAACGACACATTCCTTTGGAGAGACTTACCTTTCCCTCTCCCCTTCCTCTCAACCGCTACATATGAAGTTCAGGTCTTGTATCGGCATCAAGTAGAAGACGCAACATCCGGCCTTGTTGCTTCTTCGCCTCCTTTCACCATATTGCCACCAAGTAAAGATGGAATCAACGGCTGGCAGAGCGTACGGATCACCATAATATCTATATGCTTCGTACCAGTTTAGTTAATAAGATGCTAATAGGCCACAAATGAAACCGCGACTGGCTCCCCGGAGCCGGCGGATCCTTCGCACTCTAATCGGCCCAATAGTAGCACAGCAATCGCTGCGGGCTTGGTCGTGCCGTTCGTAGTTGGAATTTCTGTCTCCGTCTTCCTGTGGATGCAAAGACGACAGAGGAAAATCACGGCGGAGCGCCGCAAAGAAAGAGCGGGGCTTGTGATCGATTAACCAACTGCCGGTAAACGCAGGCTCATATCGTCCGAATGGGCTCGGGTTCGGTACGAGACCGACGGTAACCTCGGCCTTCCACTGAGACGAGCAGGCTGTAGGACCTGGGATGCCGATGCGCTCATAGATGCTACGGGCAGTCCGCTGCGACCTTAATGGCGTTATCGGCTCGTCATTCGGGACATGACGAGGCGGAGAACGGCACACATACATCTCTGTTATAGAGATATAGCGGACAATTCAGAATTCTCCCTAAAACCCAACGCCGAGCCGTGTTACCCGGCTGAGTCGTGGAAAGAATGACAACTGCCTGTAATGCTACATAGTAGCCATAACTGTAAGACCCGGCTCGACCTGCCTGGGACTGTGAGAGGACTGCGACTGGAGCGGTACGAGGGCGAGCGAAGGAGACTGTCAGCATAGCATCGCATCAAAGAGAAGATTACTGCGTCATGTCTGACATCATCGCGCCCTGTTGAAACGCCAGTATGAGTGGGAATAGCCAGACAGACCGAAGAGTATCCGGGCTGGCGGGTGGACCTGAGATGCTACGGCAAACAAATACGAAGAGGCTTAAGAAAAACGGGACACGAGTCGCGTATTGTATATTATATACTTATAGTAAGAACGCGGTGTCTCTCCACTGCCGCGCAATTTGCTCATATAGATCCAAATTTGATGTTGAGTAGAACGTGATATAGTATTCGAAGCACTGAGCAATCATTAATCAATACCAAGTTTTGTAGTCTAAGTATCAATTTGGTTGGTGAAGCGGTGAATCCGGGTGGCAACAAGCGGCAACAAGCTGCTACAAGCCGCCGCTAGATCGGGGTTTAATGGGCTCGCGACTTGTTACTACTCTTGCTTCTAGCTTTTCCTACTATATCTACATAGTTGGCCTCGGTCGAGCTACCGAGAGGTGGTGAGGCTCTTAGTTTCTATTAGCACGCAAAAAGCCTGCTTGAGCCGTTTCCCCCCCGGATGTCTCGGTCCATGCTCACATCACTAATACGAAGTGCTAGGCAGCCTCGCTCCGAGTCGACAGTGCCAACACATGCTGTACGTACCGTACAACGCAATGCTTTGGCCAGTTTAACTGACTAGGTAATGGCCAAAACACACCTAACCCCGGACATACATATACACCAAGTACACACTACCTGGGTCAGAGATCGTGGATCCTCCGGTATTGACTTGCTGCAGATACATTACTGTTGAACGTTCGGCTACTTCCTAATTGCTCTGTCTTGGACACGGTTAGATTGTCTTGCAACAGCGATCATTCAGCCCTACGTGAGATGGGGTTTGCCTCAATGTTGTCTAGCCATTGGAGCATTATCAGCCATAGCACATAGACTACAAAGTAACCTTGTGTGATGTGCGCAAACCTAACTCGAGATGAGAAAGCTTAGAATTAAAAAAAGGTCTGCTCAATTTGAGATGATCGGTGATCATCCCGATCTTCGCAGCGCACGCAGGTCTAGACTGCGCTCACTAAAATGAAAGGGCCGGGGCTTTCGCTGGGTACATTACTTACTTACATAGTCTAGGACTTACCGGGACTCTGGAATTACGAAATTCAATCAAAAATTTTTAATTTTTTTTTTTTTAAAAAAAAAGACAATAATCAGCTCGGAGCGGCGCGCGGTGGCGTTATGCATGGCAGAGCGGTCAGCAATGCAGTGCATCTTCCAAAGCGCTACACTGCAGACCTACTACGAGGTATTATTCGACAAATATATTGAGCTCTACTATACACCTAATCTACTCAGAACTTCAGCCCTAGTCGATATTTTTGTTGATGTGGAAATGGGTGATCAATGTCGTGCGTATTTTCTGTCCTTAATTGGACATGGATTTACAAGTACACACACCTTGATATTCCCTGTTCCTTTGACGTGGTGCGGCAGATCCGGCCGGAACACGTTTTTGGGATTGGGACGAACGACGAGTACAGTACAAATACTGTATCGTATTCATTATCCCATCAATTTAGTTACTATTTCGAGTACACTACACTATACTATGTTTCAGTATATTTCTAGCATGCATTACCGTACACTATATATGTATCAGCAACGACATCCATCACGACGTTGTGAAACTTATACTACCTATAACATATCAACCTTGAAGCACGCCATGGCGAATAAATCTGTACATTATTCTTTGGAAAACCATAGTGAGGAAAAGAAGTAGTGAGTCAGATACCTATGGTGTGGCATCTAAGCAAGTAGCCACATTACGCATTGAACCTCCTTATTTTCCCTTTGTTGGTTTTTCTCTACAGTACTGTACTGTGCTGTGCTGTAGTTAGGTGGCGGTGTCCTGGCCAGAATCCAGAATCCTGGCGGTGTATGGCGTCAAGTTGCGAAATGAAGGTTACCTGCCAGGGCAGTGGCTCATGTACCTGCATTAGTGCTAGTCTCTATGCATGTTGTGGGTATGTTGGCGGGACGGAACCATATTTAGTTTATTGTTACTTGCAGTATGAGGGAAGGGAAAAGTGGCTGGGTCGACGTGGTGAAGAGCGGTCTGTTCACATCTAACGAAGTATATTCTCCTCCTTTCTTTTTCTCTCTGCCTCTCTCTAATTTTTTTATTCCTTTATAGAGGTGATGAAAAGGTCAATTGAGTGAGTTACTCTCGCTCTCTTTTGCTATGCTTGCGTATACTATGTTACTAACATCGTAAGTACAAAACAGTTGTCCAATCAATCTCCCGCGCCCCCTTTTCCCACAAAACTTATTCTTGCTAGCCAGGTTGATGGTCCTTCGTACCGGGGACCCCTGCTTAGCCTGCCTAAGTAGACAAGTCGTATCGATCAATAGTCAACAAAGACCCAATGTATCACCATCGTCCTCCAGTGTTCCCACCCAACCTCTGTAGGCTTGCCCAAGCTTGCCCTAGGCGTAGCTAGGATGCTAGGATTGAGCAACAAAATTGGGGAATCGCGGGATTCGATCCAATCGTGGAGCAGCTGGTCAGCCTCTTTAATGTTAGCCAACTTATGCGCGGAACCATGGTGTCTCCGTTGGGTTGTCGTTGCTCCCGCTCGTATGCAGACTCTGCAGCGTAACGGGGCAGCGCTTCGGACCTGGTCGCCCTGCTGTCCACGTAGGGTAGCTGAGTGGGCGTTGGTGGGAATCAGCACTAAAGCAGAATGGTGGATAATGTAGTTAGTCAATGGCGGTACGCATACCGGCGCATGAGGGACTCATACGGTAGGTGGATGGTTACTAGCATCAATAAAGGAGGCACGTATTTAACACAGACTGCCCGCTACGACCTTCGAATGGGTTTCCTTTTCCTTTACGCCGTTTCTGTCTTCAAGGTCAACCAGCAGGTAGAGACTCCGCTCTCCAACGACGTATTTCACGTCAGCCACTCTTTAACCAAATAACCAATTCATTCGTTGAAATATTATTTAATCTAATCAATTCCAATGGCTCCTTCACTTGTTAAGACGGTTGGCGCTGCCGCCGCCATTTTCGCCGCCTCGGCCAACGCCAATTATCCTGCCAACAACTATCCTGTCAACAACTATCCCGTTAACAACTACCCCGTCAACGGATACCCGGTCTACTCCGTCACCACCACTACTGATTCCGCCCCTACCAGCAGCGTGACTCCTTCGTCTAGCACCAGCATTCCGGCCGTGAGCACTAGCAGCACCGAGTTGCCCGGTACCACCAGCACTCCCAGCTTCCCCGGCACCAGCTCCAGTGAACTGCCCGGTACTAGCAGCACCCCCGGCTTCCCCGGAGAGAGCTCCAGCTCCAGCTCCAGCTCGCTGCCCGTTCCTACCAGCACTCCTGGCTACCCCTCGTACCCTGAGAGCTCCAGCACTCCCGGCTTCCCTGGTACTAGCTCCAGCGAACTGCCCGGCACCAGCAGCACCCCGGCCGCCAGTACCAGCAGCGTTCCTGCTACCAGTGAGAGCAGCTCTCCCGCGACCAGCAGCACTCCTGTTGCTACCTCCAGCAGCACCCCGGGCACTGGTTCCAGCAGCACGCCTGCCACCAGTGAGACTAGCTCTCCTTCCACCAGCAGCACCCCGGGATCTGGCTCCAGCAGCACTTCCAGTGCTCCTGGAAGCGGTTACCCTACCGGATACCCTGGTTACCCGCTCCCTAGCAGCAGCGGCGCTTCGTCCAGCGAGAGCAGCGGCCCAACTACCAGCAGTGCCCCGGCATCTAGCTACAGCAGCACTCCTGCTACTAGCGAGAGCAGCTCGCCCGCGACCAGCAGCACTCCTGTTGCCACCTTCAGCAGCACCCCCAGTGCTCCTGGCGGCGGGTACCCTACCAACTACCCCGGCTACCCTGTTCCCAGCAGCAGTGGCGCTTCGTCCAGCGGTACTCCCTCGTCCAGCCCTAGCGGAGCCCCCTCAACTAGCAGCTTCCCCGGCGCCAGCTCTAGCACCACCCCTGGCACTGGTTCCAGCAGCACTCCCGCTACCAGTGAGAGCAGCTCTCCCGCGACCAGCAGCACACCTGTTGCTACCTTCAGCAGCACCCCTGGTACTGGCTCCAGCAGCACTCCCGGCTCTGGCTACAGCAGCACTCCTGGTGCCCCTGGTAATGGTTACCCTACCAACTACCCTGGCTACCCTGTCCCCAGCAGCAGCGGTGCTTCGTCCAGCGGTATCCCTTCTTCCACCCCGAGCGGAGCCCCTTCGACCAGCGAGACCAGCTCTCCTTCCACTAGCAGCTTCCCCGGTGCTAGCACTCCTGCCACCAGCGAGACTAGCTCTCCTAGCAGCACCCCCGGTGCCAGCTTCAGCAGCACTCCTGGTACCGGCTCCAGCAGCACTCCCGGCTCTGGCTACAGCAGCACTCCTGGTGCCCCTGGCAATGGTTACCCTACCAACTACCCTGGTTACCCGGTTCCTAGCAGCAGTGCTTCGTCCAGTGGTGTTCCCTCTTCCAGCGGAAGTAGCTCCCCCTCAACTAGCAGCTTCCCTGGCACCGGCTCCAGCAGCACCCCCGGTGTTGGCAGCACTCCTGCCACCAGCGAGACTAGCTCTCCTTCCACTAGCAGCGCCCCTGGCGCTGGCTACAGCAGCACTCCCGGTGCTCCTGGAAGCGGCTACCCTACCGGATACCCTGTTGGCAGCAGCAGCGGCGTCCCTTCCACCAGTGGAGGCAACTCTCCTGCTACTAGCAGCATTCCCAATGCTCCTGGCAGCGGTGGTGTTTCTACCAGCGAGAACAGCTCTCCTACTACCACTGCTCCGGTCTCGTACACCACTTCGACCATCTACTCAACCACCTGCGTCGAGACTGCTCCTGGCCAGACTACCACCATCACCATCCCTATCAGCACCACTGTTTGCCCCGTGACCGAGACCCAGAGCAGCAGCCACCCAACCCCCACTGCTTACACCACCTCGACCATCTACTCCACCTCGACCTACGAGACCCAGGGCACCACCACCACTGTTACCATCCCCGTTAGCACCACCGTCTGCCCTGTGACCGAGACCGAGACCCCTACCGGTGGCTACCCCACTGGCGGTTACCCCACTGGCAACCAGCCCGGTGGCCCTGAGGAGTCTACCACGACCACCACCTCGACCCTCTGGCTGCCCACCACCGTCTACGTCTCCTCTGTTTCCGCCCAGACCGTTCCTGCTGGCGGCTACCCCACCGGCGGCTCCCCCGGCCAGAGCTACCCCGTTGGCGGCGAGACTCCCAGCCAGAGCTACCCTGTCGGTGGTGAGACTCCTGCTCAGAGCTACCCCGTTGGCGGTGGATCCCCCACCACCAGCGGTGTCTCCTCTCCCACCGAGTCTTATCCCGCTGGTGGCTACCCTGGCGGCTACCCGACTGAGAGCTACCCTGTTGGTGGTGAGACTCCTGCCCAGAGCTACCCCGTTGGCGGTGCCTCTCCCAGCACCAGCGACGTCGAGGTTTACGTCACTGCCACCGTTGTGCCCGTCACCAACTACCCCTCCGGCTACCCTACCTACCCCGCTGGTGGCTACCCCGGAACCAACGCCACCCTCTCCACCTCGACCGTCGGCAGCTCGCAGCCCGGCTCATCGTACCCGACCGGCACGCCCATCCCCACCGGCGCGGCCTCCAAGAGCGGCTTCAGCGCCGCCTTCATGGCCGTTGCCGGTCTGCTGGCTTTCGTCCTATAAGGCTCTGGCACCTATGAGCTGATGACGAACGGGGCATGGATCGATGACGCGTGTGTCTGATTTGCTGGTGTTTTGTGAACAATAGACGGTTAGATGGGTTACCTTGCTAAAGCCTTTTGTCTTGTTGATGTTTCTAATATTTTCTCCATATGCCGAATATGTATTATCGTCTTTGATGTATATATCCGGATTTGAAGAGATGGTTATCTTGATTGTATCTAGTTGATAGGTACATAACCGTTTAATGCGACTGTTCTCTAAAAGTTCAATGCTCGTGTGTTAACTATGTGTGACTTTGAAAGTTCGAATCATGATATCTGTTGATACAACTGAAGACGTCCATTTGCCGACCATAGGTTGATCCCGTCATCCGTGCCTCCACGCATTTATGTTATCGGCCTTTCGTGCTTGTGGGGGCTGATCCCATATCTAGAACCGGTAGCTGAATAGGCGTAAGTGGGTTCTTATTGATTCCGATGTAGAAAGTGGTATCCGAGAGCTAATGGGTGAGGTACAGATGGATAGAATTATGAAGGTTGTAGCTTGTAGCTTGGGCTCTGGCTTGGGGTATGTAGCTGAGGTTGAGGCGGAAGCCCCCACTCTTTGTTAGCCAGGTCACTTCCAATTATAGTACGTACCCCACGCCGCGCCTAAGACCCCGTATTCAACCTCTCCTCTGAAACAACAATATAGGAATTAAGTGAGTACGTTGACAACGACGTCGTGGGATATCCCCTCCTTTCGGCGCCCCAGGTAGACACACCGGTCGGCGCTCCGATCCCGTTTGGGCCACGATGCGTGCTCTGCGCCCGACGCCCCTTGCGCGGGCGCTTATTGCCGGCAGGGCGCTTTCTCCTCGTATCCTCTCGTCTCCTGCCGACACCACGCTCCTACAGCCGCTGTCGCGCTCTCTTCCGCGGCCAGCCTCTCGTTCATCGAGACCGTTCTCGCATGGTGCGCCTCGACGGAACAACTGGCGCGACCCGCGACGCCACGATCCGTCCGAACAGCTCAGTCGAGCCAAGCCTCTGTTCACCCAAGACGGCCTGTCGAGGTTTGTGCGGTCGCCGAGTCTACACACCATCATAGCACTGTCGTTCGCAGGCGCCGTAGCCTTCTACTTCATGAACATACAGACTGTGCCGGTGTCGGGCCGTCAGCAATTCAACTGCTATAGCGAAGCGAAGGTGAAAGCGACGGGCGAGGCGCAGGCAAAGCGCATAGAATACGAGCTTGAGCGCAGCGGGGGCCGCTTTTTGAGCGACTGGGACCCGCGGACGAGGATGGTCAAGAGGGTTCTGCAGCGTCTGATCCCCGTTAGCGGCATGGAAGATGACGAGTGGGAAGTGAGAGTCATCGACGACCCTGGCACGGCCAACGCCTTCGTGCTCCCTGGCGGGAAAGTCTTCGTGTACAGCGGGTTGATCCCCATCGCGCGCAACGAACATGGGTTGGCTGCTGTGCTGGGCCACGAGATCGCGCATAACCTAGCCGAGCACGTTGCCGAGCGCATGTCATCGCAGATTGGCGTCAATATCCTCTTTTACTCGCTCATCACCTTGACGGGCGGCTTTGGCATTCTTGTAAGTACCTACGTCGGGCACGCCATGCTTGATCTGGTGTTTTCGCGCCCTATGGGCCGTCGTCAGGAGGCCGAGGCTGATTATATCGGTCTGATGATGATGGCCGAGGCTTGCTATGATCCGCAGGAAGCTCTCGGCTTCTGGGAACGGATGAAGAGGATGCACACTGGGGAGCCGCCAGAGTGGATGAGTACTCACCCCTCGGTACGTATATTCTGTGTTCACTCCGTATATCTCGGTGTTATCTCTTTTCCCAATTAAATCTCTCGCGAGAGACCTGGCATCTCGGTCTCCCATTTACAGCTAACCGCTTTCTGTAGAACGATAACAGAATACAAAAGATACAACAGTGGATGCCGCAGGCCTTGGACAAGATGCACGAAAGCGATTGTCAGGGTACTGCGGGCTTCGCGAATTTGTTCAGACGAGCATTTGAGAATCATAGGCTTATAGAACGCCGGCATGACATATAGAATAGAGATGCAACCACAACATCGTGGTTAGGCGTCAGCTCTTGGCACCAGGGCCGTGCTATTGTGAGATTATATATAGTAAGTCAGATCTCGTCATGGTGATCAAATCTCTTAAGACGCGATCCCGAGGCCCCGAAACGGCTATCGTCAGGTATCCGAGCGGCATTCTTCCATGATGAGCGCGGTATCCTAGCTTGAGTCGACTGTCTCATTATGAGAATGCCACTGCCCTTGATACCAAACCGGTGGCTACTCACGAATCCTGTAGCGCAAAACAGCTTGCGCTATTCGAGTTGCCGATTGGGCTTCGCGGTGTCGTTGCTGATCTCGATGAGGGCATAGTCGTTGGCTGCAGTGTAGAGCCAGCCTGAAGCTGTCCCACGTGCGCCCTGCCGTCCTCCGTACTACACGTTGAGGATTCAGGCGCGCTTCTTTCGCAATATCTACCGAACTCTCATATCACTCCATAATTAACTGGTCAAGGAGGTTCAAGCACCAATCACCACTCATCAACATCAATCCATATCATAGACCTCATATGGGTTCCCTTAGGGGCTGCAAATGTAAGACCCTTCGATATGTCGGGGCAGGTCTAGATTCTAGCGAAGAAACATTTGTAACGAGAAATAGTCAATCTAGATTAGATCTAGTTGCTAGACTAATAATGAAATTGATCCAATTTAACAACGCCTTTGAAATTCACACGACAATAGTTGCTGTTCTGTGCCCGATGGGTACACCATGCTCACTCAACAACTTGACTAGTCGCTTACTTTCATGGAATATGAGGGAACTGAGACCTATAGTCAAAATGCAACTGGTTAGAAGCGATGTTTATCATGGTTGGAGTAGGTCGCTGGCGATGACCGCGTAACAACTCGTTCATAGCATGAGCTGAGCAATAAAAAGATAGTATTTGATATGCGAAAGTCGTTCTCATGAATCATTATTTACTCAATATCCATCTAAATCCAACACTCGGTTGGCCACCGACTCAACATAGGAAAATTATGAATAGACAGGAAATCGATGACCTATTGCGTAAAATTCTTCACAAAATCATCCTTCCCTATTCGCGGCCCTGTGCTCGAAGCACGATCTCATTCCCATTCCGCAAGCTGGAAAAGGGTAAACACCAGGAGTGACGTTGACTTCCGCCCCGAGACGAACTCCATACTTGGGTGGTGTTAAAGACGAGCGCGCTCGATGCCGGTGTTTTGCTCTTTACCCGTGGAGACTTTAATGAAACCCTTGAGTCCTCCGTCTATAGCACTTTCCAGTGCGAGACCGGGAGTCTGCAGTAGACGGAGGGTGATCACGTGTCCGCTATTTGTGTACTCATCTCTGACAGCCTTGGACAACAGAGGTTCTACTCATCTTTAAATTCCGGCACCTTTCTCGTGAAGTAGCCGGACAATGCCTATGCCCCCATATTCAATAGCCTTGGATAACGGTGTTGTGCCATAATTATCTTGAGAGTTAATGTCGGCACCTTTCTCGAGAAGCAGCTGGATGGTCTCTATATGGCTATGTTCTATAGCCTTGGATAACGGTGTGTTGCCATATTTATCTTTGGAGTTAACGTCAGCGCCTTTCTTGAGAAGTAGCTGGACAATAGCTTGATGGCCTTCTCCGAGAGCCACAAGTAGCGGTGTGTCGCCATCCTCATCTTCAATATTGATATCAGCACCGTTTAGGGCCAATACCTGGACGATGGTTGTATGTCCCCGCTTTGCGGCCCATACTAATGGTGAATATCCTCCTCTATCTTTGCGGTCAATGTTGCCCCGTCTAAGTAGCATCTGAACGGTTTTCTCAATTCCACTAGCGGCCGCGTAGTGGAGGGCTGAACGTCCACTTTCGTCAGCAACACCAAGATCTACATTGTCGTCGAGGAAGTATTCGGCTACAGCTTCCGAGTTTCTTGAACATGCAATATGGACAGGTAGCCGACCCCAGTTGTCACTTGGGACAGTTGCAGTTATGTCGAATTCCATATAACGCAATGCGCCCTCCCAGAGACCAAGATCTAGAGCCAAATGTAACAACGATCTTCCGAAGTAGTCTCGCAAGCGGATTTGGGACAAGTCCGATGGGAACCTTACTCTCCCCTGCGTCAGGAGTAGAAGATTGTGCAATGGGGGCAATACGGGAACCTCGCCAGTGATTATTTTCAGGCGCTCCCATGTTTGTGTGTATGTTTCGCAGTACTTTTGCAGCTCAGCAGCGCTGATCTCTTCATGCGACCTGTTGCATTTATCCAGTAGTATAATTTCCTGCAATACTAGTGCAGTACCAATATCGCCGCTTCCCCGTAAGCGGTCGACTATCGCTTCAGGAGCTGTCGTGCACGATGGATACCAGGGGTAATTTCGAAAAGAAGTGACTTCGGTATCACATGACAGGGTAACGAGGGCCGCCAATGGGTTAGAAAATGTGCTCTCGTCTAAGAAACGGGCAAAAAGGGAGTTTTCTTCATTGTGAACCAAATTCAACATTGTATCAATGTTTTTAGACTGCCTATCAAAAAATCTTTCGTGGCCCTTGATAGTTGCTTCTAATGCCTTTTGATATAACTTGAGTCGTCTTAGCCATGTGACTCTCAGCGACCTGAAATAGAGAACGTAATAAGCACCAAACAATGCCGCTGGCGATGCTATTAGGTAAACGTACAGATCGTACATTTCTTGAGTATTGGTCGCTTTGACGACTTGACTAACGGGTCGAGGAGGTACCAAGTGAGGAGCTCCCGCAGCTCTCGTATTCTCTGAACACTCAAGTTCCAGTTCAATACATCTATGGCACTTATGTGGCCATATCCGCTTAATCGGCGTACACTGACAAGAGTATGTGAGTAAAAATGTCCGTAGGAGTTTAACAATATGAGAATTTGCATAACACACTGCTTTTTTGGCATGACGACAAAATCGACACTTGTCGTAGTTTAGGTGGCGCCTCTGTTTCTTCCTTGAGGGTTCTGCCATTCTGCCTGGGCAATCCATTCACCGACGATAAGTTCGTTGGTTGTCGCAGTGTCGCAGTGAAGGCTAGGGGGCGGCGCGTCTTATATGTTCTTCATATGATGTAGCATCAGTTATATGCCTGATTCCGACCAATAGCGCACCTTCGCATTATACAGGATTTATACCATGCATCTGACACAAATTGGTAATGCATGCTGCCTGGCCAATAACGCACTGTCGCGTATGCATGCTGCGGGAGCTGACGGTTTACCATCTCTGACGAGCAGAGAAACGCACAGCCTCACCCAAAGGTGGAAAGCAAGGATGTACTAGAATTCTTGACTTCGCTGCCGATGGGAATATATAAGGCGAATAGCGGTTCTTTTAGCTTTTAGTTTCATGATTGCTAGATTGCCTACTTTGTTGGAACTTACTAAGTGATGCCTTCGATAGCACCAGAGGACATCGTGGCTCTAGTCACTAGCCTCATATCCCTTCTCGTCGAGATACTATCCCTCCTGTTAGCCTACCGAACCTTTTTGAGTACGCAACATTGTGCGCGGCATGAAGAACGTCTTATGGTAGGACGAAGACGAACACGTTGATCGGCCACCGTTGTTGAGCCTCATCCTATCGTGGAATAAACGTAGGTATAATGATAGTCTCTTTGATCGTGGTGCTAGATAGTTTACAGCTTTCCCTAGATGACATTTGCTTTAAACTTCGCCATCTGACCCCGGCCACCGAGTATGAGACTCGCGACAAAGCCCTATGAAGTTGTTATGCCATTTGAAGAAAAATCCAACAGATTAGGTGCGGGATCGATCGCAACTTAATCTGACCCTTTTGTTCGGGATGGATAGGTGTATCGAGGGGGACATCCTGGACTGCAAGTTTGCTCGCTTTTTCATCCACAACACGAGCAATCCGTGTATTTAAGTCTGCTCAGGTACATATATGTAATAGACTAACCTAAAGATGGCATGACTACGGTACTTGGTTAGGCGCATCCACTCTGATCCTGTGACCAATGACATCAGAGATATTTGATTTCCCCAAGCTGACGGAACGGGGCAGCCAGTCCCCTCGCTTCGCCAATGCCGAGGCTCTTTCAAGATGAGTACCGAGCGCCGAATGCTCACGAATCCTTAGCTTCACGATCTGTTCTCTCTTAATTCAAGTCATTCACCTCTCGACTATACGGCATAGCGATTCCAGCATAATCATCATCTCACAACACAATTGAGTTCGACCTCTCTCGCATATCAACACTAGACTAGCCACCATGTCGAAGACGTTCACAGTCAAGGAGGTCGGTGAGCACAAGGACGAGCAAAACGGCATGTACATCATCGTCGACAGCGGCGTATACGACGTCACAAGTTAGTAGCGACAAGCTTCCGCCTTCCTTGTCAACCTTATCCGAAATTCCGCATTGCTAACATGATCGCGTTGCAGACTTCCTCGACGAGCACCCGGGCGGCGCCAAGATCCTGAAGCGCGTTGCCGGAAAGAATGCCACCAAGCAATTTTGGAAGTATCACGGCAAGAACGTCCTCGAGAAGTATGGCGCCAAGCTCAAGGTCGGCGAGCTGGCCGAGACGGCCAAGTTGTAGACGATGAAATTCCCATAGATACATACACGCCCACGCACACGCATACACATACACAACAACGCGTGCCTATACTTCGTATCGCGGTCGTTAGCGGAATAGCGACGGTTATTGGTATGATAATAGATTTTGCCGCGTTGTAGACATAGGGGAGGCCCGAGAGACATTGCAGATCAACAATGCAGATGTGCGTTGGAAAGTGGTCCAGGGACGGAAATCATCTGGACATTGCATGTAGACAGCCGGCATCTTGATTTTGCTGTACAGAGCATATACAATATTCAGCGTTATGAATACAACTCAAATGAGATGTTTGAAAATATACCAGTTCTGGATCGGGAATAAGGGGTATCTAAATAAGTCCCTTACCATTATCGCGTTGCTATGAACTGTTTTAGTGGGAAATAGTGTTTAATTTGAGCGCAGATATTCGCTCACCTTAGATTACGCATATACTCGTCCGTCTACTAGAGAACCCCAATCCTTCGTAACGCACCGGTGTGAGGTGGTCTTCATGCCGGCCATTATAGTTCGAGTCTTAAGTATGGGGCCACCCTGCAAAGAAAGCATAGTCTCGCCCTCGGCGGAGTTCGAGGCGTGAAGACTCTATCTGCAGCTCCTTCTAGCAATGCTCTAACTAGCGGAGATTAAATGGAGCAGAGTACCTACTTATAAGTGTAGGGTGTATACCTGTGCATACTATTACATCGAATACTGTACTCTGGGATGTTGCAGAAATATACCAGCAGATATAAGCGTGTATGTTGGAATCTACCGAATTGACGTAGTCACCTGAATTTCTACACAATGGCAACAAACCTAATAAGTTTTATGTCTCGCACCGAAGGAAGGAAGACAGACTTCTTGCGCACTTTTAACGAAGACCGTGGTTTTGAGCTGGTATCGATCGTACTTAACCCTTAGGCTTCAAAGTGAACTGAACCGGACCGTGCCGGCTCCGACAAGCTTTCATCACCGTCAAGGCCAGGGGTGGATTCCCCTATTACGGAGAGATCTCGGGAATTACGCTTCCTGAGATAAGGAAGCGGTCCTAGGAGATCCGAGTCCAAATGACCGGTTTAAAAGAGTATGATATATATCATCACGGGAAGGGATAAACAAGACTCATGTGAACCCATCTGCAAGAGCCATGTGGCTCAACGAGCGCTCCAACGTCCTAACGGTAGGCCAAGAGTCAAGGGTCTAGCTAGATGATCACTGGAATGTATTCTATTGGCTACACTAGGTAGGTAGCCCAATACCCTTTAATTCACAGAACTACCGGCACGCCATTGGTAGCCCCCATACTTATAGTATTGGAAACCAGACAGCAGGTCAACATCGAATTCGAATTATTGCATGGCAAGATGCGACATCTTTAATGCTCAATGCCAATACCAGCATTTAGATGCGTACTTCTCGTGATTTCTACCAAGAGCTGAGGAGATCTAGTACCTCATAGTAGCAATTCATGAAGGCTGTTGCTGCACACTTCGGAGTCACCACCATTGAGCTTGTTTCATCACTATTACACAAAGATATCTATATCGCACGTATAAAAATATATGTATCCACAACATTGGTTGAACTTTCAGTTATCTTGGGTCGGACTAAGTGCAGACAGTAGATTGTTAGAAACGCCGCAACTCTCGAACTGTATTTGATCAAACAGCGGCGGCAACGTTCCAGAATCATAACGGAGGCGTCCCGCATGCCGAACTGATCCAACGCTGCATGTCTCACATAAAGAGAATTGGAATCGAAGCTACATACGCGAGCTGCCCAGACCGCCACGCCATAGGCAACCGAGGCGCAAGGAAAGCCGAGAGTCTTGGATTCTCTTTGTAAAGGTGGTTGGATTGGGGACGTGAGTGAAATAAGGTTCGGCCTCTTGAGGTGCGATCTGCTGAGCAGGTATGAACTCTATACCCAGTCCGTTCAAGCTGTGAATTGAGTTAGGTATTGAAGGCAAGCGATATGCATCATGAACGAACGTGCACCATGACAAGGTTCATGGTGTTGGATGTAGAAATGCCGCATGGCAACGGGAGACAGTGCTCACCGTTTATTAGTAGCACAGTGTTAATAAGAAGCGATGGTATGCGTCTCTAATACTGTGATGCAACCCGCACTGGAGCAGTTAGGCTGGGATGGAAACGGCATAGTGATACGGAAGAGCTCGGACCTTCTAGGATTCTTACTCGTCAATGGACTTATGGCGCGATAAAAAAGCCCCACTAACCAGGTAGGTACTTTCTAGTGCAGTCGTAGTCAACCTTAGTCGGTAGGTAATTCGAAACTTCAATCAGCTTGTCCAACGACAGCCTCCTACTTATCATCGTCATTTCAATTTCAATTTCAATCCGTAGCACGACACGGTACGTCCTGCAACACCCAAGCATCCAGCGTCCCAGATCAATAAGCTACTTTCCTAGTATCTTTGTGCTGTGCCTTCACACGGGTTAATGCTCACACGGGTCAGCGGCTTTTTCTCCTGTTTCCTGCACCAAACATCCAACAAATCCTGCTACGTCATCCTGCAATCCCTGGTAGGTAGCTCGGCATCACCGCGCCTCTATTTTGCCCGGCCTCTCGTCTCTGGCCTGTCTGCCCGATAGTCTCGGCTTTCCTCGCGCGACTTTCAGTCGCCTTGACAATCCCCGTCGCAACCCCCATAACAGATCTTGCTCCCATTGCCTATTGCGGCAACGCACTGTATTTTACTCTCCGCACTGGGTCTGATGACAACCCATTCTTTCACTGGTTGGTCCAGCCATATCTACATCGACAAAATCGCGCAGAGCCTGCTGTACCTACATAGTACGGCTTCTGCTGAAGTGTACCTGCGAGGGAAAAAAAAATAGCGCCGCCCTGCCTGTGAGCTTGTCAGCGCCCCCCGGTTACTCCCACATCAGCCAAGAAACCAAGCTTCTCAATGGTCGCATGGGCTCTCCCCGATGTACACTACCGTTGCTCCTGTCAGACCTTGACTCGACCAGAGAGCTCCGGCAAACTAGCTTCTCCAGTTAATATTATTACTACTTCCCTTCCACCCGGACCGCTTTTTACTCTCTTCTCTTCTCTTTTTCTCTTCTTAACTCACTTGTCCTTGCGCAGATTCAGATATAAGTTTTCCAATTCTAACCAAGGCTCGTGCTGTTCGCAAAGCAAGCTCCTCACCCTCGCCGTCGACTGCCCGTGCTCATTCACCTAGTATACGGTAGTTGAACGCATTTCATGTAAGTAATTTACTCAATTACTGTTACCTGGTCAACGCGCTTGAGCCAATTCCCGCAAAACCTCAATCTCTGCGCATACAAGTATCTAGGGGCTTGGCGCTTATGAGAGCTTCAACGCTTTGGATAGGAAAGCCTGGCTTGAACAGTCCAAGAGTCGGCGTTGTCACACTACCTCCTCTTTGCAATTGCCCCTGAGGCATTTGATCTTAACTTGACCCATTCAACAGGAGTACTAATTTCTAATAGCTCTCCAAAATGCCTGCCATCAACACCGCTATTGTCGCTCGCGACACCATCCACCAGCTCGCCCGCCGCGAAAACTGTGAGCACCCTTGATCGCTAGGTCGATCCCTTCGGATACTTGGTCGATCGTGCTGGCTACAAGATTCAGGGACTAACTAAATGTAGGGGCCCAAAAAGAGGCTGGTGTCGTCGTCGTGTTTGGTAAGTACTGGATCTTTAACTTGTTGCAATACGTAGCAATTGCGAGCGATTAATTGATCGAGCTCTTGCTGACCACTTGCCTTACTAGCTATCGTTTTCATCGTCGGTGTTGGTCTGCTTGCTCTGTTCATCTCCAGACTCATTAAGAAGAGAAAGGCGAAGAAGGCTGGTGTCGGCGCTTAAACGATTCATGTCAAGGAAACGGGGAATGGGGGAAGAATATAATGAGGAATGCTGAAAGACGAGCCGATCGCCATCTAAGACCCCCGATACCACCGGCTCGAATATCGCGAAACTGGTGTACCCGCTGGACGCCCTAACCGATCTCAATCACCCATGTTCGGGCTCAGTTTAACGAGTATGAGAGAGATGAGAGAGACTCTGACAACATAATGCATCGTCGCGATGTCGGGATATACATTGTCCAGCTGGCTCTCTGCACGAGGGTCCCAGTGATGGATGATATTGTTGATAAATACCCTTCATGCTTTACAATGAGTTTCTCTCTATAATTACAATAACAATAAATCTGTTCTACTAATCAATCCATGTTTGAGCTCAACTATTTCCGATTTGACGTCTACATTTTGGCCATACTAATACAAACTTTGATCACTGATGTTTAATGCATGTTGCAGGTTAATGACAAAACCTACATTGCTCAATTGCCGAGTGGTCGGGTGGGTAGGTCATAGCATTGACTATTAGACCGCCGCTTTCTCTCCTAGGACTTTGGTTCATTTAGCAGCAAGAATATATTGGGGTGAGGCTCGTAGCTACTATTCCATCTTCTCTAAATGTATCAAGCCATCGGCCGGCTACACTCATCGTCAGTAGGCGTTGCTCAGCCCGTCTAAAATTAAACTCACCGGTGAAAACTGCCTAAGCTTGACTCCTGCGGATAAGAAAACGCGCGCTGTCTCGCCGTCCATGCTATATCCCTGGTTGTATACCACCTCACTGATACCGACCTGTACGATCTTGATGCTACAGGTGAGGCAGGGGCAGGTGTTGCAGTACAACACGCTACCATCGCGGATGCGCTCGCGGCCGGCCTCGAGAAGGGCGTTTTCTTCCGCATGAAGACAAAGACAAGTCGCCAGCGACACACCGCTAGTGGCATCGCCCGAGTTGCAGCGCGGACACCCGCCTTCCATGCAATTCGTGAGGTTTCGCGGTGTCCCGTTGTAGCCGGTCGATATCACGCGTCGTTTGCTGTCTACCAACACACATCCCACGGCCCGCTTCATGCAGTTGCATCGCCGCGCCGCGAGCGACGCCAGGGCCATGAAGTAGCTGTCCCAGCTTGGGCGCAGGCGATCTCCGTTCGTGAGATCTAGCTTTCCTAACGTCGCGTATAGATGGGCCAGGGAATTGGAGGTGTTGAGGAGCCGGATCGCGGCCCGTGACATAAGGGGCAGGACGCCTGCGTTGGCGCCGTAAAGATGCGCATCAGACTCGGTGACGAAATCCGCCAGGCTAATGGATTCCTGGTTCGGATGTGAGAGTTGCTTCTGACGCGCCTGGTGCCGTAGCCATCGCACCATTACAGGCGCGTCCACGCTGATGAGGATGAAGAAAGGACGCCGGCTCAGTGCGTCGAGGACTGCCTCGCTGTGGATGTCCGTCGTTACCCAGCGGGAGCGCCAGTGTTTCGTTACGAAGTCTAAAAGATCCCCTTCGCTTGCGAATGTATGTTCCGGCCGCGGCATTCCATTTTTAGGCCGAACAGAAAGCTCCCCTGTACTCAGACCATTTCCTTCTGTTGTTTGTGTGCCATTGGCCTCGGACTGTGAAACTCCGTTTTGTGTCTGACCTGGCTTTTTGTTTTCTATATGTAGCTTCTTGAATCCATGGTGCTCAACCAGGTATTGTGCTACCGTCCTCTTCCCCGCGCATTTTGCTATCAAAATAGTCAGTTGCAGGTAGGGAGAAAAAGGGGTCGAAGCCAGAAACAGAGTGTTATCATGAGCTTGGCTGGGACAGTTTACATACCACCACATATACCGATAAGCATCCTTGTGTCAACAGAGCGATTCAATTCCCCACGCACAACAGCATGCAGTTATGGTTTGACAATGCCCAAGCCTCGGTTCCTTCCTCCGACGTCTAAAGCAGAACACAGCTAAAGACGCGCTCTGTCGCGCTAGAACGCGGGTGCATCCCCCCCACCACGTGCCGCCTCACAGTCATTGGGTCTTTTCAGGGAACCTACAGCGGGTACCTTATCGCACAGCATGTAGGTACCTCTAAGGCTACTGCTTTAGCTACAGCACAATGCCCCGCCGGACCCGGAGGGGACACCTACCTGCAGATGATCTATGCTCTGCGGGTGCGCGGGGTAGGTAGGTACCTCTATATTAATCCAATAACGGGTCACGTCATCTCGAATCTTTAGGGTCTGTTCAGGTGACGACTCCTCGCTGTAAGAGAGGTACCTGCTCTGCCTCGACCTCGTCTCCCTATCGAACGGGACATGTGACCTTCGTTTAAAATCATGGGATGCACCAGGCACAGTCAGATGTGCCGCATGCCCGGGCCTGTCCGTAATGTGCAATGCTCTGAAACCCGTCACTGTGGTTCGTGTCCCAGGTGCCGGTTGTTCCAGCCCTGGATAAATAGATGGTGCATCGTGTGTGACTTAAGGCTGGCTGGCTGAGAGATGGGGACGTGACGGAAGAGGTACCTACCTACAGTTACAGCACCAGCCGTAACCTCGCTCGCCTTAAGAGCAACCCCACCACGCATGAAGGTAGATAGATAGATAGAGGCAGGCATCATCCATCATCCATCATCCCACCTCCGACTCCCATTTCCACTCCCACTCCCACTCTCGCCGCATTCCCACCTCTCCCGCTGTAATTGACACTTCTGGTCGACTCTTCACGTCTCTTAAGGTTCTCTGGATAGGTAGTCGCCGAACCAATCCATACTTTAGCTTTGGCTCGAAAACTCTACAACCACCAGTTGCACTGAGTCCGCCTATCTATCTGTGTAGATATATTCCCGGGAGATCCTCAACCTGCTCTCAGGCCGCCCAGCCCAGAAAATCTATCCATCGGCTATCCTGACCTCTCCGTCGAGAGCCTTTGGCCGATATGGCCACGCTAAAGTTTGCGCCGTTCTCATCTGAGATCGAGCTGCCCTTCTATTCGGCTCTCTTCGCCTCCAAGCTCGACCATGACAAGTTGAGCGACTCGGCGCGTCCCGTTCTCGGCCTCTACGAACCTCGCATCGGCGTAAATCCCGACGATAGCGTCAAGATGCAAGTACTGGCCAACGCCCTCACCAGCACTTCGTAAGCCGATTCTGTCCTTTGCCTCACTTTGCTTGAATCGACTCCTTCGGAGCTAATGCAGCGGATGGTCTATAGCGTTCCCGTCAATGCGGTGCGAGCCGAAGGTATTATCAAGAACACCAATACAATGGAGGCCTTCAGACAGGCAAATAAAGTTGACATACTCAACAACGCCGCTCGCCAGGTACGACCCTCCACCGTGCCGATGTTCTATGGATTAGGCGTTGATCAATTCAGATTTGGGATGCCATTAAGGATGGCACTATATACTCAGTCCCTTCTCTACTCTCCTCATATATCATTCTCTCTTACGCCGACTTGAAAAAATACCGTATGACATACTGGTTTGGGTTCCCAACCCTTCCCTCAGACCCCGCATGGAAGCGTGCAGGCGAACTACAACGCTTGACACCGGCCGAGAGCACTGCCCTAGTTGAACGAGTGGGCACGTGGCGATACTCTGTCGACAACAGAGAGTACGGCTTTTTCTTAGCGAAAAAGGTGGGAGGCAAGCGGCCTTCTACCAGCCTTGATTCCCATTCCGAGGACATCGGTTATACCTGGGAAGTCGGCTCCTTACGCGATTTCGAGAACAATTTCTTTCTCGGAATCCCGAAGAACGACAGATATGTGGCTTTTGTAGACCCCTCGGCATATGACGAACACCCCGCCTGGCCACTGAGAAATCTTTTGATGTTAGTGAGACAGCGATATCAACTCAGCGAGGTTCAAATACTATGCTACCGTGATATTCAGTCGCGCAGACATGAAGCTCGGAGCGTCATAATGTCCCTATACATGGATCCGGTTGATGAGTTGGTATTGTCTACAATGCCCAAGGCCACGGGCTGGGAGCGGAATCAGGCAAACAAGTTAACCGCGAGATCAGTTAGCCTCGCAGAATCAATGGACCCAGCCCGTCTTGCCGACCAGTCAGTGGATCTTAACTTGAAGTTGATGAAATGGCGAATTTCTCCCGATCTCAACCTGGATGCCATAAAGAACACTAGGTGTCTGCTTCTCGGCGCAGGCACACTTGGCAGTTATGTGTCGAGGAACTTGATGGGATGGGGCGTTCGCAAGATCACATTTGTTGACTACGGCGCTGTATCTTTTTCGAATCCGGTACGACAACCTCTTTTCGTTTATGACGACTGTCTCAATGGGGGCGCTCCAAAAGCGATCAGAGCAGCCGAGGCCCTGAAACAGATCTACCCTGGTGTGGAGAGTCATGGCGAAGTTTTATCCGTTCCAATGCTCGGCCATCCAATTGTAGACAAAACTCGGGGCGATTTTGAGAGGTTGAAAGCTTTGATAGATGAACACGATGCAATATTCTTGCTCATGGATAGCCGGGAATCTCGATGGCTCCCTACGGTAATGAGCAAAGCTGCCGGGAAGATTGTCATGAATGCTGCGCTGGGCTTCGATACCTACGTGGTCATGAGACATGGCGCCGAACCGAAGGATGGCAGTGAAAGTACTTTGGGCTGCTATTTCTGCAATGACGTAGTTGCGCCTGGCGATGTAAGGTAGTTCTCCCCTGGAATAGCTCTCATGACTAACAGTGAAAAGTCGCAGAAGGATTTGACCCTCGACCAGCAGTGCACTGTCACACGGCCAGGCATCGCTTCCATTGCCTCTGCCCTGCTTGTCGAGCTTCTAACCAGTCTACTGCAACATCCTTTAGGGCATCATGCGCCAGCCCCGGCAACGGCGTCTGCCTCTTCTCAGGAGGTTGACACAAGCGACGAGTATGCGCTTGGCATTGTGCCCCATCAAATTCGTGGGTTCCTCAACAGATTTCAGAATCTTGTCATAAAAGGACAGTCCTATCCTTGCTGCAGCGCTTGTAGTCAGCCCATCCTTTCAGCATATCGGAAAGAAGGCTGGGAATTCGTCAAGCGCGCCCTGGAAGATAAGGATTACGTTGCCGAACTGAGCGGGTTAGCCGAAGTTCAGCGAAAAGCCGAAGCATTAGCTGGCGAGGTAGACTGGGAAGAGGATGAGACCACGCACGGTGATGATGACGAAGGCGTATTATTGTAGCTGAATATTCTCTTCCGAAGCCATCACTTCCGTCGCAACCGCCTGCGAAGAACTCGCGCTGAGCGATTCAAGTATTGGAAACGACCTCGTTGGAATGCGGTGGTATGGAATCCGGCCTCGAACACCCCGTCAGACTCATCAACTCACGTTGCACCTCATATTACACCACCCACAACTACTGGCACGCCATCTTCGGCAGACGTGGAGACTTTCGGGCCAAGACCTGTGGAAATACGATGGTCCCAGAACTCTGAGGAAGCAATGGGTCATTTGATGTCCATTTATGACATATTGGAAGAAGGGCCACAATCATGGTCATCGAGTGGCAGTTACTTGCCTTGCTGTCACTACGAGCAAAGATGGCCGGCCTTTGTATGAATACGATGCTTAAGTTTGCCGAAAAAAAAAAAAAAACTGTCGACAGATTGCTGCAACAGGAGTTTAGGCATATCAATTGCTGGGGCAAGCGGGGTTTGGAAACAGTATTCGCGTTGGCTTTGAGATTTGATTTCTGGGAGAACACCTTAGCGTTTCGGGCAGATCGGATATATTAGCAGGTATATATATATTACCTGGGCAGTTTATATGTTTTCCGTGTTGATGTAAGCTTTAGGAGGTATGAATTACACACTACAACTGTATAATACCACATATAGGTTGTGAGCCGGTTCAGGTTAGATGCTCACCTCGGCACAGCAACTGTGATACACTCTGCGACAACCCACTGGGTGATGATGGCCTCGTCATTCCTAACCACCATGAAGTCGTACAAAGCGCGGATCCCAGCCCACCGTCTTGCAGTTCTCAGCTTGGCACATGATTAGACCAGAGCCTAATCTAATAAATCAATGACATTTGAGGATGTCGTGGGGGCACATGTGGTAAGGAACCTAATGAGGAGCAGCTCGCCCCTAAATTGATATGGCAATGAACATCCTCTAGTACTATGCTTTTTAGCTCTAACGCCAAGAGAGATAACTGCATACATATGTATTTTCCTTGATTTAGCGTCAGCGATCTAAACAGACATTGTCTGACAAAGTCTAAGGGAATAGCATCATCAATATTGATATGTTATATTCATTCGCTAGTATTGCAGCGGAAAGCCCTTTTCCCCTTTGACTGTATGATATGTTTCCTGTTGAGGTAAATAGACGTTAATGGTAGCAATACAGACTATCAAAACCTCCAGTCAAACTCGAGTTCAGCCTACCATCTCTCGTACGTCTACGAGCATAGGAATTATGTGAACTTCCCCATAATTACTAAATGTATTATAACGTTCATTGACATTTAATAGCATCCACCATAGTTACCGTTAGACAATTCAAGGTTAGTTGACGCTACACGTTATTAGTGGCTATCGTGTAAAGTGTGCCTTTTTATAGCGAGTTGGTACGCCAGCCATGTGACACTGATTGCATATCTAGTAAACCTAGGGTTGATATTGACTTCACTAAGAGCAACATATGTGCCAATCGGAGTATGTTGGCACCGTTATGATGGCGATGTTTGGCACCTAGATGTCGACATACGGGCATCGGGTCGCCGGTCTTCAACTTAACGTCCGAGGGGAAGCTCTGGGGCGGGCGAGGCCTGGTCATGTGTCCGAATTTACGAATGTGTATGCATGAATGAGGCCATCCTTTTCAGTAGATGGGATCAATTAATACCGTCAACGTCGCATAGGAGATCGGCTTTGAAAAATTCGGCCTACCTCAGGCCGTTCGTTGACTCGGATGGCGCCAACCTCAACACTGCTTCCTTCGGGCCGCGAGCAACCCGCACACATCCGCCTCGAATGAGTTGCCATGATTGGCCGACATCCTTTCGTTCGTGCCAATAGAAATCCATGACAAGAAGACGCCTAGAACCTTACTTTTCCCAGGGCCTGATCGCGATAGGTCAGAAGCGAGTCATACTAGAGGCGGCCGCCTCGAACCTAAATCGCTGAGGAGTTTTAGGTTGAAGATTGCTGCCCCATCCCGGCTGCTGGTTCACTCGATATCCGACATGCCTATAATACTCAAGGGCCCGGCTGGATCATGTTGCAGCTATTCTATTTCAACTGAGATAGCGATATCGCATCTGTCAGAGACGAACGATCCAGCCTCTTAGTTCCGTTTAAGCGGCCGACATTCTCGCCCTGTTATCACTCTTACCGACCCTAGTGTTTTGCGGGTAGTCTTGGCCATAAAACTTCTAGCTCCTTATAGTGGGACTTCTCGTTCGTGATACTCGTGATACGCAAGACGGAAACGACGGGAAATTATAGTTGGACCTGGAGGAGACTAACACTGGTGTTTCACATCGTTCACTAACGACCACGACATTGCGTGTACACCTCAACGATCGGGCGAGAAGCGAGCCAAGTTGTGGCTTTTCATTTCGAAATTTCCGATCTATTCACTTGGATACCCTTCCTTCACAATTCATTTCGAACGGGATCACTCACAGAAGATATTATTGTACATCTGCCCGCGACGTGCCGGACGTGTCAACTTCTATACATCTTCTCTCTCTCTCTCTCCGATTTTGCTACACTATCGTCATCTCTATTGTGACTCGGTCGGCAATGACATTTGAGACCGAAGAGTTAGAAGACGCTGTTTGCAATATCGTTCAGATTATCAAGCAGATTCTAGAACTGTCAGGGACAAGACTGAAGGTCGCTGGAGGGCTAGCGCTGCGTCGCTACCTCGACCAACATCAACCAGTAGACGTAAGATTGACTTTTTTTCTTCCGCCAGCCCGCATTATGTTTAGGAATATGTTATTGATTGATCCCTTAGAGAATCCATTTCGTAGCCGACCTCACAGTTTCTCTCAACTTCTTCGCGGGGAAGCTACTGGAACACCCCTTGTCGCCTTTCACGTATGAAAAGCAGGTCTTGTATTATCAGAACCCGGCTGGCCGCAGTATTCCAATTAAAATATCCAGACCACTTGTAAGAATACCCTTGAAATAACCCCCCCCCCCCACAGCTTGTCTAGATTCCCTATATACCGTCCTTATCTCGGTCTTGTTCTGACACGAGGGTCAGTATGGCAACCAAGTGGTGTTGCCCCTTATTCATAATATCGGATACGGTTGTGTCCCGTACGTAACATGGCAAGAGCTGGATCGCATCTACCCCGATCCAAGCCGGTCCGCTGCCTCGGACGTAAGAAAGAGGCAACGTGAAGCCAAAGAAGGGCCGGCTTTCAAATCGCGCCACGCGATGGACACAAGACGACAAGTCTCGGATCAAATCATCCCGAAACATTCGGCCGTGATTTCAACCGCAAAAGATATTGCCGCCGAGAGCGCGGTAGACGACTGTGGTCGCCCGATACACCGACGCGTGCGCTCTGAATCCAGTCTACGTTCGCCTTCCTTCATGATGACGCAGAAATAGCGAAATCGCCGCGTCGCTCCCTAGCATGACCGCAGGCGGTCGGTTGGTCGGTCGGATTATCTCATCTCTGGAAACCAGATGACTCCTAGACGGAACTCACTATCAAATGGGCTGGGCCTTCTACCTTTTCACATTCGCTAGCAGGTCTATCCAATTCGTTATAGCAATTAAATAAGCCGGTTTTATCTATATATCTGATTTAGCTTGCTGCCATATGAGTACCCATGGGTTCATATGCCGATGAGTGAGACGAGGCTAGTAGATCTCCCGGGCGTGTCTTCAACCTCTTGCGGCAGACTCCTAAGAGCGCTGGTAACTTTATGTCGCCATCACACAACTTCTCTCTCTAAGTACGCTCGTGTGGAGTAGTATTTTTGTTTCACAGATTACAGAACTGCAGCATTTTCCCGGGCACGCCATAGTTCCACAATTGATCGTAGTGCCTCTGTTATGCCGATATGCTGAGGCCATATGCCAGAAAACCATAAGGATAGAGGAGTGTCCTCGAGACGGAATCAAGTACTGCGTCAGTCGCTGTCTTTGGAATCATGATATCCTGTAAGGGGTGTAGCGTAGAGTTTTTATGTCACGATGCGAGCATACTGCAGATGTTGGACCCCTCAGGACTGTGCTCATGTACTTGTACTTGGAGTCTGGAATTCTCGGGATTGTCTTGGCTCTAGGGTCAGGTGCCACAGTTCCCAATGCAGAACTACTGCACTAGCCCGAACTAGTATAGACCACCTGTAAGTAATAAGCTTGTAATTATGGTTCGCTATCCAGCTACAATATTATACATAGTATTAGGTATACTTTGATCCAAAAGTTGAAGTTCATATGATTTTATAAGATTCAGTAAGAAAACACCGCTTCTAATTTTCATCATCGAGTTCTATATAAAAGCCGACATCGGGACTTTGATGGTGAAATAGCACGCGCCTACTTCTGCTGATCGCCATTACATCGGCCCCTGTAACATGGGGCGAATGAAATCTGGGGATTTCCAAGACACCCACGGCACATTGCAAGGTTGCAAGGGGCTTTGCGACGCTCCCGTCACAAGCGTGCCTTCCGTTTCACGCGCCCACATTGTCGTCAGCTGCATCGATCGATCACGTGGCTCACTAAGACATGAATACTTTTATTTCTTTCTTTCTTACATTTGCCCATAATACCTCACTTGATACGTTGCTAGACGAGTGATATCAGTAACACCCATGATATCTGTCGAAAAACACTTTCCCGTGTGTAGAGTGAGAGACGGCCCCTTAATCTCTTAGTGAAAGGAGCCAATAGATTCCACTATTTCCAATGGGTCGAGCAATTAAGTAGCCTGGTCCAACCTCAAAACCTCATAGTCATAACCTCCAGACTCGGACACAATGAAACGATTCCTCAGGTCCAGGTTCGCGCGGCAGGAATCTGTTCATGATTACATTGGCGTCCTCGTGCCGTTAGAGGAAGCCCATTTCCACAGCCATTCCGCGAGGTGCGGTAAGGCCGAGTTCGAGGAGGACCGGCGAGGCTCCGACGATGGCAACACTAATGCCGACCTGGATGGCGATGAGGATGAGGAGACCGCCCTAGGAACTTCCTATAAGAATAGTGACAATGAGGGCGAGGGTATGCTGCAGATGAATGCAGCTGAGTACACCATAGAAGGTTTACGACGGGACGTACGGAAAGGCGAACCCGGACGCAGGTGGACAGAGTACGAGTGTGAGTTAAGCTACTTATTGGTGGTAGATTATGAAGACTTTGACTAATTGGCTTTATTAAATAGTAAAATCAAAACTCATCAACAAAGCTATTCAAGATATCGGAATGGGACGATACAACTGGCAGCTTTTCGTTCTGTGCGGTTTCGGCTGGTTTGCCGACAAGTAAGTTCCCAGCTAAAGACGATTTATACTTAATTAATTAGCATACTGATTCGAAACGTTGTAGCCTGTGGATGCAAGTACGTCTAGTTTACCAGAGATATAAGCCCCGAGCTACCCCATGTCTCACAGCCATGTCTTACTTACTAACGTCTGCTAGGGCGTCTCCTTGACCCTCCCTTCGTTATCTGAAGAATTCGGCGTAACGGAGAAACAAGTCAGGTATACAACGAGCTCTCTTTACCTCGGCTTGAGCATTGGCAGTGCATTATGGGGGCTAGGCGCCGATATCATGGGGAGGCGGATCGCCTTCAACCTCACGCTTCTGATCACAAGCATCTTTGGTACTCTGGCGGCATATGCGCCCAACTGGCCCACTGTATGCTTTTTGTTCGGGCTGATGGGTACGGGCGTGGGCGGCAACCTGCCCGTCGACGGCGCCCTCTTCCTCGAGTTCTTGCCTGATGCTTCGAGTTCGCTTTTGACGCTACTATCTGTATGGTGGCCAGTGGGTCAGCTTGTGTCGTCCCTGTTTGCCTGGTACTTCATCACAAAGTGGCCAGTTGACCAAGGATGGCGGTTATTCATCGCCACCATCGGCATCGTCACCTTTATCATGTTCATTATTCGTTTTGGCCTGTTCCACCTTTTCGAGTCCCCAAAGTATCTATTGTCACAAGGCCGACAATCCGAGGCCGTCGCTGTCGTTCATGGGATCGCGTATCGCAACAATAAAAAGACGTGGCTCACGGAAGAAGTATTGGATGCCGTCGTCGACACCGAAGACACGGAGCGAGCTCCTGTCCGGGTTTCGGCACGTAGCCTCCTCAAGGAGAATCTCAGCTCATTCTCTCTAAGCCACATCCAACCCCTATTCCAGAACCGCAAACTCGGCCTCACCACAGCCCTCATCTGGTTCTGTTGGGCATCCATCGGCATGGGATATCCGTTATTCAACGCCTTTCTCCCGCAGTACCTCTCGCACGGCGGGAGCGAAGTATCGGCTCGCGAGAGCAGCGCCCCCACGTCCGGGACACCCGCCGAGACCTACCGGAACTACGCCATCATCTCGATCGCCGGCGTCCCAGGGAGTCTGCTCGCGGCGTATCTGGTGGACCACAAGTCGCCCTTCCTAGGACGCAAGGGCACGCTCGCCATCTCGACGTTCGTGTCGGCCGTGTTCCTGTACCTCTTCGTGACGCTCGGCACGACGCCGACGGCGCAGCTCTTCTTCACGTCTGTCGAGGCCTTCTGCCAGAACATCATGTACGGCGTCCTGTACGCCTTCACGCCCGAGATCTTCCCGGCGCCAGTCCGCGGCGCCGCCACGGGCGTCGCGTCCTTCCTGAACCGCGTCACGGGCTTGCTGGCGCCCCTATTGGCCGCCAACATCCCCGGCGACGGCAGCACCACTCCGATCTTCCTCTCCGCGGCGCTCATCCTCGCCGCGTTTGTTGGTATGGTGTTGATTCCTATCGAGACGAGAGGAAGACAACGATTGTGAGCGAAGGCGGTCGGTCAATGATTGGAGGAATGGAGAGAGCTTGGCGAGTGGAAGCATCACTTATGTACATATAGACTGTACAGCAGCAGCATATAATCGTAGGTTTACCTAGGTAGCATAGCATTAGGCGGAGCCCAAAAATTGTACTTTCAAGTTATCACATTATCTCTCTGGCATCATACTTGTACATGAATAACAGCGTAATCATATTCAAGGGATAAATTTGCAATTGGGTTGATTTAATTCAGCGCTATCTAAATGGAATGTCTAAACCCTCCTATCTCGTGCCCCTCGCGCCAGCAGGTGCATCAACCCGTCTCCTCTGCAGCGACCTGCCCAGGGCATCCCTGACCATGGGATCAGCACGAATCGTATTTTGCACAAGCCATTCCCTGAGCTTGGACCGCATATCGTTGACAACCTCGGGGTCGCCCGCAAACGGAGCCATCTCAAGTTCCATGAGGCGAGTAGCATCAGTATCCATGAACCTGGCCGTGTGTTCGAGCCGCTCGAGGTTCTGCTGAAGGGCCCTCTCGCCCGCGGCGGCCTCCTGGTTCCGGCCGGCCTGGAGCACGGGGCCGAGCTGTCCGAAGGCGATGTAGATGGCGATGGCGACGCGGCGGGCGAGCGCGACGACCTGGAAGGGCAGGTAAGGGGGATGCGAGGTGAAGCGTTCGAGGAAGGGGTTCACGAGGATCTCGACGAAGGCGGGGAACCGCGGCCGCATGACGGTGTGGGCCTCGAAGGCGCACAGGATCAGCAGCGTCACCCAGCGCCAGTACCGCCCGAACTCGAGGTAGCCGAGCAAGCCCAGCCCGTACAGGCCGGCGGCGGCGACGGCGTAGTGCGGGATCACCGTCGTCTGCAGACCCTTCCACACGTAGTCGTGCAGCGTGACGCAGTTGCGCCACGCCGTTATGTCGGGGCCAAACCGCTCGTACGCGAACCGCTGGGCCGTGTCCGTGAGAACGTCCGACGCCGTCTTGAGCCGGATGAAGAAGTCGCCCGCGTCGTCGATCCCCACGCCGCTGCCCTGCGAGACCTTGTCCGGGTGGTGCAGCGCCGCCAGACGGCGGAAGCGGCTCTTGATCTCGCGCTCGGTGGCGCTGAAGGGCACGCCTAGGGATTGGTAGTAGCTACCGCTGCGCTGCAGGTCGTAGTCGGCTTCGTAGATGGTGTAGAGGAGGTAGAGCGTTATCACGAGGGTGTGGATGCGTCGTCGGTGAAGCTGCCAGCGAGCCGAGTTCGGCGGCGGACGAGGGTCGCCGGCGCGGATGGTGAGGCCGTAGTAGATGGATTGGACCCAGCCGGTCACGAGCTATCGAAGTAGAAAAGGCTCACGTTAGTAGGTTTCGTGGGCATCGATGCTTTGCTCTACAGACACATAGACACGGAGGCAGCAGGAGAGACAACATACATTTGGGAGGAACATCCATCCCACCAGGGAGAGTGCGTTACCGGACATTTTTTCTTTCACGACCATGACACCTCGTTTGGAATCGTTAAGGCATTGCTGGTGTCGTTGTCACTGTTTGAGAAGAAGATGTTGTTCTCGTGCGTGGACGTTGGATGTTGATTGTTGAATGTTGAATGGGCAATGTTTGCCTACCTATCACATGCTACCTACAGCAAGGTACAGGTATACAGGTAACGACCTAACTGGATGACGGTAGTGGGGTGTTAGACGCCGGGTGGCTTTCGTTGATGCCGGGCCGGTTTCGGATGGCAGTCAAGGTACCGACGTTTAAAGCCACACCCGCCGCCACAATATAGAAAGAAAGTCGTATGTTTTCTCATTCGCTAGTATCAAAGCCATCATTTTCCACGAATAATGATGAACGATTAGACAATACAAGCGCATGGCATAGTTTATTTGATGTTTTCAACCATATAATGTGAGAAGGGTCAATACCAGTACAATAAGGCTTGATCGTCTCGGTTATTGTCAAACCCCTGACAAGCCCCTTACCCAACCTTCCACAGCCTGCCTATTTATTCTCAAGATGGCCCCGAGAGGAAACCTAACGCCTCGGGTATGTCGTCAGTTCTCGTGAGGGGGATTCAAATGCTAAATGCCGAAAAAAGACCATCATGGCGCCCGCTGCAGCCTTCTGCATGGCATGGGTACTATTCGCGTAAATTGCCCCCTGATCTAGTTTCCACCTCGGCTCGATATACATACTTAGCAGGAGCAAAACAGTTACACGCGCTCTTCGATCAATGAAGCGAAATGGAATGCCGTAGGTCCTTATGCGATGACTTCCCATGTCGTTCGACTCGGTCTGTTAACGAGCCAATAGCAACAGGATAGGGAGCGACGGCAAGGCCGAGGCACGCCCATTTCCGATGGTGACCCGAATCAGAACCGCGAGCGGTGATGAAATGGTCGCCTGTTATTCGATCACTGTATAATACATCAGCCAATATACCCCTCGATCTTGTGGAATAAAGAGTTCAATATATATATATATATATATATATATATATATATATATATATCATAATCCGAGGTGTCGGCACGCAGACCGAAGAAGGAGGCGAGAGCTGACGACGCGAGGGTTTTTTGCTTTTGCTTCATTTCGTTTATTCACGAAGGTGCATACAAACTGCCGAGACATGCAGCTTGGCAGATTACGCTATACTATTACTCTTATTACAATCCAGAACTTACAGGTTCCAAGAGAAGACTTGTACCCGGTAGTGTAAATGAATAATGTAATGACATGTCTGACGATCGTGAGAAGAGCCAACAAAATATTCTGTGGCTTAAAGTATGCCGCGATCCTACCTATAAAAGTAAAGACAGCATCCATGGTTCCTCAGGCACATCTGATTTACGTACTTTAAGCGTATGTTGCCGGGCGTCGAGATTGAATTCTAATATCAACGCTCCCTTGGGCTCTGCTCAAGTCTGGTCGTCAAATATTTGTCAAGTGAAGACGTAAAGGATTTCTGGTCATATGGATACCTTTTTTTTTGTACTGGGAACTAATGTCATCACAGACTCCAATGGCTCACAAGACGAATAGCTTGTGTCAAATTTTAATGTTGCTGGCCGGATTGGCTTGGAACTGTGTCATATTTCATATAATCATCTATGACCGCAAGGGAGCCATACTGAACAGGTTTCTCCCTTTAGCTCTGGCGGCAAACTAGGTATATATATACACGAAAGCTACGCTTTCGTCTATCTATTATTGTCACCCATTATCGTGTCTGTTTTCGTGATCAGGCAATCAACGGGTAGGTGAATATGTAGACCGCCGCGTTATAGATGATCTAACCCCTGGCATATATACGCATTCCCACTACCTGGGGCTATTCCGTATGACAGCCGAAATTAAGGCCAGAAAAATTGCCTTCTCCGCGTTCCCATCGTTGAGGTATCGAACTCACTAAGCATGATAATGAATAGGAGAGAAAGAGATAAAATAGAAGAAAATAGAAAAGCCGCCTACGATAACATGTTTAAATCGATCTCGTTCATGAGTCACCGGTTAGTTTTCATCTAAACTGTAATAAGCCCCTAAATATTAGATTTCAAGTATTTGTTGGGCAGCAAAAAGTCATTTTCGGTCCGATTGTTGTTTCCGCTGGTCTATTCTTATTTCCAACACAGTTTCCTTTCCGATTACTTTTTTTTCCTCTTTCCCTCATTTCTTACTAGCCATTGTCATCTTCCTCAACATGATGTGCTAACGTCGGTTCTCCCAGCCAATTACATCTTTAATGTTTGTCCAGGTGGTGTATTGATAAATGCATAGGGTCAACACGATTAGTATTCCACAAAGGTAACAAGCAGCGACATTACTTAGGATTAGTGATCCATTCTGACACATGACGAGAAGCAGGGGTTATCGCCATTTTAGCATAAAATAAGCTTCTCCCTGGTCACCAGGGCCTGACTATACTTACCTTCCCTTTCCCGGGCTCAAGTGAAGCAACACTTTGCGCGGTTGCCGCGGACTAGAGCCGTGTAAATCCGCTAGGATGTCCCAAGAAGTCAGGCTAGCTATATTGCTACCTAACCGTGGTGAGTTTGCCTACCTTGTCATGTAAGCAAAGGTTACATACAGAATTGCATCTTCCTTGCCTCCCATTGTGTCGTGCGGTTGTTTGATACACATACTGTTCTTTGCCATACAAGTTTCGGGAAAGAAGGCTTGCTAGCCGGATTCTCACGTATTTAAAGGAAGGGATAGAAGCGGAGAGAGACGTAAGTACAATGCGGGTGGAACATGGTAGTGGTGGTTTTCGATCAGGTGAGCAGATGTTGAACTGGATGGAATACTGTTGTAGTACGCCACTTGTAGGTAGTTGTCCAATTGGTAAAACTCTTGGGGTCAGCAGATAAGGGAAAAAAAATCTCGCAGGTCGATGGGATCCATCCATTAGTTATACATCTGATGCTGTGCAACTCTGAGGGGTGGGAATACAGATTTGTATCAGCATCAGCCCATAGCCAATCATCCGAAGGCATGCCCCTAGATTGCCTCGAGGGTTTTAAGTGACCAATCACCCAAACGCCCTAATCAAGGGATATAGGATTCTAGTTATCTAGGCCATCTGTACGTTAGGGAAATTGTTTCTTCGGCCACCGCCAAAGTGGCAAATAGGCATACGATACGTGTTCGCGCCCACGTGCCGTGGCATCTACAGCTATCATTCGAGATAGCGTTTATCTCCAGGGCGACGGAGATGCCGAATTAATCCATGGATCTTGTCAGCGTTTCTTTACTAATGCGATCTCCCTATTATGACTATGGCGTTACATAAGGCGCCCCAGGGGAAGTCTCAGCGTGAAAACACAGGGTCAATGGAAGCTACTGGGTCAAACTCGGATACCGCAAAATCGAAGCCTGCCCTTTGCTACGTTGACGACTCGTAGATATTCCCCATTAGGATACCGTAGTCACCCATTGAATCATCTTCAACGGTAGCAACGTGTTTTGTTCCCTTCGCCGAGCTGCTGTGGCCCCCGTCAGCGTGCGATGTAACGCCGTTGCGGTGCACGGAAGGCTAGGATTTGAAGATCGTGCCGATGCGCCCGTCATCATCCTAAAGGCTCTGTCAGATGGAATTTATATGCCGGTCAGTAAGCGACCTACTCTCATTTGGTTGACCTTGGGTTTCATCCCCCCAGGTGTTATAATAGCCGAGGTAATACTTGATGTACGTGCGTAGATAGTGTTGCGGGGTTGCTCATTTCCCGCACGCACAGTTTGCTTCTGAATGACCATGTCAGGTTTGCTGTATGAGGTTTCCGCAAACTAATAAGTCCCAATGATTAGCGGGTACGACATTAAACTGAAACGGGGAGAAGTGGTGTTTGCAAGAACTGGATTCCAGTCTTCTGTAAGGAGACTGTTTGACTCCATCACCCGTCTTGTTGGACCACGTCAAACTCGGCTGAATTCACATGGACTGCACGTAGGAGTAAGGGCAGCTTAGCATAAAGGCCCGAACCAAGCACTTGACGATTAGTCTAACATGTGGAAGCAGTAAGGGCCCCAAAAAGGGACAAGTTGTTGTGATGGGACTGCTGAGACTGCTGAAACTGTGACGTGGTCTCAACAGCAGAGCCGCATGCATCCCTCATCGCCCGATTAATGCAGTGGCGCAGTCCGCGACCGGCTTTCCTTGCTTCGTGTAAGGCGGTGGCATTTCAGGGCGGGGAATAGTACAGCGATATGGGCCGGTACATTTCAACTATCTCGATATACCTGGTTTCGTTTCCGATGGGGGCTGAGGGATAAGTTGGGTTTTTGTACTCATAGTAGGAACAGATCACCCGATAATGCGTTTAACATATGCAGGCTATGAAGGTGGCGTCCGAGAATTGATGCAGTCCAAGACACAATAGGCCACTCTACCATGCGGCTAACCTCGGTAGCGCCCAGCCAACTTGGCTGTCAACCCAACATCGAAAAATGATTGAGGCTCTTTTCGAGTGTAATGGCCCCCGGGGCGTAGTGTGCGTAATGTATTGGCGAGCGAGTGCTGCAAGAGGCTTGTTATATCTATATCTATACTACATACAACTATGTATAGCACGGAATAACAATTGGGTAGTTGCCGTTTTCGGTCCTCCTCTCCGTCTTCATCCTTGCACAAAAAGTGCACTTTTCGAGAACACGGACCACTGAGCCTCATACGATCCCTGACTATCCCTTTCTCGTGTGACAGGACAGGTACATACTTCTGTTACCTATTCAATTTTTGATACCTAACAGAAAAGAGCCTCCTTCGGGTGGAACACAGCCGCTCTATTTAAAGCCCCTGCATGATGAACAATGGACATAAACACTTACCAAAAAAAAGTCCACTTTCCTGCCAATGAGGCCGCAAATGCTCTTCATTCACTCGACTCCGGAGGGCATCTCTGGCCGAGTGGGGGCCGGATCAAATGACTTTGCCCGAGTTTTCAGGGTTACAACGGCTTCCTTACGAACTAGTCGCATATATCGTGGAAGACCTCGATATCGAAGATGTCTTCAACTGGTCGTTATGCAATAAACATTTCCAGTACCTTATACGTGAAAACCGCTTTTGTAAGCGAGTCGTCATGGTAAGTGGCGAGCTGTTCCGAGCACGACCAGAAAGATCGGAGAGATTGAGCAACGGTTAACATGGCCGGCTAGACTAAGGTGCCCGCTTCCCTGGAGACACGGGAGGCGCTCGAGAACGGCCGTTTTGCGCGGGCGTTGCGTCGCATAGCAAAAAGGCGCAACGCCCTATCACAGGCTTCTCCGTACGCCATGGGCATTGTGGCCTGCGCTGACGCGTACGAGTTCTTCGGCGGCAAGTTGTGTTACATCATCGAGGCACGTCCGCACCGGTGGCTTCGGATCCTCGATGTACACGGGCCAACCAACTGGGAATTGGTTGTGAATATTCCTATGCTTATACGCGCGGCTCTCCCAAGAGCGGCAAAATGTCGCAAGTATAAATTTAGAGTACTTTACCAAGCAGCAGGGATCGTAAGTTGCCTGTTTTCTTTCGCTTTGCCTGACACGGAAAACTGGCTCCTTATTCTCAAGCCTCAAACCCAACAAATACTTGAGACGTTCCGTCTAGAGTCCACAGCCAAGATATTCGTCAGGAACAACGATAAGTTTCTCTATTTTGGCACACACTCTTGGATGGGGGCCGATGGGTACCGGAAATGGGTCATTAAAGGTTTTGATGTCCATAAGCGTTGTTGGCTCCCCCAAACCCGAATGTTCTTATCAGATATGGCAGGATGTGACATAGGGTCAACAGCCTGCTTTGAGATATTTGGTGAGTATTTTTATGGCCTCTCTAATCAGTGTCTTTTTGAAGCCGACGATCTCGAATGGACGTCCCGCTACTACTGCTTCCGTTTCCCGCTGAATGAACCGAGGCTTGAGAAGACTGAAGTGATGGAAGATAAAGATAGCTGGAGAAGGAAACACTCGGAAGGTCCTATCGACGATCGTTGGGGATTTCTCTCCCTGGAGACGGATGAATCCAATGGAGACGTCGTCATCCTAGAATGCAGAAAAGAATGGCTGGAGGGCCAAAGCACGAGTCGCCGCATATACTACACGACGGAGGTAGTATTCCGCCAGCAGAACATTCAAGAGGGCCAACAAAGAGTCAGAGCCGCCACAGCTAGGAGACTGGGTGACCGTCCGCAAAATAATGCCCCCATTCCACTTCGACGACTCAACTACGTTCATGTAGGGGATGACAGCTCTATTGCATCACTATTGGTGCGAAGCAAAACGTATTTTTGCACATACATCCGGTCCTGTCACACCTTCATCGACCTGATAGATGATACAGCTATGGATGCGTCTAGTCCGCAGCGGTTACGACTCCGAACCGGCTATCGGAGATTGAAGCCGGGGGTACGCATATTGGAAAATTCAGCTTCGGACAAGCCGAGTGCTCTTAGCGAGCCCTCTATACAACAAGAAATGCAGCCTTATCAAGCCAATACGATATTTGTCTGGCCCCCCGAGCAGCATTCATCGGGGCCAGACCCCTCTTTAGACCGGGTTCGGCATCTACTCAATGTCGACGGCCGGCAGATTTGCGTGACTGCAACTGGAGACGATCGTTTTATAATCTACGCAGCTAGCGGCGATTCTAAAGAACCCAAGGCTTTGGTGCTACTCAGCTTCGACCCCGCGACCCAGTTCGAAGGCATGGAGTACGGCGGTAACATTGTTGGTCAACAAACCTCCCACGATCCCAACAAAGGGGTGGACGATGGGGCGGACTCGAGGACGGCGTTACAGTCCGGCCCCAACGTTCCGCTGGGGGCTGTGGGTGGAACTAGATGCAGCAATGCTGACGGATCAACAAGTTCACCATCGTGGCATGCTGCGCCGGCCTCGTCGGCAGCCCCGTCTCCTCCATTCGTCCCAGACGCACCCGAGGGAATCAATTCTTGGGCCTCTTACGAAAGAGCTATGCATTTGGAGATACAACGGAAGTTATGTTTCAGTCGGTAACCCCAGGTCAGCCCGAGCAATGCAAAGCCAACTATACCGCGATGATAGCTTTCTTGTTCGTATTGCATCTGCATATGCATGGAAACTCCAATTGCGCTCGGACGCGGCAATGGCCCAAGACAACAGCGTGTCGGTTGAGGATAATTGAGTCCAAGTACCTAGACCCACGAGTGAATACCTATCCCTCCTTTGCTTCAAGGGTAGCTAGCTAGTCAGGAGGCGTTCGAAGGCGTTATCCGGAATTTACTGCCAAATGTTGTCAGCACACTACATAGTTAGGTAGTATCCGAGCCAATACTAGACATATTTCCAAGGCTTGTTATTCCCCTACGGGTTAAAGCACGTAAAATATCTACCGGTAAGTATCAGGGAAAAGATAAGGTAGTAAGCACACTGATCCCTGTCAGCGTTCGCCCTATTTGCTGCGACTTACCAGGAAACCAAGTAGTAATTGTTAACTTAGATCCACCAACTTTTTTGGATTTTGCCTCGGTCATCACCACCTTGCTTTAGTTTATAAGAACAGGGTGAAATAAGACAATTGCCTGATTCTATGTGATTGCCCATCGCTGGTCTTATTTTCTTCCGAAACTGCATTGTCCACAATTTATTGTAAAAGGCACATCTACATGAAGATCACCAGCCAGCCTGCCTCTATTCCCGAGTCTGCCTTGCCAATACACACCTTTCCATTCCGCGGGCATGCATCAGCCTAGCCATGTGATCCGGAAAGAGTGCGCGTCATGCTTCCCAATGCTACGCGCGGTAACCTCCGCACATTTCGAGGGTACAGCAACAGCCTCCTCATTAGCGAATAGGAGGCAATGGTAACTCATCACATAAAGCCACCTAGTCTAATATCACACTCAAATAGGAAATAAGAATCATGATAAGAGTCCAGATTTATAACGGATGATAGAGCCTCAGGTCCGAGTGCCGATTACCTGTCCATCGCTCTTTTCTCTTCATGCCACCTCGCACGTCCTTAGGCCAATTCTTACATGCATACATTCTTGAGGGCCTATTTGTTCCTGTAGCTGTAAGTTGCCGTATGGAGGTTTCCTGCAGCTAATACTTGGCCACTACCATGGTTTTCTTTTGCCTAGATTTGCTAGTGTAGGTTTCGTTGCAGACACGATGTACTGCGTTAGTGCTTGTGAGGTGGTGTGGTGCAGATTTGGGGGCTTCTTCTACCGCCGGTTGAACTTGGTCATACCTGACAAAAATAAAAAGCCGAAACCTACAGGTAGACTTTCCCAAGACGAGGCAATATTACCGAACCTCATCGTGCCCCCCTAACCGTCAAAATACTACACTTTTTTTATGGGATATAATGGCGAAATCCTACTATACATGGAGGCGAGAAAAGGAATTATTAGTATTAGACATACGGTTAGTTTCTATCGGAAAAGCTCGAAGAAAGCTATATGACAAAGCTTTCTTTATCCAGACAAGCCTAGCCCACGGAGGCATTTTAGAGCCTTTCACCCAACAAGTGCACAAAGCATATTTTCCGATTCACAGAATAGAGGAGTATTCTGACAGCTATTTATATTAGTGTTTTGATAGGAGACTTTATTGATTGCGAATTCACTCTCACGTTCGAATCATCCCACACGAGATATATGACGTCCTCATGAGATATGCGGTATCCTCACGAACATCAAATCGTGCAGGATGTGGCCTGAAATTAAAGACACCAGTGGCCAGGCTATTGAGGAACTAGGGGTTCTGCATCCTATCTTGTCAAGGATGAAAACTAGAGAGAACTAAACCAGAGGACAATATCAAAGTCGGCCGATTAGATGCCATGATAGAACGATAATATTCTCGTGACTTAACATTCCGAGGAAAAGAAAACAAAAACATAGGCAGGGCATAATTTTGCGAAAGAATTCGCCCTGTGGCAGGTATTCTAAAGGATCGGGTGCCCACCATCCACAGTAACTATCATGAACTACATATTCCCATGTCCACCTACACTGGCACTAGACTGTCGCTAGCATACTCCACATTTCGAATCACATCCAGCCTACAGAGCTGTCAGATCTTTCACTAGGTAGTAGCCTAGGAAAGAGTATAGGAGATAATACAAAACTTCAAGACTTTATAGGTGGTTTCAACAAAGCAAAACATTGAGTCTAGTAAGACTGAAACCACATCATCTCCTGCTACGACACCGCTCTTGCAGATCAAGGAACACGATATTTATGTAGTCAGGATTATCCTACGAAGGTGTTCAAACTTCTTAGAGCAACAGCAACACTGGTCTTCACCGACCCGATCGTTGACTCCCTAAAGAGATCCTGACGCCTCCTTAAAAAAAGGTTCAATTCCACCTTCATTATTAGAAAGAAGGGAAACATTAAATGGAAAACATTAAATGGAAAACATCAAGATGGAAACCTGTCTAACTTTCTTAGATGCCCACGCTTACGATAAATAGGATGGTGGTCGAACACATATTGTCACAAACTTCCGCTGTATAACGTCTGAAACTTCACAACAAAAGAGCCTTCTGTACGCAGCCCCAGGTAAGCCCAACAGGGCACTCGAGAGATCCCTGCACAAAAGTAAGAGCTCACTTACCAAGTGTTCTCCGTTACACAAGGATTATCACAATTCAGAGTTATGACCTTGGCTACGTCTACAGGCACGTTTTCACTTGAATGGTTGTCACTATAGAAATTTGTATTCTCACGATCCCTTGAAGAATTTTGATTCTGGATTTAAAAAGGGAGAGGTAGACGGATCTTTCCTCTTGGTATAATGACTTGACCTGCTCATAATCTCGAATTTCTTCTTGATGACTCAATTGATGAATATATTGTGGTTTGTTATGCCACCATCATCCCTGTTCCATCTATAAATGTATCAAGATAGATTGTTTTCGGGGAGATATTTGAGCGTCTATTCTGCTGTGCCAAACTTGTCGATTTCTGTGTTTGCTCGTGGGCTCTGCTCGTGTTACAAGACTACCTATTAAAAGGTTACCCTGAAAGGGGCGCCTGAAACCTTAGTGGCGGAGACCGAGAGAGACCCTTACAAGCTACCCCACAGTGGCACAACGCTTGGATCGAGCTGGCCTGAATGGCGGCGCTGAGTGGCCAATTGAACCCCGATCCACGCTGTCGGTGGCCAGATTCTTTTCACCGCAATTGGAGTTGTGTGGGGTGGGGGGGAAGGGGAAGGGGAAGGGTGACATCTGACATCTACAATACCTGAACAAAACTTCCAACTCTGCATCTGGCCATCTACACCACTTACTTTCTTGCACTCATCGGCACAGCTAGCTTTACAACACCACCACTAGCTTGAACCTACAGAAAGACAAGCAGACGACAGACAGACAGAGAGACAGACCATGGCACCGTCGGCAGCTTCCACGGTGACGAGCGCCCCCCCGAGGGCAACGAAGAGGGAGAAGACCATCCGAGTCGATGCTGCTGTCGATGGGAAGGGCGGGGAGCTAGAGCGCGATCCTCTCGAGGTCAAGTATCGAGACTTCTTCTGGACCTACACCGAGGAGCCGCACCGCACCCGGCGCCTCGAGATCATCAAGGCGCATCCCGAGGTACGCACACATTCCGTCTCCCCGCCGCTGGCCCCCGTCCCTCTCACTTACACGGGACTACCCACCAGGTCACGAAGCTGTGCGGGCCCGAGCCGCTGACCAAGTACGTCGTGCTCCTCGTCGTGTCGATCCAAGTCTTCTGCGCCTGGCTGCTGCGGGACACGGCCTTCTTCTCGGCGCGCTTCTGGCTGCTCGCGTACGTCGTCGGCGCCACGGCGAACCAGAACCTGTTCCTCGCGATCCACGAGATCAGCCACAACCTCGCCTTCCGCTCGCCCACGGCCAACCGGCTGCTCGCCATCTTCGCCAACCTGCCCATCGGCATCCCCTACAGCGCCTCCTTCCGCCCCTACCACCTGACGCACCACAAGTCGCTGGGCGTCGACGGCCTCGACACGGACCTGCCCACCGCCCTCGAGGCCGTCTTCCTCGACTCCATCGCCGGCAAGGCCTTCTTCTGCACCTTCCAGATCTTCTTCTACGCCCTGCGGCCCATGGCCGTCTACCGCGTGCCCTTCACGTGGGTGTCGGCGCTCAACGTCGGCGTGCAGCTCGCCTTCGACGCCGTCGTGCTCGGCACGCTGGGCAAGCAGTCCATGCTGTACTTCGTGCTCTGCTCCTTCCTCGCGGGCAGCCTGCACCCGCTCGCGGGCCACTTCATCGCCGAGCACTACGTGTACTCGACGGTGACGCCCGCGCAGGCCGACCCGGCCAACGGCATCCCCGTCCCCGAGACGTACTCGTACTACGGGCCCCTCAACTTCCTCACGTACAACGTCGGCCTGCACAACGAGCACCACGACTTCCCCGCCGTCCCCTGGACCCGCCTCCACAAGCTCCACGACATCGCCCGCGAGTTCTACGCCGACCTCCCCCACCACACCTCCTGGACCTACGTCCTCTGGCGCTTCATCTTTGACGAGTCCGTCGGCATCCGCTGCCGTGTCAAGCGGAAGGAGGGCGGTCGGCTCGTCGGGCAAGGCGCTGCGAGGAAGCAGAAGCCTGCCGAGGAGTGGCGTGAGGACGAGCTGCAGTGCTAAACGATTTTTTCTCGCCCGCTCAGGTTTTCCACTCATCATAGATCTACTTGTCATGAACTATCGACTTCTCTATTCGTCACGTGGCTTGGGAAGTCAGCTAATACGAATGAATAATGTCCGCCTGGCTAAGGCAAGGCAATTTTAAACGAGACCATAGAATGTATATAGAATACAGTCTGTGCAGTTGACTTTTAGCATTCAGCACTACTGCATCTACTGCTGTTGCACTGAGAGCAATATCCCGGAAATCATGAGTGGACACTGAACCGGCTTTTTCATGAGCTGGGGGCGTTTGGCGTACGGAATGAATTAGGATAGATAAGAATAGGAGGCATAATGGCGAGACTAGCCGATTTACTCGAATTAATTTAAAAAATAATGGTGTATGGAGTTGATTGACTTAATACCTGTATGACTAGAGAACGAGAGAACCACAGACGAGGTCATGCGTGCATCAGGGATTCGTCCTGTCCATGGATTAGCATAGGATAAAACGAGTCAGCATCGAAAAAGCATATATATCTTCCTACTCTCGACTAAAAAAAAAGGACGTGCATGCGTGCTAAAGTACAGAATAACGTTCTGTCCTAACAATGATGGTGAGACATAAACTAGCCTCAAATGTCTCCTTTCTTTCCCACCGCACAATATCCATCTCTCTCTCTCTCTTTCTTCGTTCCACTATTCCTACAACTCCAATCCTGACTGATTTCCTGCATCTCGCTTGATGGCGAGCCTTTAGGTTCTGAGTAGTCAGAGGCCCCAGAGTCTTGCTATTGCTGACGAAGTATTACTTATTGCTTCATTGCATCATTACTCTCTAGCCCCGTCTAGCTCTTGCTGCCCGTGACAACTAGCTGGCGTGTTGGCCGATGATTGATATTAGTAATCCTAAATAACGCCACTACTCCCAGCTCGATCGCATGCATGTCCGTTGTGACTCCATGTGATATCTAGAAAAAGAAGTAAGCGAGCAGGAAGCTCAACAGACAGAGGACAGCCGTAATCTGGACAGGTACACCCTCTGTACCAGCCCGTGCTGGTTGCGCGAGTTCGGCAGGCTTGGGTGTCGGTTTCGCCTCTGTCGTACCACCTGTCTTCCGCTGTCGCAATCCGGCGTCATCTTCCTTGACTTGCGCAGACTTCTTCTCAATCTTTGGCTCTTCACGGCTGGGCTCGCTATGCTTAGGCGCAACAGGCGTGGCAAAACTCGGCTTCTCCTCGACGCGGGATTCCTCTTCGACCGAGGACTTGGGTTCGGATCGTCCCGCACTGTAATCGCCCGGCGATGAATAAGCCGGAGGAGCAACTTCTGGCGTCGCATCGCTCTTTATCGCATGTCAGTACCCAAAAATACGTATTCGTTCAGGTGCAAGCAGGACAACATACACCATTCACTGCTGGACTCTTATTCGGCGTCGTGATAGTGGTATCGGCTACGGGGGAGCTCCTAGGTTCGAGGAAAGCAACACGGATCTTTTTCTCTTGTACCAAAGACTTATCGATCGTATCCCACTGCCATATTATTAGTGAGGTGCCCATGTTCAGTCCGCCTTGGTATCAAGCCTACGATGGATGCGAGGTTGGCGAAATCCTTTTCGGGGGTGATGGCAACGGATTGCACCAAGAACTTATCCCTGCATTTAGTACCCGAAGGCGGCTCTTGTTTCATAGCCTGGAGGATGACTATCGAGGCGTTAGTCGTGGAAGCATCGAGATGGAAAGACGTGTGCAACCTTGTACTTCAACCTCCCTGTTCGGCTCGACGCGCCCCGAGTTGGGTCTGACGCAGTATCTGAGCGGCACTACATGTCAATTTCTCTCTACACTTGGGCAGATCGTAGTCGTTGTAACGCGGAGACATACTGTTTCGGGGCAGTGGTTTTGACCTGAAAGATGTTAGCCTCGTCCAGCTGCGCCGAGTGCGATCCATGTTCCATAACATACCTTGAAGGCAACCGGCTGGGTGCCGGGATTCCTGATCTTCAAGTTCTCCAGCACTTCGACCGTGAAAGGACCTGCATCTTTGTAAGCGATCGGGTCGTGTAGATTACAACGGTGACGTACGGTGGAAGCCGAGTTCCTGGGGCTCGATCTCGACGGACATATTGATGATCTCTATCGAACCTTATATATAGGGGACTCGGCCGCAGAGATATTGTCGAGTGACGGACCTGCAACGAGAGGGATCGTGTCTGAGGGAGGAAGGCGGAGCTGGCGGTAGATTATCGCAAGCTGGTGTGATGAGAGATATACGCAGATATGCGTTGGGAAAAGACTACTGGCATGCGCTGTCCGGTGACGTGGGCTTAGCTTCGTGGGCAGCTAGAATGATGACGGATAATGAACAACAAAGATGAAGTTTTTCAGGTGGTCTGGTCTGGATCTCGTCGGGAGTACTCCGTACAAGTTGGTGGTGTTTTCTGATTACGTTACAACAATCTGCCAAGTCGGGTACGTAGGTACACGATATGATATGTTCAGTAGGAGGTATGGTAGATTTGGTTACATCACCCGACATCAGACTATGTACCTAGGTAATTCCAGGTTGCTGGCCAAATCTCTCTGGCTCCGCTAGTCTAGCGAGATGTTCAGCAGGTCTGATTAGGGGGATTTAGCGGGGTTACATGTACCTACCACAGCTACTCTAGGCACGGGCCATTACTCGTTTACATAAGCCCGTTTCCTGTCGCCATGTACTGTTATCGAGGCAGCATTCACGATGACGTTCCACCAACATTGAAACAATAATTTTTATCAAGTCAAATTATTCACATTGGGTATTATAGAAGACCTCTTAAGAAGTTTCTATAATAGACCATACAACTCCAGACAAACAATTGTTTCGGCTCACCCCCACTCTTACCACGATTATATAAGCTCTTGAGGTGCCTCGTTTGCATACAGTTCACAGGTCCCGCAAGCTTAGCACACACTTTCACACATATCACGCATCTTACGCATCAACATACAGCTAAGATGTCACAGTCTGTTTTAGATCAGCTGCTCGAGATGGGCTTCGATAAGGAGCGCGCCGAGCTTGCTGTCAAGAAGTCTGATGGCTGTGAGCTTCCCCCCTTCGGTATAAGAAATCTGCCCGTGGCTGACCTTGTCCCAGTGCCGGACGCAATGGACTGGCTTGAGAAAAACCAAGACACCCCATTGGAAGAGCTCTTAGCAGAGGAAGAATCTGGTCCCAGCGTGGCTAAAGTGGAGGGAGGCGTTGCCATGTCGCTTCTATGTAACGAGTGCGGCAAAAAATTCCGGTCTCAGCGAGAAGCCGAGTTCCATGCGAATAAGTCGTAAGTTGTTGATGGAAGGAAATCATGCTGCTTCATTAACCACTCACATGTCATACGTAGAGGCCACGCCGACTTTTCAGAGTCGACTGAGGAGATTGCGCCGTTGACCGAGGAGGAGAAGCAGCAAAGGCTCATCGAACTTCGAGAAAAAGTGAAAGCCAAGAGAGCTAACCAAGCGGTCGTTGACAAGGAGGAGCAGAAGCGGAATGAGGTACGCTCTACATTTTCACGTCTTGTCTCATACAGACATAGATATATGCTGACTACTTTTGTAGCAAATCCGGCAAAAGGCTACAAAAGAATCACAAGACATCAAAGAAGAGTTGCAACGCAAGGAACAGATTAAGGAAGCGGCCAAGAAGCGCCAGGAAAAGGTCGATGAGATGGAGGCAAAGAAGCGTATCAAGGCCAAGATCGAGGCCGACAAGGAGGAGAGACGGCGCAAGGCAGAGGAGGCGAAAGCAGCGAGAGAAGGAAGAGCTATTCCGACTACCGCTTCGGCTCCAGCTCCCGCCGCTGCGCCCGCTCGACCAGCCGCAAACCACAATGAGACCCGTCTACGATTACAGACGTCTGGTGGAAACGTCATGAAGACATTGCCGGTGGAAACTACGCTCTTCGAGGTGGCCCAGATGCTGGAGGCCGAGAATGGTTTAGCCGTCAGCAAATTCGTCCAGAACTTCCCCAGAAAGGTATTCGAGGGGAGCCTAGATTTCGGTCAGACACTCAAAGAGGCAGGCTTAGTCCCAAGCGCTGCCCTCATCGTCCAATAGGGCGTAGATACTTAAGTTGGCACGAGAGTTATGATTGCATGATCGGCGTATGGAATTGGGAACAGGGCGGCATCTGAACGTTAGCTAAGTGACGGATTTAGACAACAAAACAGGATTCGCATGTCATGCAAGAATCGTCATTTCCATTCCAGGGTAATTTTTCGTCTAAAGCCAGCAACACCGAACTCAGACCTCAATCCCTATCACATCATAGCTGCGCATCAAGCTCTACAAAGACCGCACTGAAATGGTCATTGCAAAAGCATTGTCATATTAACCTATGACAGAAGGATATTTGCCCTAGGCAACCTATAGTAGTGCCTCCTTCACGCCACACCAATGGTGTATGGAACCCCAAACCATGCATTTGAAGTACAAAGGGAAGTAGTTGTCGTAGCGAGGAACGAATTTAGTCGAAGAGACCGAAGCCCATGTCGTCGTCGGACTCTTCCTTCTCTGCGGTGGGTGTCAGTAAACTTGAAGGCGGCAAAGACCACGCATAGGAATGCGAAAATAGGAAACGTACCCTCTTCCTTTTCCTCGGCAGCGGGCTCGTCAGCGGCAGCAGCACCGCCAGCAGCGGCACCACCAGCAGCGGGGCCGGCGGCGGCACCACCGCCAGAGCCAACAGCGGAGAGGAGGTCCTTTATGTCCTTGCCCTCAAGAGCCTATGTCCCATCTGCATCAGCAAATCCGGTCCCACCCATTCCATGTATTCCATGTGCGGGTTTCGTGCGTACCTTGGCGAACAGTTGTGTCCAGATAGGCTCGACATCTTCGACACCGGCAGCCTTGATCAGGGTCTGGAGCTTGTCGGCCTACGAAACAATTGTTAGAATTATGTCGCTGGTCGCGCGGTCTCCTGGCCGCCAAAAGTTCGCATCCGAGGAGGGGTATGTATAATCATGTTCGGGAGCGCTCACAGTGATCTCAACACCGTCATCAGCGAGGATGAGAGCGGCGTAGGATGAGGCGAGTTCGGCGGTCGACATTGTGAAGGTCTGTTGTGTGGGTGACGACGTGAGGTGGTGTTGTCTATGCGAATTGGCAGAATGGACGCCTCGAAAGATGGTTGACTTGCGCTCTGGATTAATTACCCGAAGTAGGTCGCTTCGCCAATGGAAATTTTTGGTGGGCGGAAATGTAGGGCTAGAGTGAATGGAAAAACGAGTCTCCGACAAGACCCGCTCAAAGTGTCTAAAGATACATACCTTGGGCGGCTTACGGAAAGCAAGAAGGCCGTTGATTGGCTGATATTGAAACCAATCACAAGCCAGTTTCACTGCATCCACTTGCCGGGTAGATGCTTGCAGATAAGGCAAGTATGAGGTAATCAGCCCATCAAGCAAGCCTAAATGGGTACCCCTCAGTCGCCCGTTGGAGTTCCCCGCCAATACCTGCTTCATCCCAACGCTCGTCGAAACTGACGAAGTTCCGATACCAATCGCAGAACAACCCCTGTGCAGCCACCGTCCCATTCTCTGCACGTCATTGGACACTTTCTGGCTGCTGAGTACTGGCTCAAGAACTTTTACATGTGCACTTTGTTACGAGCAATGGTTGCGGTTAGCATTGGGGTCGGCATCTCTATCCTTCTTTAATTAGTGGCAGCCAAGATTTACAACGCCAGCACGCTACTGATTACCTACAAAGAAGAGAACGAAACGTAAGAAGAGGGGTTGAACTTTGTTTTTCTGCAAACCCGAGCAGTTGACGACGCATCTACCTTGTCCCTAATCTCAAAGTCTCTATTCTGTCTAGAATTATATCATCGTAAAGCAAGCACGCGACAACGATTCAATGGACACACCCAAGATTCCGGCGCCTCAGGACGAGGGGGAGAAGCAGGTCTTGGAGAAACTTGTCGCAATCCAGGACCAGCTACTTTTGCGCAAATTGGACCGCACCACCTATGTACGCTCACAGGATGTCATGGGCCTCTACGACGAAACTGTTTATCAAGTCAGACGCCTAAACGAAATCCGGAGCGGGAAGTCTGTGGAGGAGAACAGAGGTGCGCTGCTATTATCCTACTTACTTGAATTGACTGGCCAAAATCTATATGAGGCTATGACTGACTGACTACCTTTGCGTGCAGTCGACAGAGTAGTAGACAGTTGCTTTCAGCTACTGTCGCTCTTCTTCATGACCATAGGGAGGAACAACGAGGCCCCGGCCGCGTATGCTCTGACATCGACCATCAAGCGACTCTTGGATCACCTAACCGAGGCCGACTTGTTTTCTGCCAAGGACTTGGAGAGCATGTCACATACCCTTGAGCATTTGTCTGAAATAATACACAATACTTCTACTACCGAAACCGAGCCGTGGCTGGAGACCCTCATTGCAAGCCGAATCGAACGCTGCCGGGTATCTCTGAATAAACTGCAGAAGAAGGTGGAGGATATTGCGGAGCCACTGAGACCTACGGCTGAGAGGCTTGTATCGATATTAAGACAGATGGCCGTAGTCAACACCAAGTCAAAGGTGACCAGATGCACATCCCTTCTCGAACTTCCTGCGAGATTTGCTAACAAGTGCCATAAAGTTCTCGCCGAAGGATATACAGAAGTTTGAGATACAGCTCAAGGAGATCGACGAGACGAGGAAGGATGGTAACTTCGTCGACGAGCAAGGGAATGTCTTGCAAGGCAGTGAGGGGGTCACTGCTTTATTAGAAAGATGTCAGTTGTATACAGGTGTAATTCTGGAACGGTTAGTTACACGAGTATTATCTACTTTGGACTATTCTAATGAGGGTCGTTAGAGGCGGCAACTTTCCTGACAAGTGGAGGCGTGTTTACGACGTCCTCCTTGGTATTCGAAATGAACTCGACAAGCTATCCCTCACGCAGGCCTGGTCGCTGCGAGAGACTGACCTGTATGACTTCCAACGGCAACTAGACAAGATCGACGAAAGTCGAATAGATGGCAACTGGCTAGACGACGAAGGCAAACCTGCGGACTTATATGTCCAACGGGTATGCATTTCCACATTTATAGAAACAGTCCCCTATTCACTAACCGGGAGTTAGACACTACTATATCTCATTCGACGGTCATATGGCTACATCTACCATCTCATGATCTCGTCGGAGCCTGTCTCGGAGGCTTTGCTGCCGATTTACAACCAACTGCAAACATTGAAACGTTGCTTGGTAGAGGTGAAGAACAGTGGGGGTGTTTCTTCTGTTCGTGAGCTGTATCCGTATAGCATGAAGGTAAGCTCTTTCGAGTTAGAGCAGTGCTCTGTTAGATTTGCTAACACGCGTACCAGCTCAATTCTATCGATAATATGAGGGTCGATGGGAAGTTCATGGTCGCAGACGATATACCTGAAGGCCAGGGAAGTGTTACGGAGCTGCTCTCAGAATGCTTCGACCTCAACTACGAACTCAGAATTGCTGCAGAGGATTCATCAAGGTCACAAACACCCGATAATCGATGAGCGTAGATACGCCTGTACCACACCGATATTGACATTAACAGGAGAAGCGGCTAGCTATCCGCTTCTACCATACTGTATGATAAACTATGGCGTGTAGTATTCAGCTCTGATGCGGCGAGACTTCGTCCCGCTTTATCACCGGTAGCATTTTGGCATTCCATAATCCAGGCGTTTAATGGGTTGCTGGGGACAAATCTATATGTCAATCTTGGAAGGCTTGGACGCCTTTAGTTTGGCGTCATATCTATCACCTGCTTTTCATGTTGGCAAGGTGTGAGAACCCAAAAGGCCTTCTCGACTAGCTCCTTTATGAATTACGGATTCCGGAACGCAAACTTAGCCTATGCACCATCAAGCCGGTCAGTACAATAACGCTGACTAGGGATATAGAGTGGGTAACTTGTTAACTTACGGGCCAGATTTGTACCTGCAAGTCGCATATTAGCGCGTTGAATTTACGTAGGGCCGGAGTATAGGGTAGAGCTCGGTGGGGTATTATTATTTCACTATGGGAACGACGATAGACATCAAATGAAAGAGGGCAGAAACTCACGTTCTCAAGATCCCACACGCCGCTTCTTGCGTAGATGTCATTTCTCAGGACCTCGAAGATTTCCTCCTTGGATGAGGCGACGCAGACTAGCGTGCTGCCGTGGAAGCTGAACTTGGAGGCGTCCTCGCTCTCGGGCTTCTCATTTAATAAGGCGCCTGTTGTTGTTGATTAGCTTTTATTCATATTTTTATGATGTTGCGGGGAAGGAGAAGGGAAAGATGAGAGTTGCTGACCTCCTGTCTTGACGAACCCTGATGCTACTAGGGGTTTGACGCCTTCTAGATGCTGACTACGTGAGGAGAAGCGAGTATGTTAGTAACTATACCAACACCGTCTTGGTTTCGAAAGTCCCCTGTTTGATCTCTCTGGGCTTGTTCATCTAAAACTCACGCGCGGATCTCCAGCCTCTTCTCCTGCATGCCCGCCTTGTCGGGGACGATTACGAGCCACTCGAACTTGCCGGCTGGCGGGGTCGAGATGGACGCCATTGGATACGTGAAGTACTTGGATGTTGATCTCGGTTGTAACGAGAACCGTATTGCCCTCGCGGAAAGAGGGGATGCTGCTGCGAGTATGGATGGGATTCGTTGCAGGCGTAGATGTGTTGTCAAGATTCGCAGGTGGGATGCCATTGGTAAGCTGGCGGTGTTGTTCTTTCTATACAATTCATTACCTAGGTAGGTAGGGTACGTAGTAGGTAACAGCCGGTTGGTAATCGTCGATCCGCTCCGGCCGATACTCGTCTATAGTACACCCCGAAACTACTTACTGCACGCCTCGGGCCAAAACGGGCGGTAATGCTTCTCAGTGCTGGTTGGTGGGAAAGCCGAAGTGCGTTCTCGACGTTGGAACCAATTGACGCTTCCCGCTTTGTACCCCCCACCATTGGAGGAGAATTGCACGATGGTCTTGGCTCGATTTGGGTATAGCTATCACTTTCTACCAAGAATAGTATAGTACCTTGAAATACGGTAGTCAGGTATCTCTTATTGAAACCGTGTTGTATTTCATTTGATTGAAGAATCCATTGTGTACTATGCTAGATACTTCTTATGAGAAAATGAAAGTCATCATCCATGTCATCTTCAATATAGAAAATAATATGGGACGTCTTCGCCTAGGTATTACAGCAGAGCAAAACAGACAAGACAGAGTTGGAATAACCCGCACTAATAGTTTATAGATGGCGTTTTTTTAGTGGTATAGGCATCTAGCCTTGCAGGGTACCATTCGGCCGGTTGCGCCCACGGGTATTTCACCCGTTTGCGCAACTTGAACTCCTCTCCTATTGATACCTTTTGGATCGCCGCCAGCCGTTTATTCGCACACCTACTTACACATAGCAAAACGATAATGCATGTTTCCGAGGAAAATCGATAGTGTCTGATTTTCGACCGTGGCGCGATCCGGTCAAGGCCAAGGCTTTAACTCCAATAAGCCAAGACAAACCATTTATGAAGTAAAATAGCCACTCATCTTCCCCTCAGATCTGACGATACCAGTACGATGGGAAAGGAGTCATCGGTACCCTCCACGCGGCAGAGTCATAAGATTGGTATGCCTACACTAGCCGTGCCCTATGGCGATATCGAGAAAGCCCGCGATCCCGAGGGATTGGACCCGTAAACCCGAGTTGGGAGCGAAATCGCTAACTAGCTTAAAGTCTTACTTCCTCGGTTCACGATAGTTCAGGGACCATAATCCGCGGGAAAACGCCCCTCATCTCAGGGTCACGGGATCTTATCCTATGCAAATTATCGCTAACTAGATCAAAGAGTCTGGCGCGCACGAGGGGCACCGGTGTTAGTGTACTGAAGACCCTGTCAGCATTTCAAAGCAGGTAGCGTAGGATTCTAGGATATCGGTCAGGTGATAGGGGACGGGCTCTGTTCTGTTCTTGAATGCATCGTCTACACAACGTACGGTCGGTTGCATACCCGACCACGGCGAAAAGCGAAAGGCTATTGTCGGCTATGTAGTATGATACCACCTACAATTAGTACGCTTCAAGCGGCTTGTCAATTGTTTTGATGGAATAATATCGCGCAGTACTATGATACATACTGCCTGGTTTTTTTAAAGCCGAACAATGTCGTCATATCCTCTTAACCTCACCGGGTCCGAAAGCGGAGAAAATAGCTATTGCTTGGAGGCTCTAATTGAACTCAGCCCCTCCGCAACCAACAATCTTGCATGAGAGATGTACCTACTTATGCTCCCGGCTTGAGACGATGGGAATCGAAATGTTTCGTGGTGGATCCGGTAGCTAGCCTCGCCTCAATCCCGCCAAAAATCAATGCCGCGACGGCCAAGCTTCTTGGCCGACTCTCGGCGGCGCATCAAGTTTGTTTCTTTTGTGCCATTGTCATATTATCATAGGTAGACAACAAGGGACGGGCACGGTGGCTCAGACCGTGACGTAGAAAGTAGAAATGATAGTCTAATGATTTGTCTGGTTCTTCTCATTTCGCCCAGCGAATCTCATCCGCACAGATAAGCTACAGCCTCGGCATGCCAAGGTCCCGGCTGGGCGTTAGCTGGGCATAGCTGGGCGGTGGGTGCGGCGGTTTCTTGTCTCTTTCCCGCCGCAAAACCCCCGTCAAGATACCTGCATAGCCGCACCGAAGTGTAAAGTAGCTCGCGTCGCGAGAGGAAGACACGCGCTTGATGGCTTGTACATACATACCTACCTACCTTCTTCAGCCTACATCCTTGTCACAATAGCGTAGTGTAGGCGAGTATATGCCGGGGAGGGATGCAAGATTGGACAGGGTAGGTACAATATCTTAGCTGTAGATGGTGTTGTTGATCATTATTCGTCACTCGCACCCCTCCTGCTCGTGAAGATAAAAAGAGACCTCACCTCCCTCTGCATGCGGTTGCCCATTGTGATGAAATATACCTCTCATACATTCATATAAGAACCCAATTACCTAGACCTCAGCTTCGGTATTATATTACACACCCTTCAACATAAGTCGCCGGGCAATAACCCATCAGCCAGTAAAGTTGAAACAACTGCTTGTACATACATACGTCATATTATCATCTTCACGATCCCACCTATGAGCATCTTAACCAACAGCACCACCACACCACCATCCACAATGTTCACACTGCAGGAGCACATAGAAGCCGAGTCGGCGCGGTGGGCAGCATCACGGGGGAAAGCCATATCCTACGACGAGAGATCAATCGCATCCTCAACCACCATCAGCACAGCCGATTCCATCTTCTCCTCAGGACGGCTACACTCCAAATACAACACGCGCACGCTGTCCCGGCGTTCGTCGACCTCGAGCTTCGCAACCGAGTTCGAGCCCGAGCCCCAGCAGCAACCCTTCATCGTGCCGCGGGACTTCGACGGCGCGCCTATCACCGTATATGCGTCGCTCGAGGCGGCGGTTGCGGCGCAGAGCATGGTGCAGAACCAGGGTACTGGCCAGGGTGGGGGCGGGGAAGTAGGAGGAGCAGGACAACAGGGGAGAGAGCAACCCAGACGTCTCGTGACGCCCGGGAAGCTCTACGAGAACGAGGAGGACGATGACGAGATCATCTACGACTAAGACGTTGTATCACCCACCATCACCGTCTCTGTCATTGCCAATGGCTTCCGGACCCAGCCAGACATTTGAGAAACAACCACCAACCAACCAGCCAACCGACCTGACATACCTGCAACTATCCATACGAGTATGTGATGTGTGTGGTAACAAGTTAGGTAGGCAAAAGGACCAAAGCAGCTGATTGAAAATCGCGCGCACTATATTCATGCATACATGCATGCATGCACAACTCCCCGGCACAGCAGGAAGGGAGGCAGGGAAGACAAACGGGCCGCCGGGGTTCATCGAGCGGCTCCCCCGACCTGTCCGCCCAGCGTTGCATGCATCCCATCTATCTACCTACCAGGGTTATAGCGAGAAGTAAGTACGCCCGAGCACAAGAAAGCAAGCAGGGCAACAAAACGGTCGTCGCCATCAAACGTCAGATTCATGTACTCACCTACCAAGTCAAGAAATTGACCCAAGGTGAATGAAATGGATTGTAAGCTAAGTCACTGTAACGCTAAGCTTGACCCTCTTTCCTCTTCGCGCATCGTACATTACAGTAGGGCTGGTGCGATTTGAGATTCTGCGGGGAACTGGAATTGGAATTGGGCTTTTTCACGGCGTTTAACTGAGGGGAAACATTGCTACTCAATCATGGAGTTTGTTTTTTTTTCGTTACGGATTTATCACATTTACAAAGGAAGGAAGCGAGCGAGCGAGCGAGCAAGTGAGCAAGTTATGAGATACCCAGAAATTTATGCAAAAATAATGATTTCGTTATTCTAAGCAAATTCAAATTGTGTCGAGATCCCTCCTTTTCCTTTGATTACGTCTGATCACACTCGCCAAGAAACATCGCCACATAGTTCCCAAATCGAGGCTTCGTAGCCTTAGCGAAGAATCTCGGCGAGCGATTTTATCAGCTTGTTCGATCTAACCTAGTCTATTACCCAATAACCTCCCTTTTTATCTATTTTGTCTTGAGTTGTCTGTCTTTCAATCCCACTTACTCTATACCGGCCCCGAGTTCCTGCGTATAGGCAGGCCGTCTTCTATCCAGGGTGACGCACTCTTTTCTAAATGTGTCTAGACCATTTATGTCCCTCTATAGTTTGGCCTTTGGCGCTTCCTGCTTCTGCATCGTCTCTGCTACGATGCGTCTTTGTATCTTACCTGTCGCCGTCTTGGGCATCACTTCCGTGAAGTACACCTGAACTCGTCAGCGTGAGGCTCACCCGCGCATCTCTACAAAACAACATCCATAGATGTTGGGACTATAGCGAGGGACTCACCTTCTTAGGAACCTTGAACTTGATCAGCTTCTCGCTAACCCAATTCTGCAACTCCTCTTGCGTCAACTTGGCGGCAGGCTTGAGCACGATGGCCACCGCGATATCCTGACCATAGAATTCATCGGGGATAGCAAAGCTCACCGCCTCCGAGACGGCCGGGTGGCTCGTGAATACGTTGTCAAGTTCGATGGGGCTGATCTTCTCGCCGGCCTTGTTGATGAGCTCCTTGATACGGCCGGTAATAATGACGTAGCCGTCCTCATCCTTCTTGCCCTGATCGCCAGTACGGAAGAAGCCACCCTTTGTGAATGCGCCCGCGTTGGCTGTCGCATTGTTTAGGTATCCCTTTGTGACGTTCTCGCCAAGGATGCAGATCTCTCCTTCGCTGCCCTGCGGCAGCTCGTCGCCTGCATCGTTCAGAATCTTCATCTCTACACCTTGACCCAGTCCCACGGTGCCGGGCTTGCGCTTTGCGGGTGGTAGAGGGTTTGATGTCATTTGGTGGGCCGCTTCCGTCATGGCATAAGCTTCAAGTACCGGAGCCTTGAACTTCTCCTCGAGTTGATGGAAGACCGTGGGCGACAAGGGCGACGAGCATGATCGGATGAACCGAATCTCTGGCATCGGGCTCGGTGCAGGGCTCTTGAGTAGAACCTGATGGATGGTGGGAACAGCCGTATACCAGTTTGCCCCGTGTGTGACGAAGTCTTGCCAGAAATCCGATGCCGAAAATTTGGGCGGTACTACCATAGAGCCACCGCAGTAAAGAGGCGCAAGCAGGGCACAAAGGAGACCGTGAACATGGAACAGCGGCATGACGAGCATTGTCCGATCTTTGGCGGTAAGCTGGTATGTGTTTTGGATGTTTTCTATGCTCAGGTCAGGGTGCTATTCATGTCTACGCTACGCCATACCATGGGTAGGAGCTAAACTCACTCATTGTCCGGGTCAGGTTACGGTGCGTCAAGGGAACCTGATAGTCTCGGTCAGCTGCTGTTCTTCAATATCGCCGCGTCGGAACATACGACTTTGGGCCTCGACGTCGTGCCACTATACAGCCAAGTCAGCTTCCGGGCTCATCGTGGGCAAACAATTCACCTCTCACCTCGTATGCAAAACGAGAGCAACATCGTCGGGTTGAGGGTCTAGCACCGCCGACTTCTTTGCTCCCTTGAGCTGGCCGAGGTCTTTCACGTCCAGCGCGACCTCCTTCTTGGCAGTGTCCCAGTAGCATTCAGCAATGGTAGCATTGAATCTCTTGGCTGCCCTAACTGAGGGTGCGTCGGCTGCATATGCGCCCCTTGGCACCAAAACCAAGGCCGACTTGATATCATCGATGTAGAACTCGAACTCGTCTTGCTTGTAAGCGGGATTCAAGGGCGCCGCGGTAGCTCGCTGCCACGAGGTAGCAAGAAAGGAGACAATGAACTCGTACGAGTTGACGACGGCTATCGACACTGGCGACCCGCGGGTTATGCCGATAGCAGCAAGCTTGCGCTGGAACGAGGAACACTCGGCGAGGAGGTCTTGGTAGGTGACGGTCAAGGGCGCGGGCTTCGAGGGAATAATGACGGCAACGGACGAGCCTGCGCCGTTTACCGAGCTTTTGAGAGTGGCCATCACGGAACGAGAAGGGTAATGGGTGTGAGAGAGTGATGAGAGTGATACAATGAAATCTAGACTATCTATATGACCAACGGAAATTCTAATTACTCTAAAAAGATGGATGGAAGGAAGTGGAAAGAATCTATGGAAATCGAAAGGACAGGCTTCTTACGTGAGTAGATGGACAAGAGAAGAAAAAAGAGAAGAAAAAAAGCACGGTAATAGCTCATCATTATGCGACTTGGAGCGTCTCACGAGCTTGGTCCGCGATCCGGAATTGCCTATTCCTAGACTCTACCCGGACCCCGTCCCTGAAAGCTTGTCAAGATCCCGCTGGAGGGGAAGGCCAATAGGGGCCAAGTCTAGTGAGTGTAGCGTGAATGTAGTGCATTGGAAACCAACACTCCCCCCTGTAAGTCCGATAACTTGGAGCATGAAAACACATGCAGAACACGTGCAGAGGAAATACCGGTACCTACACTATTCCCAGTCCAGATAGGTATGTGTAGCGTCTCCACATCCCAGCGCAACCACCCCAAGGATGCAGCGGATGCGGCACCCGGGAAGCAGCAAAAGTGCCCAATACATCTTGAGGTTGAACAATATACACTCGCCATCATCCTGTGCGGCAAACACGGATTCCCGATATCAAGCTGCCCATGATTCAATCCGATAATACAAGCATACTACACTAAAGAAATCACCGCGCGAATCTCCAATGGCAGCCGATCCGCCTCCGCCTCGCGGTGGCGTTGGCGTTGGCGGTGGTGGTGGTGGTGGTGGTGGTGGCCTGTCTCTATATGCGAACTTACTAGAACCCGAAAACAATGCACCAGGCTCCATATCACGAGCACCGGTAGTGTCGCAAGAAGCGATTGACGCCGTAAAAGAGCAAGAAGCCTTAAAGAAACCAGTCGGCTCGGCCCTGCGCTTCCAGCCACTCCAGCAAATCCGGCGTCCGCAACCGAAGGCCCAGAAGCCGAAGACTGCCTTTCCCAAAGTCCTGCCCACAGCCGGCAATGTCGCGGCCACAGACTCGGTAAAGGTGCCAGATGCTGCGAGCGCGCTGCCTGTGAAGAGCTCATTGGCCGACTGGACGGGGAACGAAGAGGAGGAATACATGTATGCGACAGGCGAGAAGCGACCACGAGGTGGCCGCCGAAAGAAGAAGAAGAAGTTCGAGACTATGCCCATGGAGACGGATTGGGACGAGATATATGACCCTTCCCGACCCACCAACGTCGACGAGTACCTGCGGAGCGACGAGAGGATACGCGAGGTGCAGGAGTGGAAAGCGCTGCTGTACAAGCACCGTCGGCGCGATAATGACCGGGACAGCTGGGACAGCGAGGAAGAGGAGGACCATCGTCCCGTTAATAGTAGGTTGACATCTAAACAAGTAGCAGCACCGACAGTCAAGATTGCTAACCCGGATTATCCACAGACCAGTTTGCACCCCCAGACTCATACTCATTCGCGCCGCCGCCACCCTCACCTCCACGCGCCGCCCCCTTACCTGACGACAAGAGCGGCGACGACGCATACGCACGCCGCCTGGCCATGTCTCAAGGCTATGCGCCCCCACCACCACATTCTCCCATACCTCCTCCTCCTCCACCACCACCCGCAGAACCTGACTCGACGATATCTCGTGCGCCCGTCCGCTATGCCCCGCCACAACAAACCCAGGCACAGAGGGATCCAGACTCCATGGACGTGGACGAGGAGGACGGTGGCACCGACTACGTGCCTCCGGAGCTGTCCTCTACAACCGACGACAACGAGGAGGCGCCCCGCACCAACCGGCCGGGACAGAAGGGTTTCGCAGCCCGTCTGATGTCCAAGTACGGCTGGTCCAAGGGCCGAGGTCTCGGAGCCGAGGGCAGCGGCATCCTCCAGCCCATACGCGTACAAGTCGAGAAGCGAAAGAAGAAGTCGGACGCCGAGGGCGGCGGATGGGCCGAACCAGGCAACCGAGGCAAGGTCATAGGATCCAAGACGGGCGCGGGCACGTCTTCGTCCACGTCCGAAAGCGCGGGCAAGTTCGGCGCCATGAGCAACGTCATCGTACTGCGCAGTATGCTAGATGGCATGGAGGACCTGCAGTCTGAGATGGAGAACGGCCTCGGGCAGGAGATCGGCGAGGAGTGCGGTGACAAGTATGGCCGTGTTGAAAGGTTATATATCGACGTCGAGGGTCGGAGGGTGTTTATCAAATTCACCGATCAGGTCTCGGCATTGAGGGTACGTGTGATTATCTTTCCATTTGTCTCTTAAACACCTCTACTCGTTTATATACGAGTAAACACAAAACTGACAATTGACGATGAAACAGGCAGTCAACGCCCTCGACGGCCGCATCTTCGCCGGGAACGCCATCGTCCCGCAGTATTATGACCCTGATAAATTCGACAAGCGGATCTACGAATAATAAAGAACCAGACATAATGAATGAAGTCTTAATTGTATATATCCGGCTTAGGTTCTAGCCAAATCGTATAATATCACATCGAAGAAAATGTCACAAAAGGAGCCAGACTTGTATATTCTAGCTTGATTATACATCCATAGCACTTGTATCCTATACTGTGCACTCTTGATATGCTTGCCGAAGTGATCGTGATATACGGATATAAACAAGGGAGCCAGCTCGCGCTCATAGCAAAGATTCAAGAGACAGGATAATTGCACCCTAATAATAAACATACCTGACAGAAATGTATATACCCCTCGCAGGGATGTGTAATACCCTTAATCAACAATCAAAAGATCAAAGGGAAAGGGTCATTCACGCGGTGTCTTGAGAAGAGCAAGCTTTAAGGAAATGTAGTCATGTATTAATTAGAAGTAAACCCAGAGACTGTATGCCTAGGCTTGGCTATTGGTTGTTCCTCTACAATCACACTTTGTGCTATCTTCTTACAACTTTCTTCCATCCATCAAGGAATGAACTCGACACATACTAACAAACACCATTCCGTTTTTTCCCAACAAGTCATCAGAGTCCAAGCGTGTCTTGAAATGTGCAAATAGAGTATGAAAACCTCAACTCCCAAGACTCCACCACGTCCTCAGGATCGTCGTGTCTCAAATGGTGGTCCATGCAACTCTCAGCCCGAGGCCAGAATGCAGAACACCCATTAGTCTAGGCAAAGCATAAGGATCATGAATTTCTAGACAAGAGACGAGTCGGTATTAAGTCTAGCGGGTTCTTATACGTAGCTTAACGCCGATAGCGAGAAGTGGCCCATTAAACAATTGACAGATATGAGAAGGCAAGGGAGAATTTGACAGCGTTCCCCCATACATCGTGAAACTCACTCCCCCAATTTACAAGAAAGCGGCAACAAGACCCCCAAGAGCAGCGAGCGTAACCACAGTAGACATGCTGGCGCTGGAAAGGGAAGCAGCATTCTTGTTGTCGCCAGATGATCCACTGTTGCTACCGCTGCTGCCACTGCCACCGGCACTGGATGTGTCATTGTTAGCCGAAGCATCTTTACCTCGGCAGTCCGTGACTTTGCCCTGAATGACACCTCCGCTCAGCTTCATCAATGTGTCGCAAGATTCCGAAATGTCCTCAGTGCTGACAAATTCGGCTGTCCCGACAACATTGTTGAGCTTAGGAAGGTCAATCTCGTCGAAAGAGCCACGCATCTTGATGGCGCCACCGACATCGGCAAGAGAATCCAGACCGTCAATCTTCATAAGATCCGTGTTGTTGGCAATGGTCAATCCACCACCAACCTTCTTCAGCAGAGGAATAGAGATGTTCTGAAGCTGGGGGTTGCTGACAAACGACAGATCTCCGTCGTGAGTCTCAGTCAGGTTGGGAGCGTTAAAGTTGGTGAAGTAGTTAGAGTCAAAGCGCATAGACCCATTGACAGTCTTCAACGAAGGGACGGAAAATGTGCTGACGTTGGCAATAGTCATGTTGGCAATCCATTGAAGGTTGGGCATCTCCATAGACATGTTCAGAGCATTCGAGTTGACGTAGAGAGCGTTGCTTAAAGTCTTAATGCTAGTAGAGAACTTTGACAAACGGTGGTTGTTGTTGATGTTCATGTCGGTCAGCTCCTGCACGTTAATGCCGTCCAAGTTTTGCACAAACGTATCCTGAACGGTAACGCTCTTAGCCTCAGTAATACCGGGGTTACCAAACGTTGGCTCGTTGAACGCGCTCAACGTGGTCCACTCGATAGAGCCGACCTTGCCAAGTTTCGGCATAGTCAACGAAACAAGAGAGGTGACGTTCTGCATCTGGAACACGCCACCGATAGTCTCAAGGGAGCTACTCGATAGACTTTGAATGGCACCGTTGTTCTTGATGATGAGGCCACCTTTGATTTCCTGCAAACGGCCACCGAGATCGATATCTGTGCCAGCATTTACACCAAAAACGACGTCGTTGGGAATGGAATCGCAGTTGCTGGCTTGAGTAGCGTCGGCCTGGCTGTTGATCTGAACAGGATCATCCTTGCAGCCCAGAGCAGTGGCACCTATCAACATGTTAGCATTGAGATGTGATCCTGGTACAGAGAAGGTAACCTACCAGAGACGAAGCCTAGAGCCGCAACGGCTGAGAGTAGCTCTTTGCTGTACATTTTGACTGTAATTGAGGCAATGATTAGTGTTGGACTCAGCGAAGTAGAAAAAGACTGAGCCGCTAGCTTAATCCAAAGTAACAAATAAGCCGGACTATGAGTAGATAGGACGCGTGCCACTTGGTTTATTCCCAATGATGAAGCTAGATAGATAGTATGTGTGACTATTCAAGTTCGGACTGGAAACTACAGGCGTAGCTAAGAGGGCGTAGGAATCGATAGGTGCAATTGGCAAGCTCAGCAAGGCATAACCAAGCTTCCCGCAGATGTTCTATGAGGCGGCTAACAGCAACCAGAGAAATAATGACGTGGGAACTAGAGATAAGGTTGGATGGGTTTAAGGTGCTGTTGCAAAACGAGCAATCTGTTTCCGGTGCGTCGGGCCTCCTGTGGTATGCTGGTGCAGCCCAGGCAATCGCGAGATCGAGCAGGTGATCGCTACTCGGCTCTCCGCAAACTTAAGCGGCCATCTTCGATCGATAAGGGGCTAATCGTGCTCAGTGGAATTGTTGTGGTCCAAACTTCGCAATCAACCATCTGATAGCTTATTTTGGCCATCGACGCGTCTTCTGATGTGCGAAACCATTTACCCCCAGGTGTCACGCGTTGATGTTGCATATATAGGCTCAAGCTGTTCGTGCCATTTCGCTCGTTTTCTAACCACTCGTGTTCGGCCAGAGACGATGAAAGCGAAAAATGACAATGCAGGGTTCCTGTTGCAATTGCGACGCAGAAAGTATAGCAAGAGAACGAATAGGCTTACCTTGCTGACAAAACCTCGAAGGTCGTTTTCCAGAAAACTATTTACGATATTTGTTCTCGTCTTAGGTAGTCAATAGAGCTCGGAAGTGTCGGTATGGTGTTTCGTGGGATTGTCGTGTTAGTGAGGTAGTCGAGATGGCCCTTCGTGTCGTGGTCGATGACTTATGTTGTTGTGTATATTAAAGAGGAGGAAGTAGTGGAGCGAGTGCTCTTCCTCTATTGATCAAGGGAATATGGACAAACGAATGAATCCGAAAAGGAAGATGCAGGAGGATCGCTCGGTGTAAGTAAGAGAGGGATGAGGAGGAAGGTCAGGACGTGGACAAGAAAAGCCGAAACGTTTTGGAATCTGACTTATGTGTTTTGGGGGGCGGTCGAATGGGCAGGGGGGCGTCAGAATAAAGCCTGTAAAAGCCTGCAAAAGGGGGATTGAGGGAGACGGTTACTGGATCAAAGCTCCCCTGCACTGTGGTAAGGGGCTGTGAGGATCTTCTTTAGCAGTCCACTAGAGCGGCTGGTCCACTCAACTGCCCAAGTATGAATCTGATTCGTTGACAGAGCATTTACACGGCAATCACGGCGCACTGTAGACGAAATGAGTAACGTGTTTCCGCACGGTATGTTTATAGCTTTAATGCTCATTAAAGTCATAGGCCAGGCAATAGGAGCAGAAACACCGATACAGTGCCGAAATCACTTACTCGGTACACACCCCATGGCTTGTACTGTAACTCCATTATCAAGTGCTTCGAGTTCTGATTCTGGCAGAGATCGATGGCTACACAACGCACAACGACCTGCCTAAGTTGCCTTCACTAAGTAGTGTAGTGTAAGATACTGCGTACTGGTACGCTAGTACAACTGGGAGATGACGACTCGATAGATTTTCCCGGGCTTAGTGTAGCTCCTGCCATTGAAGTTGCTGTAGTAGCGTACATTAGGGCAGTGCTGGGTAGATTACCGACTCCATCGCATCCGACTCTAATGCTGCCCCTTGTCGTCTTCTCGACAATGGCTCGAATGGACAATGTCGAGGTCCACCAAGCCCGTATCGAGATCAGAAGCCCCGATTCTAGAACGATCAGTTTTCTTGGGACAGACATAAAAGGCATGTGATATTTTTCTTTGCTAATTCCCACCTCTTTTGTCCACGAGCATGCTGATAGACTACGCAATTGTCCGCCAACTACTCCGTACTTGTACGTACGAACTATCAAAACGCCGGGAACTCATCTTTACGGCCTGAGATGAGATGATCTCGTGCTGTCTTTCCACTGATCCTTCACTGTTTTCCTTCTGGGCATTCCCCGGCAAGGCAATATTCAATGTTAAACAGCGCCATGAACATCAAATGAGCTTTACAGTCAATGGTCCAGCTGAGCTTTGAAAATAATCGAGACCTCCGTTATCCTGATCATGCCTAACGTATAAGTTATTGTTCCATTTATATATCCTCGCTTGGTGCGTTTCGTCGTCGGCGAAGAAGAGTGAGATTACCCACTACTTCTCCAGTTTAGCGACTGGGGTTCCCTGCAGACCAACAAGGTTCTGTGCAGTGCTTGGCGAGCTTGGCCGGGGCTTGGCCGCGTCTGCATCCGCTTAGCGTGCGTGTACAACAAGCTGTAGCAATCCCGGGGCTTGCCCGAATGGCTTGAACTGGGTTCAATCACTCTCATTTGTATGAAGTACTTCGTATGAAGCTTCGAATCTGGTGATCAAGTTCAAGCAATGAACATGCAAATTCTAACAGTCCTCACAGCGACGAGAGATCAAACCATGGTATGAGAAGTCTCATGAGATTGATACATACCTATATTTCACCTGGATGGTTTAGTCTTATCAGTGGCCTTTCTACCACTCATGATTACTTAAATGTCAAACACCCCAAAGCAGGGCCACGCATCAAAGCTATTGTCTGGCCAATGGTAGCTCCTCGCCTGGGTAGCAGTCAAAACAAATTACTGTCGTGGCCGCTGATCATGGAAGTCCATGACGACAGCGTGGAGCACACCAACTTCTTCTTCCGCCTGATAATCACGGTCGGATACCAAAAGGCATTTTCAAGACTGTCCCTGCTGGCGTTTCAGCTACGGCCCTCTCTACTCAAGTGGACTTGGTTGAGACAGCTATCTTAGTTATTGTCTACCGATACCAGGCCGGATTTTAACAAATAGACTATATTATATATCTCCATTCAGAGCTCCATGAGTCGTCCAATTGCAAAGCAATCGGAATACTCCTATCTTCGAAGCCAAGCCATAATGCAATACTACCACAATAAGATTGCGCGGCATTGCTAGTATTAGTTCCATGCAAGTTACCCACGAATCATAGCTCCCCGCCGTTCTTACCTAGAAACAGGTATCAAGCGATCTATCTACCAGTAATTTAGATGAATTCTATGTACTATGAGTATATACTTTTCGCTACGGAACTGACGCTGTCATCTTTTACTTAGGTTCATTAAGTTTTTATTTTAACCTTACAATACCATACAGTACTGCATGCACCCCACGTGTTACTGCCGGTAACACGCGATAGTTTAAATATACCCCCCCCGAACAGCTTATCATAGAGGAACCGGCAATATTGGCGCCACGAACACGAGAATTGGCCACTCGCTCGTATTCTATGTATAACCATTACAACCTATCGACTTTGTCGGCTCAATTGCCTGGCCGGGTGGTTTCTTGCGCAATAAATGCTAGAGGCCCGGTGCTATGAGATAGGTATCCTACTGTGGTGTGCTTTTTGTACACTAGTAGTTTGTCATTTCTGCAACAAGCCGAAAATCTGCGACAAAACGCCCTCAAACAAACGCATTGGCTCGGATCAACACCGACAGGTCTCTCAAATTGCCGGGGTTCCTTATTCACGGGAAGTCCTGGCTTTAACACGTCATTCGATTGGCATCTTAAACCCGAATTATTGGCGTGACATCCTTTGGTTGTCAAACCCCCTTGCTTAAACTCGGTCATCGCTCGGTCAACATTAAACCACATTCGAGGACGGCCTCTTTCAGACATATGACGCAGCTTTCGATTTTCCATTTTATTGGGATTAAATACCAAAGGGGGGGGGGGGGGGGGGGGGGGGGGGGGGGGGGGG